>CM076577.1:1164276081-1164861489 GCA_034641835.2 Pinus albicaulis
GTAAGCGTCAAACCGGGAGGTAACTCCTCAAAATCGAGAATGTGTATTAGCTAAAGAATGCACATGGATTTGTACATGGAGGTGAGGCTATTGGGATTCATCTCCCAATGACTCTTGGCCGTCCTTATTTCCTAATATTAATTAATATACAATATTAAATATGCACACCCATCCATATGTGCTCTGGAGTGTGAATCATGAAATGGTTGTTTGCTATTCTTTCCTAGAATACAAGCATCACATTCCTTAGGTTTTCTAGGAATTGTAGGCAGTCCATCAACACCATTTTTCTTCAACAAACGAAGGTTGTCATAGTTTAAGTGTCCAAATCTAGCATGCCATAAAATACTTGATGGAAATGTACCTTCATCATGATGTGAACTGAATGCAAAGTTTTGAGCATGAGCAGATGAACCTTTCAGCTTCAAGAGTCTCCCTTCTTCTATTCCCTCCATGACAAGTGAGTGATCTGATGCTTTTCTAACCTCTGCCTTGCCATCAAACAAGTGAATTGAGTGTCCTTGTTGCCGGATTTCGACCAGGGACAACAAGTTTCTCTTCAACTCAGGGAGGTATAGAACCTCATGTAGGATATGATCTGGAAGACCAGGCAGTTTAAGCCTGACTGTGCCAAGCCCTGATGGCTTGAGTTTGGATTTATCTACGAAATATACTGCTCCATCAACTTTGTTAGTGAATTCTTCAAAAAAATCTTTTCTAAATGTCATGTGACATGTTGCTCCTGAATCTAGCAACCAATCATCTCTCCATGAAGTAAATGAAACATCAAATAAGTCTTCAGTTACTCCATTGTTACAGTGTGCTAGAACATAATGAGTGGATTCAGGTGCTTTACCTTTGTCTTTGTCATTAGTTTTACCTTTGTCTTGATTTCTTTGTTGCTCAATTTTCTCCCATGGTGTTCTGCATTTGGATGCATCATGTCCATCTCTATTGCAACGTGTGCAATGAAGATTGGATTTGTCAGATTGTCTTCCCCCCCTTTCTGTGAAGTTTCTTCTTCCTCTTCCTCTTCTGCCACCTCTTCCTCTGGATGAATCTGGAGCATGACTCTTTTCTCTATGTGCCAAGTATGCAACCTCTTCGGAAGATGAAGGGACTGTCATCTTCCCAAAAGCTTTCTCTCTTTCTGCAAAATTTTTCTCAAGTTTATCAAAGGTGATATGCTCAAAGTTTCCACTTGCTTGCAAAGACTCAAGATAATGTGAGTAAGTCGGATATAATGCCTTAACATATGCTATGAGAGGTATGTCCATTTTTACACCAGTGTTTTCAATGTCATGCATTATAGATCTTACTTTTGAAGCTAAAGCAAGGGGATCATCATTCTTCATTTCAAGACTGAACAACTTAATCATCAATTGAACATTTTCTAATTCTGAATGTGAGTCATAGAGTTATTTTAGCTTCTTCAAGGCTTCATAGGCATTTGAGAATGATGAAATATGGCGACTGACCTCTTCACTTACGGAGGCTGCAATCAAGGCATAGGCTTTGCAGTTCTTATTTTCCCAGATGGCAAGCTCTCTGTCTGAAGTGGGCTTTTCTGGTGGGTTTTCTTCTTGTCCTTCACAGATTCCTTTCCACAGCTCATTAAAAACGAGTGTGTGTTTAATCTTCCGAGACCATTCAAGATAGTTCTCTTTTCCGGAGAGAAGCACCCCAACAATTGAGATGAGAGAATGCATTAGATTGCTGAAAAAAAATCTTCCGAAGAGGAAAATTTTCTGCTATAAAAACTTTGAACATTTTAAATCTGCTCAATTAAAGGGGCAAAAACTCTTGCTGGAAAAATACTCTGAGTTTAAAAAATTCTTTTCTGGAAACTAAATTCTGCACAAAAACTCTTGCTAAAGACTGAATTTAAATGGACAAAAAACTCTTTGCTAAGAGACTGAATTCTGCACAAAAAATATATATATGTATATATATATTTTTTTTGTTTGGATAAAAAATTTATATGATTGGGAAGGGGGCAGTATGATATGAAGGAGATGGAGTAATGTGGTGGGGGCATATAATAAAAAGTGAATGGAAAGCAGTATTGAATATGGGAGGGAGCGGTAATGGAGTGTGGTATTAAATACGAGTGGCGGTTTTGGGAGGGGCGTTGTATTAAGTATGGAAGGGCATAAATGGTATTAAGGGCGGAAATGGTATTAACTAAAAAAAATGGAATAGCATATGACTGTCATTTGTCAATACCGCCGTAATGGAAATGATATTAACTAAAAAAAATTCAATACGATACCATATGATACCATACGACTGGTGTTGATATAATACAACCAGCGTTTAGATATATGTGGAATGTTTATATAACGGTGAGCGGTATGGTAGAGGGGAGGGCAACTGGCCGAATGGAGCGGCGTTGGAATGAGCGTTTGCAGATAGTGCGTGTAGGACTGGAGCGATAAGGGTGATTGCAGAGCGATAGTTGTTGGCAGATTGGGGTAGCATAGGTTTGAGAGTAGGCGTAAGGTTGGAGCAGGCTTAAAGTAAGGGCTGTAGGAGCGAATGAGGGAGCGGTGGTTGTTGAGGTGCGATAGGAATGGAGGGTCGAACGCAGAGGGTGGGAAGACTGTTGCTGTAGGGGAGTGAGCAGCGTAGGAATATGGGTTAGAAGACTGTGTTAGCGTGGAAAGTATGGCGTTGAGCGTGGAGAGTCACCTAATGGGCTGCGGGTAGAGCGATGAGTAGGGAGTGTTGTAAAGGTGTGTTGGGAGCAGCGTGCAGGTGGAAGGAGTCTGTTCAATTGATAGGGAATGTGGGTAGGCCATAGAGTGATGAGAGGGAGGCATTGGGTAGGTGAAGAATTGTAGGGAGAGAGTTACAAATAAAATGAAATGACAGTGTGCAGGTGCTGAGTTGCAGAGTGGCAGGGGATCCTGCAATTTGCAGTGTCTTCAGGAGCTGCAGGAGCTGGAGCTACAAATGTCAGGGCTATATAGAGAAAAAAATGCAGAATAATAGTCTAGCAATTAAGAGCAGCAAAAAACTATTAATAAAAATGACTGAGCAAAGGAGAGGGAGTTACACCATAGGCAGAAATGCCAATAGTGGAGCTGGCTCTGATACCATGTCAAACTAGGAGGTAACTCCTCAAAATCAGAATGTGTATTAGGCCGAAGAATACTGTAGATTTATGCATGGAGGTGAGGCTATTGGGATTCATCTCCCAATGACTCTTGGCCTTCCTTATTTCCTAATATTAATTAATATACAATATTAAATATACACCCATCCATAGGATTAGGTGTCAATAGTAACTTGTTCAAAGGGGCCGAGGAAGGATAACTTGGGATGTTCTTACTTGTTGACGAAAGAAACTAGATAGTGTGGATAACCATTAAAGTTTGGTCATTGAGCTTTAAAAGCATTGGAATCATCTTTTAAAAGATACTGTTGTTGTGAATTTATGGGTTGCACGCAAAGGGACACAACCGATTCTGTCTTAGGAACCATATCATACAACAAAATGACAAAGAGTTAATGCACAAGAGTTATGTTGGAGAAGTTGAAAAACACCAGGAGGTTGACCTATGGAAGAGGAGAGATATAAGATGAAGGAAGAGAGAGAAAAAAGGTATATGAGCACAAAAGAGAGCAAAAAGGAGAGCACATAATAATGCTCATGGGGTGACAGGGAAAGAGAGAAAATTTACTTGTGAAACTGAAGACAAAAACCCAAGAGCAGAGGGGAAAAAATTTGTGGAAGAGGAAACAGGTTAGTGTTTATAACCTTGTGAGTTTGAAGTTTGGGAACATAAGAGGATGAATAGGGGCATCTAGCACTCTACAAGAAAGAGTAGAAACATGTTTATGGGCTTAAAAATTAGACAAAAAAATTTACATGCAATGGGGAAGATATTGGCTTCTTTCGCCACTCTCACAAGAATATCATACATTCGGTTGAGCAACAAGAGTACATGAGGGTTTTTCCATCAAGTGAGGGTAAATCTCAGGATACATAAAGGGGCTAGTGGGTGGATATGGCATTCTCTATATTCCCTTGAAAGCCTAGAATAGAGGATTAGCCCTTGGATTCCTGGTAAAGGTATATTTTTGGAGTCTTCGTTTATTTTTATTTGGTTTGGCATTGGGTTCTCAATTCCATTCATTGGGTGGAACCATTGTGTTACATGCTACGATGGTGGAGGTGAAGCCTATAAACTCCCTAGAGTGTGTGAGTGTGTGTGTGGAGGGTCGAGGGTTGACTGTTATTGAATAGTTGGAGGGTGGAGGAAGTAGGTATCTGGATTCCCTATGCATTGTTGACTACTATTGGATATTTGGAGGGTCAAGGCCACAGGTCTTTGGATTATCTATGCATTCATTAAATATTGAGTAGTTGGTGGGTGGAGGTAGTAGGACCTCTAAATTCCTTGTTTCAAAGGGAATTTTGTGTTTAATCCCTTGAGAAAGACCACCTCAATCCCTCGAATATGGCTCAGGGGTGAAAAATGCAAGCAGTTTAGCTACAACTTGCCTATGGTTGGATGAAGAGTTGAAGTCCCGAACTCACTTCCCCATATTCAATAGAAATATAAGATAATTTTTATTATACATACCCTTGTATGGATTTCATGTTAAATTCTGAATTAATGCTATGTTATTGGTTCCATGATCATTCCTAGTTTAGTTGTGCCTATATGTTGAATGACTAGTTATGATTTGTATCAAGATGCACGGATTAATACAAACATTTCATGGGATTGATTGTATTATGATATCATGCTATTGCAGGGAATTATTCAACTATGATAGTGTTGGGATTGCACTAGTGAAGTTTTTTTACATTGAAGTCAATTTTCCTTGTGGATATAATTTCATCTTATGGTGAATGAATGTTATGTGTCTGAGATCATATTATCACATGGTTGTTGTATATCTATTGTTGATAAATCCTATTGTTGTGTCCTTCCTATTTGAGTATGGGAATATATAAGTGAGGCTGATATCTTGTTCATTTATTGTTCAAATCGTGAGGTTAATATAGTTAAGCAAGGTAGGCTTCCTGTTGTTGAAGAGATTTTTTTCTCTTTTTTTTCATTGAAAAAACTTCTCTTGGAAGTGATTATGTTTTAGTGAGTTTCCTTGAGGGAATTTCATCAAGTTGTTCTTAATATTTTATGCAGAGTTAAGTGGACCCAAGGTGTTTTTTTTAGTGCTTGAAATACTTGAGAAAGCCCAAAAAAATATTAAAGCGAAGCGACCTTTGAAACCATGAAAATTTTTGAGAATGGCTAGGAATGCAAGTGTATGGACCCACTAGTGAAGGGTTGGGAAGTTTGCTAGGCACAAAGAATCTCGCCAAGCCTCTATCGGACTTGGGTTGGGCTGACTGTGCAATTTTTGTGAGTTAGGGTGT
Source organism: Pinus albicaulis (assembly GCA_034641835.2). NCBI lineage: Eukaryota > Viridiplantae > Streptophyta > Pinopsida > Pinales > Pinaceae > Pinus > Pinus albicaulis. Next base: position 1,164,281,474 of record CM076577.1, read on the forward strand.
AAGAAATTCAGGAGATTAGATGGCCTAGGGTCATGATAGACACTGCCCCAACATTTTATTAGGTAAAGGAGGAGGGTCAACCCTAACTTAGATTAGAGGTCAGGGATGGAACCCAAAAATGTAAAAGGAAAGGGAACACTAGTGAGTAGGGTCGAATTTTGAATGGTATTTGAGCCTGACTTCCATGTGGCATGTACATAATGGCAGAATCTCTAGTCACTTGTTGTGTGCTCCATTGGATGGTTTCCACGTGGAGGGTAAGGTGATGTGGAAAGGTGACGAGGCCTATATTTAAGAAGGCATAACTCTCACTTTGTAATTAATATTGAGGAAATTCTTATATTGTTGGAATTATATTGGTGATATGATCATAACAACAGTGTCAAATTGATTTTTTTTTAAAGTCAGGAAAAGTAAAAAAAAAAATAGGTCTCGTTCCCATAGCGATATTTTGGGAGTTGGATACTCAAAATAACTACCTTCTAATCACTTTGGTGGGGTTATGGGGTTAGGATTGGATGTTACAAATCAATATTTGAGTATATGGTTTCAACAGTTAGATTGGATGGGATTTATCATGAGCAAGCCAGTAACATATTTTATACACAAGATTTTGTAATGATTTCTTTTTAGAAACTTAACAAAGCTTATATTTAGGTATTAAGAGTTAGTTTTAAATTAAATAGTTGTGATTGCATATGAAACATATCACTAATTAATAATACTATTTTAATTTTGATTGATGCACTAATGTGACCTTTTTTGTTGCAACTAGAATGTTATGACAGCTCCGAGAGAGCAGGTCCAAGGTCAAGAGTTTGTTTCTTTGATTAAGATATTACGCACCTAACAATTGTGTATGAATGGTAGCACATCAAATGAAACAAATAATTAAATGATGAGGAGAAGAGTGGTCTAGTATAGCTCCAACAGTTCACATGATGGATGTGAAGGGGTGGGAACAAATGAGGAAGAAGGATCAGTCAGAAACAACCAACTCTCTTGACTAGTTAGACACCTTGAGAAGCTTGAAGGATGATAACAAAAATTGAAGGTGGATAGTTAAATGTTAGTAAAGGCCCAATTGAGGCAATAAGAGGTGAATGTATTCATACTACAAAGCCTCACAGGCCTATAAAGATAAAAAAATCATGAGCCGAGGGCTAGCCATACAGCTAAGCTAAGCCCTTTTTAATTAGAAGATAGAAAAAATAGAGTGGATGGTAGCAGCTATAGGAAGAGGAACAAAAGGTAAAGTGAAGGTACTTTGAAGGGAAACATGTCGTTAAGTACCCTAGAGGGAAGAAATAACACTCATGGGCATCAGTCTTATCATCATCACCCTCCTTGCCATCATTCTCATTGTCATTATCAGAGGAAGAGAGGAAGGTATTATATGATTGGTGAGTTTAAGAATTCCAAACCACCTACATTTTATGGGGAGGTGAAGAATTTTGAAGATGCATTATCTTGGATACTTGAGATGAAGAAGTTCTACGTAATTCATGACTATTTTGAGAAAATGAAGGAAAAGGTAGCCACCTACAATTTGAAAGGAAGAGTAAACATATGGTGGGAAGATTTGAAAAATGTGAAAGGATTATCAGATGAATGAAAAACTTGGAAGGAGTTTGAAAATCTCTTTAAGGAGATATATCTATTAGGTTGATATTATGACAACAAGGCGAAGGATTTTTATGAGTTGAAGTTGGGGTAGTTGTAAGATGAAGAGTACATTGCTAGTTTTATTAAGTTGTTGATATATGTTACATATCTCAAGGGTGAGAATGCCAAGGTTCAATGATTTATTAGTGGTATTCCTATGTCATTTAGAGACCGCATTGAGTTCTATGAGCCACAAACTTTGATGGAGCCATCAAGAAATTCAAGAACTGTTATGAGATAGCCAAGAGGAGGTCTGATTATAAAAGTGATTGGAAATAAAAGGGAATCAAGAGAGACAAGAATAAATGGCCCAAAAGGATCCCTTATAATAAATAAGGTACGACCTTAGGTGGTGGAGGAAAATTTCAACATAAAATTAGTCAAAGGGAGAAAGGAAGTGCACAACCACACATGGGAGAAAAAAGAAAACTTGAGGTAAGAGAGCCTCTAATATGTTCGGAGTGTGGTGAGAATCAATAGAAAAGAGATTTACCACGTCAAAAAGGCATAACAACTCAGATCCACAGTGCACAAGAATCTCGGGTAGTGGGTGACAAAGAAAAAAGCATGCCCATAACTAATGCAGTGGTGAATAATCACGAGGCATGCCACCAAACATCTATCATTGAGATGGAAGGTAAGATTTCCAAAAAAATAATCTCTATTTTAATTGATCTAGACTCTAACTATAATTATTTCAATCCATAACTCATATAAGAGTTCCAATTGGCCAAGGAAATGGATGGAGAACCATGCTCAGTTCATGTAGCAACAAGAATCAAGAGAAACATTAATTACAGGGTGAAGTCATGTGCTTTCGAGCTAAGTGGTTGGAAATCATTTTCACATATAAAGTTGATGTCATTGGGAGTACATAATTTGATATTGGGCATAAATTGGATGTACAAACACCACACTAAAGTGGACTATTTTGAAAAATAAATTGAATGCTTATATGAGCGAAGTGAAACAATATAAATCAATGCATGTTGTTTTCTATCCAAATATCTAGTGATGAGAAGGCTATAAATGATACTGAGAATGAGGAAGTGAGCCGCTGAAAAATACATATGATTTTATAGTAGTATGCAGATATATTTCCAATGAAGGTCCCTAGATTACCTCCTCATAGAGAGAGAGATTTCTCTATTGAGCTGGTACCTGGAGTAGCACTAGCATCTAAGGCACCATACCAAATGAGTACTCTTGAGTTGGTCAAGATAAAATTATAGGTAAGGGAGATGTCGGAAAAGGGTTACATAAGGCCTAGTGTGTCTCCATGGGAAGAACCCATTTTTTTTGTAAAGAAAAATGATGGGACCATTAGATAATGCATTGACTATAGAAAACTAAACAAGGTGGCCATAAACAATAGGTACCCATTTCCAAATATTGATGATCTCTTTGATCAGTTACGGGAAGTAGAAATTTTCTCCAAGATTGACTTGAGGTTAATGTATCATCAAGTGAGGATTAAGGAGGAAGACATTTATAAGACTGCATTCTGGACAAGATACAAACATTATGAGTTCCTGGTGGTACCATTTGGGCTTACTGATTCCCTCACCACTTTCATGTGATTAATGAATAGTGTGTTGTGTCCTTATTTGGACAAGTTTTCCATTGTAATTTTAGATGACATATTAGTGTATTCAAGGACTATGGAAGAGCATGAGAAGAACTTAGCTGAAGTGCTATTGTTTTTAACGGAGCACAAAATATACGTAAATCTTGGCAAGTGTGAATTATTTGAACCACAGATACATTATTTGGGGCATGTTGTCTCCAAGGAGGGAATATCTTTTGATCTGGAGAAGGTCAAGAGCATCATGGAGTGGCCCACACCAAAAAATGTGGATGAAGCTAGATCATTCATGGGGTTCGTAGGCTATTATAGGAGGTTCATCATAAAATTCCTTAAGATAGACCACCCTAGCAGATCCTTGTAGAGAAAATTAAATAAATTTGAATGGAACGCTGAGTGTGAAACTAGTTTTGAGAAACTAAAAATGTTTCTCACTAATCCACCAGTATTGAGAATTGGAGGTATAGACAAGGATTTTTTTATTTGCACAAATTCCTCAAAGGAGGTGCTCGGTGGAGTCCTAATGCAGGATGGAAAGGTAGTGTGTTATGAGTCTCGAAAGTTGAATGAGCATGAGGTAAACCATGTGACTCAATATTTGGAGTTAGCTTCCATTATTCATGCATTGAAGATGTGGAGGCATTACCTCCTTAGAAAAAAAAATCATGGAGAACTAATGTACCTATGTGATCAACCAAAATTGAATGTTAAACAAGTTAGGTTTCTGCAAACACTCAGTGAATTTCATAATTGAAACTGAAAAAAATTCTCACTAATGCACCAATATTGAGAATTGTAGATATAGACAAGGATTTTTTTATTTGCACAGATGCCCGCAAGGAGGGGCTCAGTGGAGTCCTAATGCAGGATGGAAAGTTAGTGTGTTATGAGTCTCGAAATTTGAATGAGAATGAGGTAAATTATGGGAGTCATGATTTGGAGTTAGCTACCATTATTCATGCATTCAAGATGTGGAGGAATTATCTCCTTGGAAAAAAATTCACACTCATTAAAAATCATGGAGGTCTAAAGTACATGTTTGATCAACCTTAATTGAATGTTAGAAAAGCTAGGTAGCTAGAAATACTTATTGAATTTGACTTCAAAATGAAATACATTAAAGGAAAGTAAAATCATGGTGTCGATGCACATAATCGAAGGATTCGCTTGAATCACCTGGAATCCATAAGTTCTTATGGATTGGACTGCTAGAGCAGTTCGATCATGCATGGAAACATGATGAGAAGTATCGATAGATCAAAGAAACACTTTAATAGAGAAGTAAGAAAATAGGAGATCATGAATTTCATCTCATGGATGGTGGTTTAATTAGATTCAAGAATAGAATCTATGTCCTGAATAATGTTAATTTAAAAATCCTCATCATGAGAGAGTTTCATACAAAGAAATATTTCGTTCTGCTGAGATACCAAAAGACTCTCATTGTTGTTAGTAAATTTTATTTTTGGCCTATTCTAAAAAATAAGTTGGATGACTTTGTTGCTAAAAGCATATAGTTCCATCAGGTGAAGGATGAATGTAAGCATTTGACAGGGTTACTGAAGCACATCATTAGAGAACCTTTGAGGTGTAAAATGGGCCTCCTAAGAAAAATGTACAACCAAAATAAACTTTATAAGAACCAATAGGATTCAAGATGATGATGTCAACCATGGGGTTCACCATTTTTGGGGTAAAAAGGTAAAAATAATAAAAAATAATAAAACAATAAAACTACTTTTTCAACTTGTATTTTCAACTTATATCCCTACAATTTTACTCAAATTTCGAGCGGGAGTGCTAGTTGGATGAAAAATTTAATTCCTCATCCTATGAGTACCCACGTGGCATACTTTCATTTGATCCTTCTACACGAAAAATGAGAAATACATGAAAAAACATGATTGCAATCACATTTTTCATGTATTCCTCATTTTTCCTGTAGCAAGGTCCATCGAAAGTATGCAACGTGGGTACTCCTTGTATGAGGAATCTAAATATGCATCCAATGAATATTTCTACTTGAACTTTGAGTAAACCCATAGGGAGATAAGTTGAAAATACGAGTTGAAAAAGTAGTTTTTTCTTTTTTCCCTCTAAACTTTGATGATGTAATCTAATCTTATTTTATTATTTCCACTATTATTTTATAATTAAGAGGAATGTCAGACATGAAGTCGTAAGTGGTAGGAACATGAGGCACGTAAACATCCTTTGGATGGGAACTACAAACATAGTTATTAGTTGATGAATGCGCATAGGGTCCTCCAAATCTCTTAGAAGTAATGTGAATCCCTTTTATCCAATAGTGTTAAAATATTTTCCAACCACTTTAGCCAATCCAAAATCAAAGATGTCAAAATTTACATCTTTTTCAAAGTCAGATATTTTGTCTCTGAACGTGTTGTGTGATACCTAATACAACATTGAAGCATATCTTCAAGTTGAGTACACATTGCCTAGACAATCTATTAAGAAGGATTGAAATTGAAGATCCATTGAAACTCTTAACATCATTAATGGCTTATTACTTCTATTCAAGGATATGCTTCTTCAGTCCATTCAAGTATTACCTGTAGCTGAAAACCTGAAGAAGAACCATTCGACCACTAGGTAATATTCTCGCAAAGGAGAAAGAGGATTTGTTGGACATCGGGTCAATCAAACTCAATTGGTATGGAATAAGTTACAGATGTTAGGGTTTTAATGTTATATCCAACTTGTCTCTTTCTAGTGCTTTGACTTTGCAGGGTTTAATAACAATGAAGATGAACTTATCATACCCATTGAAGAATCAATGGTACTGTGAGAATTTCCTAGGAGTGCAGAGCATAATATTCACTACATATTCTTTGTTTACACATAGTTTATTATTTTTCAGTGACTCCTTTACTCCTTTTCTATTGTTTCTGTTATAGTGATTCATTTTTTTATTGTTCGATTGGATTCCCATTTCATTTTTGAGAAAGGACAAAATCTTTTGTAATATTGTTGAATACTTATTTTGTCTGATAATATTCCTATAACTGAGGTGATACCAAATCATTCATTCATTGAAATGATGCGTTGAGGAATTTTTTCCATGGACGATTTCTTTTTGGGTGTGTTAAACTCTTTTCAAATCATCTCTAAAGAAAAATATCTCCACTCATATTTGATTTCTTGACCAATGAAATTTTATTTCATCCTGCATTGTCTCTCTCGCCTCTGCCTTTTGATCTTAGTTACATTTAGAGATATGGTTGTATTTTTTCAACTTTTGTAGTTTCTTATTTGTTTTCTTCTTAACCATAAAATGGTTATATGTTAATATTTTAATCAAAATCTAATCAAATGTATATTTGATCAAAATTTATTATTTGTTTTCATCAAGTTGTACAAACACGATGGTATATGTTTCTTTCTAATTGAAACCCGAAGTTTAAATTTTTTCCTATATCTATGATTGAGGGATCTAACTATTGAGCAAATCTTGGAGGTGTTCAGTTAAGAATATTCTACAAAGTAATACACCTTTAATACCTCTATCTCTTTGGGTGCCACTAAGTATTTTGAAACATGTAATTAAAATATATAGGGTTGAAGCATCCCATTTCGCTATATAAATTTGATGCCCTTAATAGGATGAAATGTTCCGTCAAAAGGAGGAATCAATTGTGGTAACCTGAATTTGTGTCTCTCATTTAGAATTCTGGTTATTTTCAACCCAAATTGTTGAAATACCATAGTAAGTGGCATTTTTGGCACCAAAAGACACAGATGGAGACTCTAGACTCTTTGTTGAGAAGAGTTATACTTCATATTTGTAATCACTAGATATATTTCAAAATAACAAATATATTAACTGTGTGGATTTTGATTTATGTTACACTTAGACATATGGTTATATTTTTTCAACTTCTATAGGTTCTTATTTGGTTTCTTCTTCACCATAAAATGATTGATTATATGTTAATCTTTGAATCAAATTCTAATCAAATGTATATCTGAATTTATTAACCCTCCATTCTTAGGAAGGTAAATTTCTGGATGTGACCTTGTTGTGGTAATAAAGAAGACAAACAAGTAGACATGTAAATTTCTTTCAAGGCCAAATAAGGTCCACAAGACCAATAATTACATAGCTATAAGATTGCATGCTTTAAAATATGTCATCCCTCAAGATTTATAATGGATTCAAATTCAAATAAACATGTCAGACTGAAGAGGAATAGGAAAAGGAATAAACAAAAGAATGTAGTCAAATTTCTGTAGAAACACCCTTTCTTGATTATTGTAGAAGGATCAAAATTGAAAATTGTAAGTGTATTACACAATTGAAGTCCATGTGCAACATTCAGCTATATTGTCGAATCCATTGTGGAACTTAAGATCACTTGTATGCATGCCAGCCAACTATGTTTGATATCAAACTTTTATTATCTTTCGGCTTTTGAATGTTTGTGTGGCAATATTAAGGCTTTAGAATCTCAAACTAGATTTCAATTTGGTATCTACTACACCCTGTTTGTTTATTGCATATTATATTGTGCTATTTATTTTTTGGAATGCTCTTCATATTTTCTTCTCTAGCAACAGAATTGAGAATTTAACTTTTTGCCCTCTAACTTTAGGGATCTCTCATGAAATGTTAAAGGTTCTCTTATGTATCTATGGGTAGTTGAGATAAAAATTTTACATGTTAGGGGAGGTAGGAAGGATAAACAAGTGCAAAGGTTGATTCCATGCTCTAAAATATGAACCCCATTTGCATAGAGTATGGTTACCAAATGAAAATTCCCCAGGTCTTGCCATGACTCGACCTTTGGAGATTTTTGTCTTAAGGACATTGGTGTTATCATTGTCCTAGACATTATACACACAAAACTAACCAATAAAGATCAATTTATTGTGTTTGAAACTAATGGGGTAAAATATTCTACCATGTAATCTTTTTTCTAGAAAAATAAAAAGGAATAGTTTATCGCCATATTGTATTTCTTATTCAACATATGTATGGTTTAGAACTACCAATTTGTCATTTTCCCATACATGTTTTATAAATCTAGCAGTTTTGATTCTTGTGTTAAGTCTGGGAGGTGATATTTTCAGTTCAGCCCTATCATCTAGCGAAGAGTAGTGACAACTATGAAGGCAGGTAAGGGTTGATGAAGGTTTGTCATATTAAAAATGACAAGACATGATGGAACATTGTCTAAAATTAAGGCTATTATTTTTTAAATTAAATCTATTGGAACAATGCTTACTAAAATAATTTTTCAATATATTATGTATCGTAATGGATTCATTGTGATTATTGGTGATTGGTTAAATTAACATTAGGAATGGAGTATGTAAGAAAAAGAATTGATCTATATATATATATATATATATATATATATATATATATAGGAACATTGTTTAAAGAATTTTTTTATATATTTTATATAGTAATGGATTCATCATGATTATTGGTGATTGGTTAAGTTAATAGTAGGAGTGGATTTTGTAGGACGAAGGATTGATATCTATATATAACTATTGTTATCATTTTTATTGTTATAAATTATTATTTTGATGTTTTTTTATTAATTATAGTTTTTAAGCTCTATCAATTTGCAACTATTTAATGTTTTTATGGTGTATAATCTTGATGGGAGAAATATATCCATTCACTTTTAGAATATGACTGAAAGTAAAGGCCCTCAAATTTTATGGATGGTTGACTTTAAATGAGGTCGACCAGGAAACTCTGAGTGAATAACATTATCTGAGATCTATTCATTCCGAATAAATGGTGTTGAGTCATACTAACGATAGGTTAAATTTCAAGTATTTATTGATGCGCTCAATGATACCAAACATGATAGGTTCAAAAGAGATTTATCAAAATTTAGAGATTTTTAGTTCGGGAGTACTTATATAAGTTTCCATTTATAAAATAAAACATGATAGGGCTAAAATAAATTTATAAAGTTTTAAATTTTGTAATGTCAATTAGAATTAGAATTTTATTGAGATTCAAACAACATTATTGAATGTTGGCATATTTTTTAGTGTGGGAGTATGTCAGTTTTTTTTTTTTTTAACATCAATCTCGTATTTTCACATGAGTACAAAGAATTTGACATAAAAATTGTGGTTTATACACATTTTTCCACATATATGATTTGCTTCTACATATCTATTTTCATATTTAATTGCAACTGGCTACTATTTAATCCATTGGCCATTCTTTTTTATTCATGTGGCAATTAATATGTGAATTTTAAATTTCTCACATTTTACTCATGATGCATTCCTATCAATAAAAATATAGATGAATAAATAAGTATAACTATCAATAAATTTATTAATATTGCTCACATTCATTATTATTTGTTGTAATGAGATAAAATAATTATAGTTGAATAGAAAAGTATCTACTCTAGGATTTAATATGTTCAAATGGCTAGCCAATTATTAATATTATTATTAAAGTTAAATATTCATATTAATATTAATATTATGGATATATGTAATTCTGAAGTGAGTTGTTTATGATTAAAACAAAGTGATAATTTGCAATGGTGGGATGGTAATGGTTTTTTACTCAGACGAGTGCTAATATTTTATAGATACATATACAGCTATGTGTGATCCATAGATTGTATATTGTGTCTAATCACTATGGAAACGGAATAAATATATAAGTGCATGTGCATTTGACGATAAGATGAATTTATAAGTCTAATGGTATCACATTTTATGCATGATATCCATTTTTACCTATTGGATTTTCACCCACGTCAGATGTGATATTATATAGCTTAATGTTGTATACATATAGCTTAATGTTGTAATAATAACAACATATATGTGCCCCATATGCGGGTGACTAAGGCCCACAGATGGCCGAAAAGGTGCCACGCACACTGGCCCACCTGGAGATCGAGCATGGATGAGGGGCATGCAGGAGGCAACGTAGAGGTTGGAATGAAAGAGGATGATAGATTAAGGGAGGGAAGGACAGTGGCAGTTATCATTACTATACAACACCGGAGAATGGAGGAAGTGGACATTGATTTGCGGGATCCCGAGGGAGGGAGGTACAAGAGATGACCCAATTGACTCAAGTGTGGAGCTGATTATGAGGGAAGGTGTAGGTACAAAGGCGTAGAAAAGTTGGGAGATTTGGACAGGCTTATAAGTAGTAGCAGGGGATGAGGCGGAACCATCCTAACTCAGTGCAGCTGGGAGAATGGTCAGAAAGGTGCAAAGATTCCCGCTGTGGTGCAAGAGGTAGTGGAGGTGTTATACAGATGCTCTCTACAGGAGGGGAGGATGGTGGGACACCTAATTCAAGCCCACCGATGGGTAGAACACTAAACAGGCAGGGGTAGAGGAGAGACTTCCAGAGGCGAGGAAGGGGGTCGGTAGAGGTCCCAAACAGAGATTAGGTAAAGGATGTTGGATTTAGAGGCGATGTTCCTCACCAAGAATGATGATGCAGAAGCTTCTTCCATATCCAAATTAGAGGCGGACCTAGTCAGGGCCCTGCGGTGGGAGTATGGGTAGTGGGTCGAGATGCAACTGGTTTGGGTGATTCGAGTCATCCTGGGCCCCTGATTCGTGAGAGAAAGTGAATTGGCCAAGCTGTAGGGGATAACCTCCAAAACATTAGGGAACGACTCGACAACAGTATCAACAAAATTCAAAAAACTCTGATGATCACTAGGTATCTAGAAATTCTTCAACTAGATTGTGTGCCTCTGGTTTCTACTCCACTGGATGGAGAAGAGGAGGATGTTGTGACTATGCAAGCGTCAAATAGCATGGGGGGAGAGAACTAGCATCGAGCTTTTCCAGGTGATTTTTTGTTATGTTAAAATTTCGGTGGGCCTCTAGCCCTACACTATTCAAAGTTTGAAGCCTTAGTATATTTTGTTGGTTAAATGTTGAAGCTCTAGCCCTACTATCTATTTTATGGGTCATTATAATGGATATCCCTCTAATTTCCCGTGTTGGGCAGAGACGTTTTGACAATCTTGGAAATAGGGTCTAGTTTCCGGCTTAACGGCAGATCAATGATTGTAAATATTTAACTAGTTAATAGAAGGAGTCCCATACTTGCTGATAAAAAAAAAAAACAACAACATATACATGACAATCCCCAACAGACTCGTTATTCCGAGGAGGCAAGTTTGGAATGCATAATTCTTCACTCTGAGAAGAGACAATTGTGGTCTCTATTCTATGTAAATTTTATATATATATATATATATATATATATATATATATATATATATATATATATAAACTAATTAACAATGAGAGAACAATACTCATTGTATCTATATACATATAAAATAACACAATTCCACTTCAAGCGCAAGGTACCAAAAGCATAAAATAATTTATCTACCTTATAGGAAAGACTCATCTGACTCGACTTAGAGAAAATAAATGACAAGCATGAAACCTAGGCATGTGATGTTAGAAGACTTGGATGGTCATCATGTGAAATAGACAGATCAGTCAAGACCAGAAAGCAAGAGACATTCGACATTATTGTTCGAAAGTATACATAATTTTGGCATGAACTTACATCTATTTCGAGATTTTTTCCACTATAATTATGCAATGATTTCCAGGCCAATTACTACAAAACATAACCAGGACATCCACATGCCATTCCAACACCTGTAAAATAGTGACAACACCATATTTGTAAATCTTGTAGACTATGAGTCACAAATCTTGTTAATACATTAATATCACCATTCTAGATAAGAAATCTAGCACACATTCATTATTATTAAGAATATACGGGGAACACTTATCTTTAAAGCTTATGGGTAACTAAATCTGTGAAAATGACTTTCCACCCAACCATAGATAGTTATAGCCAGTCCCCACTTGCAGCTATCACCCATGAGCTAGATTCCATAGACTTAGGGGTCTCTTGCTAAGGGATTTAAACAAAAATACTATTTGAACTAGGCACTCTAAACATTCTTCCACCTCCACCCACCAAATAAGTTGAAAACAACAAAGTGCACAAGGATTCTAGAGACTCACTTTCCTCACGCTTTAGAAATACAACATTTTGGTTCCACCCATCTTGGAAACTCCTCAACCTCAAAAAAATCATCATACAACAAGGAAGCATCGTAAATCTTCTAGAAATTTTTCTAGCGATAATTCCACCACCCCAAACCTCAGGTATTTTTGAGAAAGACCATATCCACCCTCTGGTGAATGGGGACTCAAGGGGAAATCACTCCCTCACCTAGAGTGATTCCTCCTAACTTCTTTCCAACCAAAAAGTATTTCTCAGCTTCTCTGCATTTTCCTAAATTCTCTACTTCTTTTCCTCTATGTTCTACTCTAGCTTTACTTCTCTTATCCTCTTTGAATCCTTGTCTCCGTAGTTTGAAATTCTGTTTTTTTATTTTTTCGAGTTCCAATGTTCCTCCTTTCTCCCTTCACATGAATCCTTTCCAACTCAATTTTTTTTCTTTTCCTTTTTCCTTCATTATCCCCCCACAAATCGAATTACTCTTCCTTGGGGGTTGTGTTATCCCCAACTATCTATTGATCTTTTCCTTGTTGTTTAGATTGTCTCCTTTTTGGCAGTGACTTTTGCTAGTAGAATATTGTTACCCAGTGAGGAGAATGATACCTTCCTAGTTGCTCCTAGGTTATTAAATGTTTGAATTTTTTCTTTTGTGATCCATAATGTTTACAAAGATATCTTTCGATAATAATCACATATGAAAATACTTTGTTGATGTGTTTCGAACCAACCAGTGTGGTTCATCTTCAAGATGAGATGAGAGATCAGAGCATGGCATCAAACTTAAATAGATGAAGAGAAGGTTTAACTACCCCCTCTAAAAACTAGTTTGACTACGTAGGAAACATAATGATTTTTACGATATAATTTTATTATATTTTTATATTAATTTCAACAATTTCATTTTATCATATTTTTTATTAAAATAATTAAATAACCATTCTAATTCAAGAATGGGACTTAGTCTAATGGTCATGGGATATATGTATGTATGTATGTTTGTTTGTTTGTATATTGGGGTTTGTTTTCTATTTATCTTTGTTTATAAATTTAATTTAAACAATATTACTAAATAAAATCAAATTCATTATGCAGATTGAATAGATTAAGGGGGCTTAACTAAATAAATTAATTAATTTGAATTAATTATAATAAATTAATAGTCACCTAGGAATATAGGGCAGGGATCCAACACCTGCTAATACTCCAACCATCGTCTCAATTAAAATTTCTAAAGCCTCCCTTAAACTTACAGTGATGAAAATGGCCAATCCTAGAAACGGACATAGTCTCTTCAATGTAGATGTGATGGTTAGTCTTTTATTCATGTTATGCCAAAGCAAAGGAGCGAGATATTCCATGTTTTATGTCGGCTACGTATTCACAAATCCTTTGGTTTATTGATGGACCATGTTCAACAATGTATGGAATCCCATAAGAGTAAGGAATGATATAAACACCTTTTCCATCTAGGGGCTTCACAGGTTCCTTTACCGATCTTGGAGTGGGTGGCCAACACATCATGCTAGTTGGAAAACTCACCAGGCTTTTCCTTTTTTTTTAAATTTCTTCTCCCGCTTTTCTTGTTCTAGTTTTCTTGTCCATTATTGTAAAAACACAACTGATAAGAAACTAGAAGTTGTCTATTTTTCCTAACTATCAATTGCTATTTACAAACTCATATTTTTTTGTTATAATAAATAATTTAAAAATAACCCAACAAGTAACCTCCTCAACCTCTACCATCAGTGTCCCATTACTCAACCTTCTTTTTTTTTGGAAAATATTTACATTACATACATGAATATTAAGTAATTAAAATTGTGAGGATTTATATCCCATAGGAAAATTACTGACTCTATTATCCTTGTTCAAGAAGCCATTCATTCCAGCGTTACTCGCAATGAAAAAGGCTTTATTCTCAAGCTCGATCTCGCTAATTCATTTGACAAGGTCAGACATTCCTTTCTCTTTGTTGTGCTACAAAATATGGGCTTCGACCAAAAATTTCTTGCCCTCATTGAATCTTGCATCTCTGGACCGTGGATATCCCCTCTCATCAATGGCAGACCAGCTCCTTTTTTCCAATCCACTAGAGGTTTAAGGCAGGGATGTCCTCTCTCTCCCTACCTTTTCATCCTCATGGCGGACTCCCTCAGCAAAGCTTTGGACCATATGAGACAGGTGGGACTCATCACTGGCATAAAATTTGCTAACGGAGTTAAAAATATGAATCACTCCTAATTTGCAGATGGTACACTGCTAATGGGAGGAGCATCCAATATCATTTCCCAACGCTTTAAAAATGTCTTAGACAAATTCATGCTCTATTTTGGAGGCCTGATCAACTACCACAAAAGTTTCATATATGGGTGGAACGCATCTAATCAAACTCTGCACAGTATTGCTAATATCTTTGGTGTTCCCTGCAAATTGAATTGGCATCACTTCACTTATTTAGGCATGCTTGTAAGTATTGGTCCTTTGAAGGCTGAAGTCTTGAATGTTCCGATTGATAAAATGAAGAGGAAAGTTCAGCAATGGGGCTCATCTTGGCTCAATCTTGCAGGCCGCCTTATCCTTCTCAAATATGGGTTGTCTTCCCTTCCCCTCTATCACTTCACCCTCCTTCTAGCCCCAGCCAGCATTCATCTCAAAATCGAAGCTATCACCGGGCACTTTCTATGGCAAGGAGGAAAGATTGGAAAAAGAAAATAGAACCTCGTCAATTGGAAGCAAGTAAGCCAAGATCAGGAGCATGGAGGTCTTGGAGTACACTCTCCCAATATTTTGAACAAATCCTTTGGAGGGAAGATCATTTGGAGGCTCATTAATGGGAATCAGGCATGGTGGAAAAAATTCCTGGAGGTTAAATATCTTAACTCCACCCGGCAGCAGCTCCTCTACCATGAAATCCCAAACAGACCCAGTTTTAAAATCTGGTCCCTTTGCAAAAAATCCATCCCCTACTAATTCAAAATCTCTCCAAAGTCCCCATGGGAGGTAACACCATCAATGTTGGAACTGACCGAATAATGGGACAAATGCCCATTATTGACCGTCCTGGCACTCAGTGCATTCTTCTCTTCTTAAAAAATATGGGTCTTAATATATTGAGCCAATTCTCCAAATGGGATGAGCAAACTCAAATATGGATTGGGCGGCCATTCCCTAAAGTTCCCGTCCACCTTGAAGCTGGTCTTATAAATCTCCAATCCCACCTTCATGGCTTGGCCCCTCTTTAAAAAGACATCATTGATGGTTTTCGATGGGATCCCTCTGGAGCAACTTTCACCATCAAAGCATAATATCAATATCTCTACAAGGATCAATATCCGATGCCACTCTAGCCATCTTGGAAGGCTGTATGGAAATCAGAGGCAATTCCCAAGATTAAGTTTTTTATATGGCTTCTTCTGAAAGACAAAATTTCAACCTCTGAAAATCTCAAAAAAAGAGGTGTAAGAGGACCTTCTATGTGCCCAAACTGTCAAAACGCTGAAGAGACTATCCTTCATCTCTTCATCGGGTTCCCCTTTGCTTCCCGCTGTTGGGCTGAGCTCACCTCTTTTTACCAACCTTGTTGGACGCACCATCGCTCTATTGTGGAGGTCCTTCATTCCTAGAAAAACAACTTTCCATGGGAGAAAAAGAAGAACAAAATCTCGAATAGAGTATGGGACACCCTTCCTTATGTGATCTTATGGAACATTTGGCTCTCCAGAAATAACAAGATTTTCAGAAATAAAGAACCTTCCCATAGGAAAGTGTGCAGCAAAACTTGGAGTCTCACCCTTGATGCAATCTCTGCTAAGTGCAACAGTAAGATCGATCTAAGTGAGATTTGTGCAAAGGAAAGGATCTTTCTTGGAGATTTATTGGATAGAAACAACAACAACAATCCTTCCCATAAGCAACACTACAGATCTGATGTAAGCTGGAAGATCCGATTTAAAGCGGAGGACTTCACTGACTGGAAAAAGAACAGTGCCAGGCCCACTCTTTTCTTCGATGGAGCTTCAAAATCCAACCCGGGCATAGTAGGAGCAGGGGGCATCATAAGAAGTGAAACTGGCAGCACCCTTTCAACCTTCGAATGGGGTCTAGGTACCCTCACTAATAATAGAGGATAGGCGCTAGCTCTTCTTCAAGGCTTATCCCAACTAAAAAGGCTCAAAATCACAAATGCCATGATATTCGGGAATTCAACTATCATCATCAGCCTAATGATTAATGAGCATCCTGTTGACAACATTGCTCTTCATTAAACGATCAGTAGATGCCAAAATTTCTTGGTTGACATGAAGGATGTTTCATTCTTTCATATCCTTCGAAATCACAATAAGGACGCAGATATTTTAGCCAACAGAGCCTGCGCTCGTATCCCGGGGCAATTGCTGTATAATGATGTCACAAATCTCTCACCTTTACCATGATCTTGTCCCAAATATTTTCTAGATTTTATTCGATTCTTCCATATTGCCTCTCTGAACATCTTTGCAATTGGAGTTCCTCCTCCTCTCCCTTACCTGTGACCATCGCTCCTTGGTTTCCCCCCCGTGATGCTTTTCTCTCCCAGCGTCCTCCTATTTATTCCAACATCTCCAGCTCCCTCAGGCATTACTCTTTTCCCTTCGCGTTTGCTCGCCTCCCTCTGCTGAACCACCCCCTCTCTTATTCGGGCCCCTGCATTTGTGGATCGCTGTGGTGCTCAGCATCACCGCTACCTTCTCCCTTTCGCCCTCAGCCCACGCATCAAGTTGCTGCTTCCTTTTTTCTGTCCCTCCTTCTCATCTCAGCGCTTTCTCCATGTTTTTTTGCCTTTCCATGGTCTCTTAGCAATTTTTGTGCGTGATTTCGGTTTTTGTATATAGTATTGTGCAACGATTTCAAACTATTGCAAAGCCTGTCTTCGTTCTTCGCCTTTCCATCTTCCAGATATCACCAGAATCATGTCTCGCAGCGAATATTGTCTACACTGTGCAGATCTGCAAGCAGAACTTGAGAAAATCAGAGATCATCAAAAGATACTCGATGCAAAGCTAAAAGATGAGGTAAAAATTTTGGACGATAAGCACGAGGCAGATGTCAAGGTCTTTCTCTCAAGGGTCTCCTCTCTCCAAAATTAGTTTGACAATCTCTCTAGTAGATGCTCTCATGCTGAATAATCGATGCAAATTCTGAAATACATGCTAGAGAAGCGCACCGCCCCTAGCTCCAGCTCTAACAACTTAATGAAAGCTGGAAATGAAGAAAACCTAGAGGACTCCACCACGCGCCATATCAGCCACATCAATATTGAATGATCTTCTCTCCACTTCTTAGTATGTCTTTCAAATTTGCTTTCCTTCTGTCTCAGTTTGTCCGTATTTATGCTTTATCTATTTTTCAGTTTTGTTCGAATACTAGAAACAAAGGGAATGTAGCGTTTTGTTGTAGCCATTCCCTTCACTGTACCTCAAGAAGTCTCACATGTAATCTTGGAGCTACAACTCTTTCTTTATGGAATATAAACTAGCAACTGATTGTGTTAAAAAAAAACAACTGAATAGTAACTACAGTGCATGTCAGTTCCAGTGGAGACCCAGTGGAGAGATAGGTGAAAGGGTGAGATGGACTATCCGTTGTGACTATAGTGATGCATTCAATGCATCTGAAACACATTGGAGTTGCCAATGAGGATTGCACAATCAAGGCAAGGCCAATTCGAATTCATTCAGAGGTCTTCTTCAACAAGGATTGCGCAGTGGAGGCAGGCTGTTAGGAGGCGAGAAATTGGTGCATAGAGATGCAAATTTCTGCATGACAGTGTGTAATGATTCTTGATTGTACTGAGAGCTTGATGTACTAATATTTGTATGTGATTATTACATGATTCCATTGATATACATAATATATTATAGTTGTGGTTTTTATCTTTAATCTTTCCCATTAAACAACTATGTTATGTGCGATTGAATTTATTCACATGTGTTTGCAATTAAGTTTTAAATTTACGCAAGTGTAATAGTGGAAGGATTCTGTATTTTGCAAGAAGATAAATATTGTGAGATCAAGAGGATCCGGTAATACATCAGTATTAATAAATTTCTACATGGGATCAGAGCAATATTAATTACTGGAGATTGCAATTGTGATTAATTGTTGAGTTTGTGCTGGTGGACAATTCGAATTTGTTGCAGAAATTTCTTGGTGCGACAGTTGAGTATTCATTGAAATGTATTTCAATGGGTTGCGATTGGAGTATGCCCTTAAGGGAAACTAGAATTACATATCCTAGAAGGATAGGATGGAGGTGGTGCTTGAAGATAATGGAATGAAGGATTTCATCGACAACGATGTTCCTAGGCCTACTTCTAGTGATGCTGCATTACTTGACACATGGCAAAAATAGGTAGCGAAGACAAGAAGAATTATGTTGAAAGGTGTAAAGGACCATATTATGTCAAGTCTTCATGGGAAAGCCACTCCATTTTCAATGTGGACGGCTTTGACAGATCTTTTCCAAAGCAACAACGACCAGAGGAAGTTGGCACTAAAAGATAAGCTCAGAAAAATAAAAATGGAGAATGGCGACAATATTCCAAAATATCTCATGAAGTTTGTCCACTGTAGGGATGAATTGGGAAGTGTGGGGATTACTGTTGTTGATGATGACTTGGTGAGCTTGGCTCTCCTTGGGCTTCCGAAGAGTTGCAATAGCTACGAAGACTCTGTCAATGGATGGGAGAAACTACCGGGTTGGGAGCGACTTTGGTTGGATCTTGTGTAGGAGGAGATAAGGTGAAGTACCAGGGATGGCTCTTCATTGAAGAATGATGATGAAGAGAATTTCACTTTGGCTGCCAAATAAAGGAAAGGGAAGGGGAAGAAATTCCACTCAAAATATGAGGCTAAAGGCAAGAAGCTAGATTTGTCCAAAGTGAAGTGTTTTCACTGTCAGAAACATGGGCATCTCGCCACTAACTACCCACAGAAAAATAAGAACAAGAAGGTTGTTGGAGAGGCCTTAGCCTCGCAATTTGAACTTGATTTCTCTTTGATCGGATGCTTGGTTTCAAGCGCAATGGGATTGGTGTGGTATCTTGATAGTGGTGCGTCTTTCCATATGACGAGAGACAAGGAGTTTTTTAGTGACTTGGAGGAGAAGGATCTCAAAATGCATATAGAGATGGGCGACGATGGTCGATATAGTGCGAATGAAATTGGGACCATTACCTTTGAGAGGGAGTCAGGTAAAAAATTTATGTTGAAAGATGTTATGCATGTTCCAGGTCTGAAGAATAACTTGGTCTCGGTCGCAATGTTGGAAGACAAACGTTATGGCGTTGTTTTCAGCAATGGAAAAGATTTATTGCGACATAAAACAACGGGTCAAACCAAGAGGATAGGGATTTGAGTTAAGAATCTCTACAAGCTGGAGGTAGATGGTTGCGCTGAAATGATGGGAAAAGCAGAAGAAGTGGTGAGCCGGGATGAGGGCGAATTATGGCATAGGAGATTGGGCCATCTTCACCATGGTGCCTTGAAGATTTTGCAGAAGATTTCTACTGGACTTCCCAAGGGCACTCTTGCGTAGTCAGATCAATGCAAGGGATGTACTATGGGTAATTTTGTGAAGACCACCTTTCATGAGAAGGAGAACCGTGCTTCGGTGATCCTGGAGAGAATTCACATAGACGTGTGTGGACCTTTCTCGGTTGCTTCAACAGCAAAACACAGGTATTATGTTATATTTTTTGATGACTATTCGCGTAGATGCTGGATCTTCTTCATGTAGAAGAAGAGCGAAACATTCTCAAATTTCTGTGAGTTTAAAGCATTGGTGGAGAAGGAGTCAGGGAAGCAAGTGAAGGCTCTAAGGAGCGATAATGGTGGTGAATATATCTTGAACAAATTAAAAGACTTCTGTAGCAAAGAAGGAATTCGCAGAGAACTCATAACACCTCATAACCCACAGCAGAATGGGGTCGTGGAGAGGAAGAACTTAATGATCGTGGGTGCTGCACGAGCTATGCTACATGACCAGGGCCTACCAATGCACTTGTGGGCAGAAGCATGGAACACTGCGGTTTATGTGCAAAACCTTCTCCTCATAGAGTACTTGGCATGAGTACACCTGAAGAAGCTTTTACTAGTAAGAAGCCTGATATTTCTCATTTGAAGATTTTTGGCTCATCTGTTTACATTCATGTGACAAAGGATGCTAGGAAGAAGCTAGAGCTGACTGCAGAAGTTGGGATATTTGTGGGGTACACAGAAACACCCCATAATTATCGTGTGTATTTTCCAAACAGTCGAATGACTGTGGTGCGACAGGATATAAAATTCAATGAGGTGAAAGCCATGCAGTTGTCGCTTGAGAGGGAGCTACACTTGCATGTGGAGGAGGAACTTCTTGTTCCCAAAGATGAGCCTATAGATGTGGATCAACCATAGGAGGAGATTCATGGAGTGGAGGAGTCCACTCATGCAGAACCAAACATTAGATCTGGCAGAAAGTGTACCACAGAAGTTGAGAGACTGAAGCTTGATGTGACACAGAATGTAGGAGTCCCTACATCATAGCGCAGACAGAGACAGTCACCTGACCGATTTACTAGATACATGGCTCTTATGAGCAAGTGTGTCGTGACAAAGCCATCTTCTTTTGAAGAAGCAGCGCAGGAGCCCACATGGGTAGATGCCATGGTGGAGGAGTATGACTCCATTGTCAAAAATAGTGCTTGGGAGATTGTGCCAAGGCCGGTGGGAAAATCAGTGGTAGATTCAAAATGGATCTACAAGGTAAAGCAAGCTGCTGATGGGAGCGTCGAGAAGTATAAGGCAAGATTTGTTGCTCGGGGCTTCTCATAGATCGAGGGGATTGATTATAAAGAAACCTTTTCACCTGTCGCACGGTATTCTTCATCAGATGGATGTGAAGACTGCGTTCCTTAATGGGATCATTGAGGAAGAGGTGTACATTGAGCAGACTGAAGGATTTGATATCTTCAGCAATAAGTCACATGTGTGCAGACTCAAAAGAGCGCTATATGGGCTGAAGCAAGCACCACGTGCTTGGTACACACGAATTGACAACTATTTCACTGGACTTGGCTTCACCAAGAGTGAGGCAGATGCAAACCTGTATCAAATTGTGGTGGAGGGTAAGATTTTAATCACTATCCTTTATTTTGATGATTTAATACTAACGAGTGATGAGCGGTTGATACACTCATGCAAGGAAGATCTTGCAAAGGAGTTCGAGATGAAGGATTTGGGCCTCCTTCATTATTTCCTTGGATTGGAAATATGGCAGCGATAAGGTGAACTGTTTGTGTCTCAAGGCAAGTATGCTCGGGAGATACTTGAGAAGTTTCACATGCAGGGCTGCAAGCCCATGGATACTCTTCTTCTAAGAAATTGGAGGAAAGAGGATGCTACATCGGCAGAGGTAGTGGATGCCACTCTTTATCAACAGTTGGTGGGTTTACTCATGTATTTAGTTAATACAAGACCGGGCATATGCTATGCGGTGAACCAGCTTTCTCAAGCGATGGTTAAGCCTACCAAGCTCTTTTGGAAGGAAGGCAAGCATGTCCTGAGGTATCTCAGGGGCACATCTGAGTATGGCTTATGGTACAAACAGACGGATGAGGTGAAGTTTCATGGCTTCACGGATGCAAATTGGGTAGGTAGCCCAACGAATAGAAGGAGCACATCGGGAGGGGTTTTCAGTATCGAATCTACAACAGTTTCTTGGTACAACAGGAAACAAAGATCCGTGGCATTCAGTTCAGCGAAAGCAGAATACATGGCAACACGTCAAGCTGCATGCAAGGATATCTGGATGAGGAAGATCCCGGTCGGTTGGTTTGGTTCACATTTAGATCCTACAGTGATACAATGTGATAATCAGAGTTGCATTAAAATCTCGATTAATCCTGTGTTTCATGATAGATCTAAACATATTGATATCTGGTATCATCATATCAGAGATTGTGTGCAGCGGAAGATCATGTTGCTTTAGTACATTCCTACGGAAGATCAGGATGCTGACATTATGACAGAGGCACTCGACAGGAGCAAATTCGAATACCATAGAGGCAGGATCAGGGTGAACGATAATCCCTATCTTGTTGATATGGAGTGTTGATATTCAACAAGATGATAAGCTTAGTGAAAAGTAAGAACCTTCACTAAGTGGGGCCCGCAAGCCATTTTTAGGTGTATGTCTATTTTTAGACATGGTGAGCATATTCTATAGGTTGCAAGATGCTATTTGTAGATGGTTGATCAAGTTGGAAAAATAGATGAAATTCTATTTTTAGAATATGGGGCGAAGTCTATTTATAGATCGTCAATCTAAAAATAGATGCATGTCAATTATTATTAGCTCTTAATAATAATTCGACAATAAACAACAACTTATTCTATTGGAGCACTTTATTTCAGTGAATAGATTTGGAAAATCAGTGGGATGAAGGAATTACGCAATTCCTAGGGTGGTTGGTGACTCATGCATGGAGGACTCAGTTAGAACTAAAGTGGCAAAGTTATGACAGAGTTGGAAGAGTAGTTACAGGAGTTGTTATTTATTTTAACTCAGTTAATGGAGTTAAACTCAGTTGAGCTAGTTGTATCTAGTCTAACTGAAAGATACACTAGTGAGAGTTAATTGAATTAATTCATAACTAATAACTCACTAACAACTGAACAGATACAACAGTTAACTATAGTGCATGTCAGTTCCAGAGGAGGCCCAGTGGAGAGATAGGTGAAAGGGTGAGATGGACTATCCGTTGTGACTATAGTGATGCATTCAATGCATCTAACACACATTGGAGTTGCCAATGAGGATTGTGCAGTCTAGGCAAGGCCATTTTGAATTCATTCAGAGGTCTTCCTCAGCAAGGATTGCGCAATGGAGGCAGGCTGTCAGGAGGCGAGAAATTGGTGCATAGAGATGAAAATTTCTGCATGATAGTGTGTAATGATTCTTGATTGTGCTGAGAGCTTGATGTACTAAGCTTTGTATGAGATTATTACATGATTCCATTGATATACATAATATATGATAGTTGGGGTTTTTAGCTTTAAGCTTTCCCGTTAAACAACTATGTTATGTGCGATTGAATTTATTCACATGTGTTTGCAATTGAGTTTTAAATTTCCGCAAATTTAACAATGGAAGGATTCTGTATTTTGCAAGATGATAAATATTGTGAGATTAGGAGGATCCGGTAATACATCAATATTAGTAAATTTCTACAAATTCGTTAATTTGTTTTTCACAATTTTACAAATGTGAGTTTTATCTTGAATTTTGATTGGTTTTAATTTTTATTTTGGTTATTTTGTAGAGAGCTTGTTCGATAGGATGAGGCAAAGGAATATTGGAGCAATAAAATTGCACCAACAAGAAGAAATGACAAATTTTTTCCAACTAAAATCAGAGATCTCAGTCATCTTGAAAAAATTCTCCTTTTATGGGATTTCATTTTGTAACTATAAATAATTTTTTGAAGAAGGGATCGAGGTTCCTCTTTTCTGCAAATAGAAGACTCTTAACACTTTTGTGAGGAGGATTTTGTTATACGTTGAGAGGAATACTTAAGATTTGAGTTTTGGGGGGTTTCATTTTGAGATCAAATCTTTGTGAGACATGCTAGACCTTGCACTATTGCAGCTTCGTTCTCTATTAACGGAGCTCATGATTTTGGGAGAACTGTTGGAGAAATTTATTGTAAATGCAGAGCACGAGATCCATGTTTAAGATTAGATTTCAATTTTGTTTTTTATTTTTTAATAAAATCTTATTCTTTTATTTCAAATTTGTGCCAAGATTCCATGTACGCATGTGCTTGGATTTGTGCATGCATAGGATATGCACAATCATCATGTTTACCACTTATGTTTGTCGATATAATGGGGGATGAAAGGCAGTCGATTTTTTCAACTTGGTATCCATGAGACACCATAGGATGGACCAAAAGGTGTTAAGGAAATTGCTTCCCCTATCTAAAATAATGGTCCAAGTTAGCCTGAAATGAACCCAAACATGCTCAGATACGAGTTTAGTAGTGGCTTCAGCCGTGATACTCTTCTTTCCTGGTGCTTGAATGACCGTATTAGAGAACTCATTGACCACCACAAACATATAATCATTTCCATGCTGATTGGTGGATAGAAAACCTACCATGTATCCATGGAGACTAACTCCCAAAGCATGTCTAGGGTAGGTAGAAGAGTGTACAACCCTTGTTTTTTGATTGTTGGTTTAGCAATGGCACAAGTAGTGCTTGATTTGATATATCTTTGGACATCATATCAAAGCTTTGGTCAGTATAAATACTATTGAATTAATAATGTTATCTTCTCCACACAAATTTCCCTACCACCCGACTGTAATGTGACTCCTAGATCAACTTGGAATGCTTTAAGGAACACAAGGGTGTCCCAAGTAGCACAACAATGCATCCTATGTAGAAATTTTAATACAAATTATGTTTTTCCTAGATTCTCCTGATCTAACAATTATATGCCACTATTAAATACAAAATTGCTTCTACAATTTATTTATTTATTTTAATAATTTAAAACACGATCGCCAATTGCAATGTCAAGAAGAAAGATCAATCACACATAACACAAATTTTTTACCGGGAAAACATAAAGCTAAAAACCCCACTATCATATATTATGTATATATCATGGATCATGAAACAATCTCATACAAAGCTCTAATCTAAGAGCTCTTAGTACACTTTCATACAAAAATTGGCAAATACATGTGCAAGTTTACTGCCTCCAGACAGCATGCCTCCACTGCGCAATCCCTGTTGATGGAAATCCCTGAATGAATGGAATCCTGCTTGCCTTGACTGCGCAATCCTCATGGGCACATCCAATGTGTGTGTGGTCGCATGTGTGTACCCACTAATGTCACAACTGATAGTCAAACTGTCCCTTTCACCTACATCTCAACTGGGTCTCCATTGGATCTGACATGCATGTAGTTAACAGTATTAAATCTACAGTTGCATGTGAGACCACTGATTGTGAATTAATTAATAATTAATTCATTGATCTCTCACTAGTGTATCTTCAATTACAACTAGCACAACTGAGTTTAACTCACTTAACTGAGTTAAACTGCTTTACAACTCACATGACTACACATCCAACTCTGTTACAACTTCGAATCACTCAGTTACAACTAAGTCCACTTGCATGTCCCACAAACCAACCTTTGAACTCGAATTTCCTATAGCTAACTGATTTTCCACTTCAGTTAACTATTTCTAAGTGCTCATTGAGAATATATTAATGTTTATTGTCCAACTATTATTAAGGGATAATAATAGTCGACATGCATCTATAAATATACATGCGATCTATAAATATAACTCGCACATACATCTAAAAATAGAACATCATCTATAAATAGAATTTACTCATGCATTCTAAAATAGACTTCCACCTAAAAATAGCCAGAGGCTCCATCTTAGTGTAGGTGCATAATTTTCATTAGGATCTTCTTGTTGAATCTCAACACTCCCTCTCAACAAGAAAAGGATTATCCTTCACCCTGATCCTGTCTCTATGGTATTCGAATTTTCTCCTGGTGAGCACCTTTGTCAGAATATCTGCATCCTAATCTTCCGTAGGAATGTATGGAAGAAACATGATCTTCCATTGCACACAATCTCTGATATGATGATACCAGATATATATATGCTTAGATCTATCATGAAACACAGGATTAATCGAGAGTTTAATGCAACTATGATTATCATAATGAATCATTGTCAGATCTAAATGAGAACCAAACAAACCAACCAAGATTTTTCTCATCCAGATAGCCTCACATGCAGCTTGACTAGTTGCCATGTATTTCGCTTCCGCTGAACTGAGAGCCATGGATCTATGCTTCCTGTTGTACCAAGAAACAACTGTAGATCTGATACTAAAGATCCCCCTTGATGTGATATTTCTTTTCGTTGGGCTACCCTCCCAATTTTCGTCCATGAAGCCATGCAACTTCACCTCATCCGTCTGTCTGTACCATAAGCCATACTCAGATGTGCCCCTAAGGTATCTCAAGACATGCTTGCCCGCCTTCCAAAAGAGCTTGGTAGGCTTAACCATCGCTTGAATTAGCTGGTTAACCACATAGAAAATGTCTGGTCTCGTGTTCACTAGATACATTAGCGAACCCTCTAACTGTTGATAGACAGTAACATCCACTACCTCTCCAGATGTAGCATCCTCTTTCCTCCAGTTTCCTGGAAGAGGAGTATCCATGGGTTTGCAACCCTCCATGTGAAACTTACCCAATATCTCCCTTGCATACTTTCCTTGAGACATAAAAATTTCACCATCTCGCTGCCATATTTCCAATCCAAGAAAATAATGAAGGAGGCCCATATCCTTCATTTTGAACTCCTTTGGAAGGTCCTCCTTGCATGAGTGTATTAGCTGCTCATCACCAATCAGTATTAAATCATCAACATAAAGAAAAATGATTAAATGCTTACCCTCCACCACAGTTTGGCATAGGTTTGCATCCACTTCACTTTTGGTGAAGTCCAGTCTGGTGAAATAGTTGTCTATCTGAGTGTACCAAGCACGGGGTGCTTGCTTCAACCCATACAACGCTATTTTGAGTCGACACACATGCAACTTGCTACTGAAGATCTCAAATCCTTCAGGCTGCTCTATGTACACCTCTTCCTCAATTATTCCATTAAGAAATGTAGTTTTCACATCCATCTGATGAATGTGCTAGCCCATCTGCGCTGAGAGAGCAAGGATGGTCCTTATGGAAGAATACCTTGCGACAGGTGCAAAGGTTTCTTCATAATCAATCCCCTCGATCTGTGAGAAGCCCTGGGCCACAAATATGGCCTTGTATTTATCAACACTCCCATCTGCAACATGCTTTACCTTGTAGATCCATCTCGAACCTACCACTGATTTATAAACCGACCTTGGAATAATTTCCCAAGCATTGTTTTTGACAATGGAGTCATACTCCTCCACCATTGCATCTACCCATGTGGGCTCCTACACTGCTTCGTGAAAGGAATATGGCTTGGTCACAATACACTTGCTCATGAGAGCCATGTATCCAGTAAATCGGCCAGGAGACTATCTTTGTCTGCGCTGTGAAGTAGGGGCTCCTACATTCTACACAACATCAAGTCTTAGCCTATCAGCTTTTGTGGTACGCCTTCTGCCTGTTCTAATGTTTGGCTCTGTGTGAGTGGACTCCTCCACTCCATGAACCTCCTCCTGTGGTTGATCCACATCTAGAGATTCATCTTTGGGAACCAATAGTTCATCCTCTGCATGCAATTATAGCTCCCTCTCAAGCGACAACCGCATGGCTTTCCCCTCATCGAATTTTATATCCCATCACACCACAGTAGTTCAACTATTTGGAAAATACACATGATAATTATGGGGTGTTTCTATGTACCTGTTGAAGCCTCGAAAATCATTGCTTCAAACGTTGGGGGATAACCACCCGGTCGGGACCTTAGGACAGCTCCTTTTCCGTTTGGTGTGGTGGCTCCGACTGGATTGATAGGACCAGTTTCCTAATAACTTAAATGGGTTGGTGATGGAATGATTGGGTGAATTGGAAAATGGGACTAAATGACTGAAATAAACTATCTAATATAATCTATAACTGATAAATAATTCTAAAACTAACCCGGGTATCAAATATGAATACAACTTTTAAATTGTTTCAATTAAATCAATAACCATGAAAATGTATTATAATTTAACTGAAATATGCAGTATCAAATAATGATAACTCTGTTTACGAAATTAAACAAAGTTATAATAGCACATTGTACTCATCATTTTATATATCATTTGCTTATACTGTAAAAGATGAATATTTCTACACACTCAGAAATGATATGTATAAAGAAATATTATAAAATAAGTATATATAAATGATAGAAAATTTTAAAGAGAATATCTCATACCATAAGAAAATTAACAGTGAATAGATAGAAATACCATATCCATATTGATACTTTCCGATGCAATTCGATATCCAAATCCAACAACTTCAATGTAAAACAGACTCCAAGATACAGAAATGCAATTCTTAAAGGAAATTTTGCATAGAATCACCAGATGTGATCCTTTATAAAAATATAAGAGTCAATGGAGTATAGAAATGTAATCTCCAAGTCAAAATATTACAAATTCAGGACCCTTTTTAAATGCATGAAAGAGGTTTAAATAGATACTCAATAAAACAAAATAACTAAAACTATTCCTACAATCTGTCTAATCGTAAATCTAGAAACATAATTGCGATCTTGAAGTGAAACCGATTCATTGATTGTCTCCCGTGTTTAATGTGGCCAGATGGCAAATTTTGAGCATATCTTTCACTTCTGTTGGATTACTTAGCCTTGAATGTAGCTGCCCAGTATACGTAGCATCAGAGAATTCATGAATGATACAATGAATAACATTCGAAAGGAATTTGATGGCCATCTGTTGGCTGTGTGGCTTGATTAGATAAGTCCACATAATATCCCATGAAATTCCTTGAAGTTTGCTAATCTGTTGATTCTTATTGATTATCTCTTCCTTCCACCTGGAATCAGCTTCTTTTACTTTTGGTAATTTGCCTGGGGTACAATCTGAGATCAAATTAGTGGCATACAAGCTATCATTAACTAGTTGTGTAATATTATTCATCATATTTTTATCTCTTGATATGGCTCTTTCTGATTTCGTCAAGTGTTGTTCCCATTCCACAAATAAAATTTCCTTGTGTCTCTCCTCAATTCTGGGAAGACTAGATTTTATTCCCTGCTCTGTATCCTGCTATGAAAGGAACTCAGAAATTTTATCATCAACATCATCAATTTCTTGCCTGAGAGTGACTGCTTCATCTATCAAAGATGATGTTATTTCGCACAAAGGCTCAGCTTGTGTCAATTTCAGACAAAACTCATTCAACTGCTGAGATAGCAGTTTGTTTGTTTCAAGGGCTTGATTTTTGAATTGCTCTAATTTAGGATAATCCTTGAAATTGTCCAATGTTGATCGAAATATTTTCTCTTGTTCAATATTTGTATTTTTCTCACTTTGCAGAAGATTTTGTAGCTTTTCTACCTCTTGACTCAACTTCTGTTGTGTGTTCAAGGCTTGTTCATCAATTTTCTTCTTTTCAATGCTAAGCTACTCTTCTAGCTGTTTAGATCTGAGCTCCTGATCTTGCAATTGTTTTTCTAGCTTAACAAGCTTTTGCTGATGCTCTGTGGCATGTTCTTCCAACATAGCTATATGTAAGTCTTTTTGTTTCATCAACTGGGAGACTTCAGAAGCTTTGTCTATAGTTGCAACACTATAGGCACCTGTTGAGATAATTTAGTGAGATCCTCAGATGGATTCACTTCAGCATCTTTATAAACAGTATTCATAAACTCCACCTGTGATGTTGAAAGTGCATCTTGATCAGTTCTTCTCCTCTTCCTCTGCTTTCTCACAAAAACCCTATTTTTGGGATTGTAGAATATCTCTAGAGGAGGAATTTCCTCTACTTTCAACATAATTTCACCTGTAGGATTTTTGGGAATGACTTCCATATCCTGATCTTCCAGATCTTTAACTTGGGGATTATTTGGCAATCCTATTTGTTGGGAAAATTGATTATATTGGCTCAAAAAATGGGAAGAAACAATAAGTTCAGCATATTCTACTACTTTATCAGTAGTTTTCTCTCTTCCAAGTTGTAAATCTGGACTATTGTTCATATCTCCTATTATAGTTTGTAAAATAGCTTCATTGCCTCTGTCCTCTTTTTCAGTATTCACATTGGTCTCAGTACCTGTGATTTTCTTTTCTGTATGAGTCGTAGCCTGATGATCAGTATGTACATCAAGTTTAGCAGTTGTTTCTTTCTTCTCAGTATCAACTTTGCTGCTAATGTATTCTTTCTGCATAACATGATTAGTTCCTGTTACTTCTTTCTGTGTTTGTATAATGACCTTACGGGTAGATGTTTCTGTTACTACTTTGCCATATGTATCCTCTTTTTTCTTCTGCTGTGACTCAGCCTCTTGCATAGGAATTCTTAATTGATCCAGAGGAGCTTTGAGTAATCTCTGGTTTCTAAATAACATAAAATTATTCATCTCTTCAGTCTAGAATTTGGACTTGGCCAAATTGTAAACTTGTGAAAAATTATCTACAGAAACAAACAAATCATCGAACTCATCTGGTTCGTGTTCAAATCAAGCAATTGAAACTGAAGTGGTAAAATCGAAAGCCACCTTCTTTGGGTCATATTGTCTTCCCGGGACTGTTGAAAGCTTGAGATTGGTTATCTTGCTAGCTTCTTTCTCAACATGAACAAAATTATTGAGAGTATAATCTACACATTTAAAAGGAAAAGTAGGCCACATTAGTGTTTGGTCAATTTAGTGTGTTCTAAATTGCTACATTAATTTGTCAATCCGGGATTCGTAAGCTTACGAAGTGTGGCGCACTATATGTGCAAGATAACCTATCTCTTACTTTTTGTTGTTTTTGATTTTTTGATTTTGATTTTTATTTTATCTTGGTTGGTTTCCTAATGTGAGATGGAAATTCTAAAAGACAAGTATGGATATAAATGTTCAAGGCAATGATGTCCTTTATAATGATTTCCCAAACTTCAAACTTCAAAAAGATTTTGAAACATACAATGACAAAATTAGTTCCTAAAAGGAAATGAAAATGTGCCACTATTCTTGTTAAACAAACAGTGAACTATTGATCATGAAAACCATTACCCTTGCTGTTGTCTAAACACAAAAGGAAACTGTACTCAAAGAAAAGATTGCAAGTAAAGTAAAACTAAAATCAAATTACATCAACTCATATTCTGACCCCTCACCATTAGTCTCGCTATGGCTTTCGGAAGTAATCATAAACAACTTGAGCAATCTGATATCTAATTTGCAGAAAAATAAACTAATGTCAAATTACACACTCATACTTCAATCCCTCACCATTAGTCTCGCTATGGCTTTCGGAGGTAACTGATAATGACATGAGAAATTTAATATCTAACTTGCAGAAAAATAAACTAATATCAAACTACACACTCATACTTCAATCCATCACCATTAGTCTCGCTATGGCTTTCGAAGGTAACTGATAATGACATGAGCAATTTAATATCTAACTTGCAGAAAAATAAACTAATATCAAACTACACACTCATACTTCAATCCCTCACCATTAGTCTCGCTATGGCTTTCGGAGGTAACTGATAATGACATGAGCAGCTTAATATCTAATCTAACTAGTAAAGCAAATGTTCAAAACTGAAATGAATAAAACAATGCTGGAATTAAAACTAAGAAAAATAAATCAGCAGAAGGAAAAAATTAATTCCATGTCATTAGTCATTACAAAAACTATGTGCAAATGCCCGGGCTGTCTATTGTAATCTGGAACAGAAACACTGATCAGTTAACAACAATATAAAGCATGAAAGATTATGAATAGAAGTAAAATGTAAAGCATGAAAGATTATGGACAAAGATGAAACGTAAATACCATGAAAGATGTAATGTATATATACATGTGAGTGACTATGGCACAATGAACATAAGAAAAAATGAAGCATGAAACTATACAGTAATACACAAAACCTCGGCGTGTGCAGGGGCCCTCTGCACAATCCTCGGGAAGCAGCTATCAAATACAAATTACGCTTATGAACAGAGTCTTCTCATATATTTAAAATGCGGTCATAACAGAGAAATAATGTCACAGCACAATGGCGATGCAATTACATTACAGAGCTAACTATTATGCGTATGAGAACGCATTATTTATAACAGAGGGTAACATAACTAATTTCCTAAAGTCTGTGCTGATAGAAGAAACATGAACCACCTCGTCCGGAGATCTAGCATTATGGCCGCCGTGAGGATTAAATCTATGGAGAGTGGCTGTTGGATTCGGCTTATGGAGCCATTTACAGGTGTTGATGTGTCTCCCGTGATTTAGAAACGGCCACGCAAATCTTCACGTGATGAGAAACAAAGTTCTGTCACCGTGGGACTCTTCGGTTGACCACCACTTGGATACCTTTGACCACAACCTTCTTAGGTGAATTCGACTGAGCCAATAGGACACGATCCATGTCCATGTCATTTCTAACTTGCCCATGTGGCTCGATTTGCCTGAAGACACCTGCAATATAGACTTTAACAAAATGGCTGCGGAAAGTTGCAGCAGCTGCGGAAAGTGACAAGATTCCGCAGCTTAATGAGAAAAAATCTAATTCAAACAGAAGACACAAAACATAGTTAAAAACCATTTTAAATGCTCTTTTTACAATTAATATGCAATGATATTGATGACTTAGAAGGTCCAGGTGAATGAAAAAGGTCTAGAAAGGTGTATAAGAAAGATGCAGATTTGGGACTCAACAATTAGCTTCTTGTTATTCTTCAAAGACCTGGACATGCCTTCTACTGTTAGCTGATATGAAATTTCCTGTGCTAACAGTTTATTTGGAACATACAGAGGAAGAATGTGGGGTTCTACAATACTCCCGAAAACTCTGATACACGTGAATCTTTCTTCTCCGAACCAATCCCCAATCGAGGATAAATCAAATTTAACCTTTTCAGAAAGTCTAGGAGGGAATCGGTTGAAAATGGTTTGAAAAAAATGGATAAGGAAACCGTGACAGATTCTATAAACATGGTTTTTGAAATGAACTTTCCACAGGAATTTGTGAGATATATGAATAGGAGCAGGGTCTTTAGGGGTCTATTTCCATCCTAACATGCGAAATTTAGAATTGAAGCATAGGGCGTCTAGAATATAGGCACAATAGTAAAAAGGAGTAGTATTTCCTGTGTTTTTATTCTTCCTATACTCAAGAATCCTATTGGCTATCCTATCAGAAAGAATGCCAGCCCAGTCCATTATTTCGAAATTTACAGCAGAATGGATTAAAGGTACCATTTGTATAGAGAACCTAGCTGAATTGTCATTTCCGAATAATCTACACATCATTGCTGTGGCGTAACAGTATGGAGGCGAAAGGGATTCCACTGAGTACATACCTGATGCCTCGTTTTTGTGCTTTTCGGGAGCCCTTCTCAATTCTCTAATCGGCTCCGATTGATTTTCATTATTTGCAGCAATTTCTTTGATGAAGGATTTGTTGTAGATTTTCTGCGGGTCCGAAAGGTGGTACATTGCTTTAATGTCCTTTGCTTTAAATGACCCGAATGTTGCTCCAGAAGCTGAAACAAATGTCCTGTTCTGGATGGCCACATTTTCAATCACCCACCGAATCACATCATAGTATGGGAAAATGTTTGCCCGAGTTTCAATTCAGTGCAGGAACGAATTCGCAAGTGCTTGAAGAGAATTTTCTAAATCAGACTCTGAATCATCCTTGTCAGGAACTGTTGCCTTTGCCACAGTGACCTTAGGATTTTCCCTTTCAATGAGGTTATATACCTCTTCCCAAGATATTTTTCCAAGACCTTGGCACGACGTGTTTATAACCAGCTTAATTTTAGCTGGTTTCTCTTTAGGTACCATGGTGAAAACATAGGCTTTTGCAGCGACAACAATTTTTTCTTTCCTGGATCTCTTCGACATTTCGGTATCCGGTAACGTTTCCCTCACTCTGCGAATGAAAGGGTTGGGTGTTCTTTGGTTCTGCAATGGAGGAAAAGATTTCAGAAGTGATAGAAAGAGAATAATGAAGACAACTATATGAAATATCTATTCATTGATTTCTATTTGTTAATCTCCGTATTAAACTTAAATGCTCTCTTTAGAAGTCACACTTAACGCATTTGAAATAGAATAAAAAATCATTATTTGTTTGATTTTATATTAATAACAAACGTACAATTGGAGATCGACGTTTTTTGAATTGAAAACATAAATCTTTCCCTTTGAATCATGAGATTGCGATGAATAAATAGCATATGCGCAATGTAAAATATGAAGCTTAAGTATTAATCGCATCGGAAATTTTCAAAAGAGATAACAAATAAGATTTCGTGATTTTCTCTGAATTCCAATTGCGATGATATATATCACATCGTCTCTTTTCAAAAGAAATGAGTTACAAATGATGTTAGCCGATTTTGCGATTGCGATTACAATGGGGCCCATCGCATCGGAGATTATAATATCATGTGTGAATATCACTTGTTTCTCCGAAATGCGATTGCGATTGATTGCATCGCATCGGAGTTGCGCCATTGATCAAATAAAGAGATTGGATTTGCGATGGCGGTGGGGCCTATCGCATCGGAGAGTTATAAAACAAGTGCATTCTATACTACTCTTCCGAAATGCGATTGCGATCATTCGCATCGCATCGAAACAAATATTAAAGTTTAAAACCTTTGCAATTTGCGATTGCGATTGGTTCAATCGCATCGAAGTTTTTTGAAAAAAAAATATACAACTTATGATATCTCCGATTTGCGATTGCGATTACTGTACATCGGAATTTTTTCCATTCAAATACCTTTATGTAAAAAAAGTCTTTATATTTCATTATGTCGGAAATTTTCAATGTTGTATTTGATTATACACACTTGTTAATAAAGATATGCAATATGTCTTTCTAACAATGAACACTTATTTCTAATTCAAAAATGATCGGATTGCTTCTAAGTATTTTATTTCTATCTAAAAAGAAAGAGGGGACCTATTTCTAAATGAAATTTATTCTAAAAATTTGGAGATGGGGAGGGTTGTTGTACAGTACAATAGTACCCCACAAATATCCCAACTTCAGCAGTCGGCTCTAGCTTCTTCCTGGCGTTCTTGGTCACATGCACATAAACAGATGAGCCAAAAATCTTAAAGTGTGAAACATCCGGTTTCTTACCAGTGAAAGCTTATTCAGGTGTACTCATGCCAAGTACTCTAGGACAATGGTTTTGTACATAAATCGCAGTGTTGCATGCTCCTGCCCACAAATGCATTGGTAGGCCCTGATCATGCAACATCGCTCGTGCTGCACCCATGATCATTCTATTCTTCCTCTCCGTGATGCCATTTTGCTATGGGTTATGAGGCGCTATGAGTTCTCTTCGAATTCATTCTTTGCTACAGAAGTCTTTGAATTCATTAGAGATGTATTCTCCACCATTATCGCTCCTCAGAGCCTTCACTTGCTTCCCTGACTCTTTCTTCACCAATGCTTTAAACTCACAGAACTTTGAGAATGTTTGATCCTTCTTCTGCATGAAGAAGATCCTGCATTTACGAGAAAATTCATCAACAAAAATAACATAATACTTATGTTTTGCTGTTGAAGCAACAGAGAATGGTCCACACACGTCTGTGTGAACTCTCTCCAGGATCCCCAAAGCACGGTTCTCCTTTTCATGAAAGGTGTACTTTACATACTTCCCCATGGTGCAACCCTTGCACTGATCTAACTGAGCAAGTGTTCCCATTGGAAGTCCGGTAGATATTTGTTGCATGACTTTCAAGGCTCCATGATGAAGATGGCCCAATCGCATGTGCCATAATTTTCCCTCATTCCGGCTCACCACTTTTTCTGCCTTGCGCATCATGGCAGCACAACCATCTACCTCTCGCTTGTAGAGATTCTTAACTCGAATCCATATCCTCTTGGCTTGACTCGTTGTTTTATGTCACAGGAAATATTTTCCATCGCTGAAAACAACGTCATAGCCTCTGTCCTCCAACATTGCAACTGAGACCAAGTTTTTCTTCAAACCTGGAACATGCATACCATTTTTCAATTGAAATGGTTTACCTGAATCCCTCTCAAAGGTAATGGTACTTGTTGGATCATTATCTACATATCCTTTTTATATTTCATTTTGAAATTTTAAAAAGAAAAAAATTAAAAAAAAACAAATAAGAATTCGAAAATATGCTATAGTATGAATTCTTTAATACTTTAGCATAAAAAAAGAGAGGAATGCAATGTATTTCCATTTTTATTTATATACATGAAGCGGGCGTCAACCTTAGGTTGATATATATATATATATTAAGGTTAAAGCCCGAGCAACTTCTCGAGCGGAAATCGCAATCATATAGAGAAGCTTATGGGTATGCAATTGCGGGGGGTAAATTAGCTTGTCGGTTATCAAATCCTGACCCCCCGCAGTTGACCGGTCAGATCTTAGAAATCTGGTGATCAACGGTTCTGATTAATTACGAGGGGTATGGATAGAAATTCTCTGCCGTACTCACAGACCCCCCGCATGACGTCATCAGCCGAGATGGAAGACAGCTGTCATCCATTGCCAACTGTTTCTCCGCGTCACTCCTGCATTTATTATGCTTTCCGTAGCCTATAAAAGGATTCTCCCGTTCTGTTTTGATTGATTTGTGACTGTTTGCCCTGTTTAACCGCGTCCTGCCACCTTTGCATTACCCATTTCCTCGCGAATTGCTTTCAAATTCCTGTTAGCCATGGCCAAGAGAACATCGTTGTCTGGTTCATCAAGTCTCAATCCCCTCCTAGATAGCGAGAAAGATGTTCATGATACCGCGTCGTCCGTCAACCATCCTCTCTTGCATTACCAAGTAACCCTGAACACTGACAAGTCCCCTGTGTTCTCTGCTATGAAAAGTTCGGGTGTGTTGTCTGCTTGTGTTCCGAAAACTCATTTCTTCCCCGAATTCATTTCTTGGTTAGTTTCGTCCATGTACCCTGGCAAGTGTTTCGTTATGAATTCTCAGGGGGAAAATATCCTGCAGGTTTCAACACAATTAATGCGTCAAGCATTATGTTTTCCAGAAGATGAGTCTCCATTGCAGTTCTCTGAAGATTCATTGGTTCAGTATTTCGAGGAGCTTTCAAATGAAGAGTTTAATCGCTGCATGTCGTTTTTGATACCAAGTCCAGAGAAAACTCAATTTGAAGCAGGAAAGTTCAGTTTGGAGGCGTTCAATGTTCAGTATAGGCCAGTTCTTAGCTGCATTACGAAAATTTTGGGAAAAGATGATGATCACGAAATTGATAAAGCAGTCTTGGGAATGTTCACTCTAATGATGAAACCAGGTGTGGTGCTAGACATCCCGTCTTTTTGGCAAGAAGTAGTAAACTCCCAATTGATCGCCTTCGCTCTAACAGGTTTTTTTTCAGATTTCCATCATTGGTAGTCTACTTATTTTTATATCAAAATGTTGAAGAGTTCATGAGTGTTGGTTTAAATATAATGGATAGTAATAAAAATAAGCAGTCAGTTTTGCTTTGGACCGATATGGTTAGAAAAGAAGAGAACGAAGCCGGGCTGTTTGAATTTACTGACCATTTCATGTCTACTGCTTATAAAATTCTGAATGGAACTCTTCCTCCATGCTTTCTGCCAAAGGCCCAGGAGTTTTTACAGTTAGGACCCAATTGTAAATTTGGAGATTGGTTTATATTTGAAGATTACTCTGAGATAAGACTGTATGGAGTTAGTATTGAGCCCTATAGGCTCCCAACCTTTGTTCCCATGAGAATTTTTTCTTTGGAATTTATAAGGCAAAGTCTTAATGTAAATCAAGTTCATTTTCTGCCCATGAAGAAAGGATTGATGTACAAGTTGCCTATGAGTGTAGGCCCTTTTGTTATCAATACAAGACAAGCTTTTGAAGAGGTATCAAAAATATTGGAAGGGACGCAGTTGTTGTTGGGAGAGAAATGGCCCTATGATCCACATGGAATAATTTCTCAAAAAAGGGTCGAGAATGGGTATGCTGCATTTACTCATGTAAGTAAACAGGATTTGGAGAAACTGGCTAATCCAGGAGGGTCAAGTTCAACAAAGACCAATATTCAAACACCTGCAATTTTGGAAAGAATGAGCAAAAGAGGTAGAGAGGATGTTATTGAAATCGATGATGAGGAGCCCCGAGAAAAAAAAAGGACCAAACTAGCAGAAGACCATTCCTCCAATTCGCCTGGTTTTACTCTCCAGGTCAATGAAGAACAAGATTGCCCTTCATCTCCTAATAGACAAGAACTTCACTTGGAGAAGGCTCCCTCCATGAAGCAAGTGTTCACACAGATTGAGGAAAGGAACCAAAGGATAAAGGCCAATATAGAAGCACAAGCAGAGCACAATATACCTGCTGACCAAACCAGATTGCTGACCGTGATGGATCTGGAGAAAGATCAGTTTAAGATGGCTCTGTCACATCCGACAGGAATGTCCCTTGGACCTTCAGGCAGCTTTAAGGAGTTAAATATTGTCATGGATGTTAAAAAAATCCCCTTGTGGGACAAAATGAATCTTCACATGCAGACTGGTCAGCTGATTGTAAACGATTTGAGCAAGACCAATGCTACAACAGTCAAGACTGAAAATATGCTTGCAAAGGTCATTAAACAATGCAAAATGGAGAAAGCAAACACCAGGGCATTAACAACTCAGAATGAAGAGCTGAAGAAGATTATTATGAAAATCGGCGTGGATCCAAATAATAAAGCCGCAGTTCAGAAGCTGATGAAAAGTGCAGAAGCGGAAATATCTTCATTAAGGAAAAAGTTGAAATTGCCAGCTACAGAGCATTCATTGGCAGCGAAAGTAGCTGAGGTTGAAAAGGAGAAAGACGAATTGCGGCAGCAGTTGATGAAGAAGGACGAAGAAATCACTAAGGTAAAGCAGACTGCTATAACCTTACAGAATCAAATCCAGAACCATACTTGTACTTTTGATTTTTCTGCAGGTGGAGCTGATCCTCAAGCCCAGGTTGTTCAGCTAAACACAGAATTAAAGATGGCGGAAAGAGATTGTAAACAAGCCCAGTCAGAATTGGCCACAGTTATCAAAATGATGCAAGGATGGGAAGGAAAAGCAAATGAGAACGAGCAGAAGCTACAAAAAACTGAGGATGAAATCAAAGAGCTCAAGGAGAAATTAAAGGGAAATATTTCCCTTATCAAAGCTAAGGATCTCATCTGGAACGAGATCATTTCAGAAATGCAGTCAAAATGGGATTCCATGAATATAATTGCTAGAGAGAAAAACATTATTTCAGAGCATGAAAAGGAGCTATTATCGGAGAAGCAGGCCGCTATTAAAAGATCGAATTGGGCCAAAAAATTCATAAATTTTATTAATGCCAAGATAGATGAAGAGTTGAGAGATATGGGGATACAGGATAGGTACTTCTATGCTGAAGAGGTAAATAAAATGATCATCAAAAATGACCTTCTAAAGGTCTCAGAGAAACGGTTACAAGGAATTAAAGAGATAATTAAGAAATTTGATATTTCGTTTGACAAGTTGACGAGAACAGGTTTGCCCTCATGCTGGACGGAGAGAGGGGAGATTATGTCCTGGAAATTTTATGAGGATCAATTGATATTTGCAAAAAGCAGAGCAGATGGCCGGCATGAGAAGACACAGATTTTGAAGGGAGAAACAGTATTTAATTTCTTACAAAGGCATTTCCTTCTGCTATGGATGGTGAAGACATTGTTCACAAGTAATCTTACTCACAGTCAAGTTGTTGCGTTTACACTGGAATATCATCGTTATAAGAATGCTCCGACAACTCAAGATAAACTCTGGAAAGAATGCAAGAAATTTTCTATTGACACAGAAAAGGGATTTCCAGCCAAACAGCCACAAGTAGCCGTTCAGCCACAAATAGTCATTGAGTCAGCCACTATTTCAGGAACACCAGTTCCCTTAGATTAGGAGTTATCATCTTTTATTATGTTTTAAATGAAGTCATGTAAATGTAATAGAATGTTTCCGAGGCATGTACCTCCACTACAATGAGTAGTTAAGCAGTTAGAGTTAGTTGGAATAAGTTTTATAACTGGAAACCATTTTGGGTCATATTGTATTTAAAGACAATTTGAAGGAAAAAGAAGGTTCCGAGTTTTGGACCTTGAAGGCTAATTTTGTACTGAACAATATTGAATGAATGAAAAAGTTTTGCAAGTTTCCATTATTCCATCTGTGTTGAAGAGTTTCCTTGGTTTTCATTTCATTTCCATATCTGTGAATAAAGTAGAGTGATTAGAGCTGCAGGTCTCTTGATATTTATGTATCTAAGAGTTAAACATCCTTAATGAGCGCTCCTCTACTTTAGCTTATTTGTTATTCACTTCTTCAGGATTTTATTATGGTAGTTTCTGTTTTAAGTAGCATGACAAATTAAAATCCTTTCCTTTCTTCGTCTTCCATTCGCTCACTTCAATATAAAGGGAACATGGCATTGCAGAACTTATAAAGATTTGATATTTGGGAAATATATTATTAATATTTGAAGGTTTAATAAACAGAGACAGATATACATTTTGTGACATAATCTTTAATGTCTTGAGCACGGATTCCTGTACACAGCAAGGAATTGTTTCTCAAGGAACAACAGTACCAATGAAAGTCGCACTGTATCATCCATCGTTGCCCATATCTATATGCACTTGGAGATCTTTCTCCTCCAAGTCACTGAAAAGCTCCTTATCTCCTGTCATATGGAAGGAAGTGCCACTATCTAGATACCACACCAATCCCAATGCACTTGACACCATGCATGTGATCAAAGAGAAATAAAGTTCAAATTGTGAGGCACGGGCCTCACCAGCTCCAGCTCCAGCAGCATTCTTGTTCTTCTTCTTCTGCGGAGAGTTAGTAGCGAGATGCCCATGTTTGTGACAACGAAAACACTTCACTTTGGAAAAATCTAGCTTCTTGCCTTTAGACTCAGATTTTGAATGGAATTTCTTCCCCTTCCCTTTCCTTGCCTTGGTAGCCAAATCAAAATCCTCTTCATCATCATGCTTTGATGAAGAGCCATCTCTGGTGTTCCGCCTGAACTCCTCCTGCACTAGATCCGACCACAGTCGTTCCCAATCCGACAGTTCCCGTCCATTGATAGAGTCTTCATAACTGTGCCAACTCTTAGGAAGTCCCAAGAGAGCCAAGCTCACAAAATAATCATCAACAACAATGATTCCCACACTCCCTAGTTCATCCCGACATTGGACAAACTTTGTGAGATACTTTGGAATATTGTCGCCCTTTTCCATCTTGATCTTCCTGAGTTTATATTTCAGTGCCAATTTCCTATGGTCATTGCTGCTTTGGAAAATATCCGTCAAATCCTTCCACATAGAATATGGTGTGGCTTTCCCATGAAGGATTGAGACAATTTTGTCTCGTACGCCTTCCAACAAAATCCTTCTCGCCTTTGCCACTTTCTTTTGCCATGCATCAAGTAATGCAACATCCATCGAAGTGGGCATAGGAACATCACTGTTGATGCATTCCTTCAAGCCATTATCTTTGAGCACCGCCTCCATCCTGTCCTTCCAGGAAATGTAGTTCGAGCTACCCTTGATTGCATACTCTAGCCACAAGCCATTGAAATCCATTTCGATGTTTACTCAACTGTAGCACCAAGAAAATCTTTCTGCAAATTCAAATTGTTTCCACCAACAAACTTAACTCCTACTTCAAAATTTCAATCTTTTGTGCTCTGATACCATGTAGAAATTTTAATACAAATTATGTATTGTGTGGATTATATGATCTAACAGTTATATGACACTATTAAATACATAATCGCTTCTACAAAAAAATCTTGCGGAATTTAAAACACGATCGCCAATTGCAATATCAAGAAGAAAGATAAATCACCCATAACACAAATGTTTTTACCGGGAAATCATAAAGCTAAAAAACCCATTATCATATATTATGTATATATCATGTGAAACAATCTCATACAAAGCTCTAATCCAAGAGCTCTCAGTACTATGTCCAATCATCTCACACTCTCATACAAAAATTGGCAAATACATTCGCCAATTTACTGCCTCCAGAAAGCCTGCCTCCACTACGCAATCTCTGCTGATGGAAATCCCTGAATGAATGGAATCATGCTTGCCTTGACTGTGCAATCCTCATGGGCACATCCAATGTGTGTGTGGTCACA
This sequence comes from Pinus albicaulis, assembly GCA_034641835.2. Classification (NCBI taxonomy): domain Eukaryota; kingdom Viridiplantae; phylum Streptophyta; class Pinopsida; order Pinales; family Pinaceae; genus Pinus; species Pinus albicaulis. The sequence continues at coordinate 1,164,323,695 of CM076577.1, forward strand.
TGTGTGCACCTGCTAATGTCACAACTGATAGTCAAACTGTCCCTTTCACCTACATCTCAACTGGGTCTCCACTGGACCTGATATGCATGTAGTTAACCGTTGTAAATCTCCAGTAGCATGTGAGACCACTGATTGTAAATTAATTAATAATTAATTCACTGATCTCTCACTAGTGTATCTTAAGTTACAAATAGCACAACTGAGTTTAACTCACTTAACTGAGTTAAACTACTTTACAACTCACATGACTACACATCCAACTCTGTTACAACTTCGAATCACTCAGTTACAACTAAGTCCACTTGCATGTCCCACCAACCAATCTTTGAACTTGAATTTCCTATAGCTAACTGATTTTCCACTTCAGTTAACTATTTCCAAGTGCTCATTGAGAATAGATTAATGTTTATTGTCCAACTATTATTAAGGGATAATAATAGTCGACATGCATCTATAAATAGACATGCGACTATAAATAGAACTCGCACATACATCTAAAAATAGAACATCATCTATAAATAGAATTTTCTCACCATCTATAAATAGACATCATCTATAAATATAATTTTCTCATGCATTCTAAAAATAGACTTCCACCTAAAATTATCCTGAGGCTCCATCCTAGCGTAGGTGCATAATTTTCACTAGGATCTTCTTGTTGAATCTCAACATCCTAGAGGTGGAATTATGGAAATTTCTTTCCTACCATCAAAAATTGGTATGTGGTAGTGAATTTCAAGTCACTGTTGTATAACTATGGCCACCCAAAGGTCTCGTGCCCACAAAATTTAGGAATTGTGGTTAGCGCCACAAATGGAGGCTGATTGTGGCAGTTTGTTACATGATTGCTGCCACCCTTCTCAAATTTGATGTTTAAATAAAATTATTGCAGGTATGTGGACCATTTATTATCACAGTCAATCTATAAATTTGTCTCCTTCCCCAAAATATAATGCTTCCATTATCGAAAGACCTACAAGATGGGGTACATCTCCTTATCATAGGTGGGTATATTCGGAAAATATCAATGAGTTTTTCACTATGATATGCCATTAGATGTCCTTACTGAGTGAGGAATGCACCAATAGAATAGTCAGATGAATTTGTCTCAATTTCAAATGGATATTGAAGGTCTAGCATGGTGAGGATTGGTACAGAGCAAAGGCCATGTTTAAGATCATCAAATCTCTTATGTCGTGACTCATACAAAAAAAAATTGCTTTTTATCCTCCCTTGGTCACTTGAATTAAGGGTCGAGTGATATAAGATGACTCCAAGAAGTTAGCAAGGCCCAAGAAGCTAAGATTCTCTATTAGAGTTTTCGGGGCTAGCCAATCCTGAATGACTTGGTTCTTGGCTGGACCCACATGCACACCTTACTCATTCATAATGGAGCCTAAGTATACGACCTTATTCATGTTGAAGGATAGTTTTTCCAAGTTAGCACATAGATTGTTCTACCAAAAAGTGTGAAGTACATGTTGAATGTGTTGGAAGTGTCTTGCCTAACTCTTGTTGAAAATGAGGATATCATCCAATTATACAACCACAAAAGAATTGGTGAAATGACACATGATATTATCCATTAGCATCATGAAATTTGTTGGATCAATCATGAACCCAAAGGGCATGACCAAACATTCAAAAATATGCTCCTTAAAATTGAAAGTAGTCTTCCATTCATAAATGAGTTCCATTGGGACTTAGTGGTAGCTGGACTTAAAAATCAATCCTACTCAGGTACTTGGCCACCTTGAGCTAGTCAATAAGGTCATCAAGTTGGGGAATTAGGCAATTTTTCCTGATTGAAATTTTATTCATGGCCCGATAATCAATGCAAAGTCATTGGATCCTATCTTTCTTATGCATGAGTATAATTGAGCTTCCACAGGGCAAGGAACTCAATTATATGTGCCCTTTTTTGTGCAACTCTTGGACCTGACACTTGATTTGCTCACTTTCTAGAGGAGAGCGATGGTAGATTGTCCCACTAAGAGATGCACTGTAGGTCAAATAATTTGAATGCTTGACCTGATAATGTAGAAGTACCTCGGTGAGTGAGGTGAATATGCCTTTGTATTCTTCGACGACCTTGTTCACTTGATTTTTGTTGAACCTTTGAATTGTCCTCCTTTTGAAAGGTCCTTTTTCTTTTTCCATGCATATTGTTACACATTTTAATTTCATTTATGAATTACAAGTCATTCTGGTTATGTAAACCACAATAAAAAGGTAATTATCAATTCTCAACTTAAATTCTATGTTTTCTTTATAAAATTGGCTTAAGCTATTCTTTAGCTATCAAAATATGCACATTTTGCAGCTAACTGGAATTTAAACAGCCAAATCCTACATTTTACAGGTTCACATGTATTAGAAGACAAAAAAGACACATGAATAGATTCCAGATATCATCCACATGGACATCCACCTATTGGGCATAGGTAGAATATCATGAGATGTGTGAATCTTACTAGTCAAACTAAAAGTCAGACGTGGCTATGGAATGTTGTTTTCACGCAGAATGTTAAGGAATCAATCTTATTATCAAGCGAGCATGGAGAATATTAGGTGAGGGATATATGAAATGCATATTGTTAGCTGATGATGTATTAATAAAAATCTCTCTCATGATTCGCTCCTTCAATAACGAATCACGAGAGCAAATTTCCTACTTTGATTTAAAAACCTAGATGTCAAACTTAGTTCTCGACATTAGTCTCTTAAGTTGTTATTTTAGAAGACATTATAAAATGCTTTGATATGTAAGTGAAAGATAATCATTAATTAAATTCATATTGTTGTTATTAGTCTCTCGAGAAGACTCTGTTTTAAGTAATACAAATACCCTCTTTCATGGTGCAATTGTGACTGTGTTGAAAAGTCAAATCTCGTGATCTGAATTCCTAGTATCAGGAGCCCCCCCTATGGAGTTGTGAGAGATAGTATAGTTATTTATTTTCATAATTTTGATTCCATTCCTTACACTTTATAGTTAGAGTGGAATTTTCTTCAATTCAGTTCTTTAAATGGTTAGATGTTTTAGATGCTTTGTTTTCAATTCTAGTTTTGCTTATTTGTCTGTGGTTCATGACAGGTTCAGTACTTGACAGTAAAACAAAAACTCCAAAAACATTTCCTTTATGCTTAGTCTCGTATTTATACGTTAGATGATATGATTAGTTATGGATTTGAATGTGCACATCAGTAATATTTGAAGGCTTTTGCATTTGAAATCTTGTCAACAATTCATTTCTTTTCAATCACTGCTTTCTAGAATGGTTTTATTTCCAAAGTTTTATAGAATAGTTCTGATTTTGATTTGATAGATAGATTTCCTTTCTAATCATTTAGATCAGACTTATTTCAAGTTTCAATAGATTAGATATATATATATTCAATTGAATTATTTCATATTTCCTTTCATTGTTCAATATAATAGATTTCAATTTGTTTCACTATAGTAGTTTTCAATTCCTTGAGAAACAACATAGATTACTTTGAAGTTTATTTACATTGAATCTTGAAATTATCGTCTTAGACAAAACATGTGTGCATCCTTAATGAGATATAGTCTAGATTTGATTTCCATTCGTATTTAGTGATCTGAAATTGGATTTGTATTTGTTACGCTATGCAAATTATTCAAACAGATATAATTTTGTGTGCAAATGGTTCTCCTTAAATTGCAGTTAAACAAATTCTTTCTGGCTTTGTTATTCAAGTTTCTATGTGAGGGTTGATTATGTAATTTTACTGTTTAACATATTACATCAGAAATAAACAACAAATAAACTCACAGACACATTACTCAACTATTTTTTGAGCAGTTCACCCCTCCTGGGCTACGTCTGCTGGTCCAAGCCTCCCAAATGGCATGTCCCTCTTGTATTAATTTGCTCAAAATGAAATTAAAATTTAAAATATGCCTCAATAGGAAAATATGACTGTAAATTAAGTTTCAGAAGATATTAAATAGCTAAAAATGGCTTTTCATTTACACTAAACAATGAAATATTACCCAATACTGTGCCTTCTCCATGATGGCCCTAATGGCTGCCCAAAACTTCACATCAGATTTTCGAGATCTATAAGTTCTCAAAATGTTCTTAAACCACTTCCATTGGTTCCAAAATGTCTGAAATAGCCAATATAGACATTCATTCATCAGAAATAGCCTCCGGTTGCTCCGGTTTCACCTCAATCACCTGTCGGCACCCCTTGGCACTAGGTTAATGAAAACCTCTCTGTTGAGTTTTTGACCTCTAGAAGTATTAAAAACTCGCTAAAACCTATTTAATTAGATTTAGAATTATTTTTTCAGTCAATAATGACCACTGGTTCACTGCATATGGTCTCAAGCAGCTCTAGCTAAGTCCTGCACTGCTGCTGGCAAAAGATGGCACTAATGGCCCTTGGAACTTTACTAAAGCTTTAATACCTTCAAACGTTCCCTACAGGCTCTTAAAACCATCTCATCATATTCATAACATCTGAATTATCCAATTTATACTATTGGAACTTTGGAAAAGTACTCTAGCTCCCCTGGCTAGGCCTCAAACTAAATTTGTCTCATGGTGGCCCTGATGGCCCCTTCATCTTCCTCGAAGAAAAATCTGCTGAGGATGAACTCTGTTTGACCTAAAACCTGTTCCAAACTTCTCATAAGGTCGAAGAGACCCAAAATTGACTAAAATTTCATCCAATTTGGTTCAATAATGAGGAAGTTATGGCCTCCCAAAGAAAACTGCCCAATGTCACTAAAAAACCTCCACCAAATGTGGAGAAACTACTAGACAACGCTCCAAAATAGTGGATTCCCTGAAAATGTCAGAGGCGCTCCAAACTGGGCGGTAACAGATAAGGCTAGCATTAAATTTTTAAGGGCGCATTCACATGCGGATATTCCGTTGACTGTTAACTGTTCAATTGTCCGCCCTTCAAAACTGTAGCCATAAATTTTTGAGACGTGGCCACATGCCACAGTCAGCCAACTTTTTTAGTCCGCGGGTAATGTTTAAGCACCTGGTCTTAGCCCTCCAGTCATGTGGGGTCGGGCTAGCCCCTTAACTTTTCTGCCATTCCATATTTTAAACTTTAAATACAAAGTCTCCGCCACCATAGTTAAGACTTATGTATGTGGCACAGTGGTAAACATGCTGCGCTGCCCAACCGGAGTTTCAGGGTTCAAAACCCGAAAGTTGTATAAAATTTTTGTAATGAAAAAACTCCTCGGCCTGGTGCCACATGGCGGCCTCCGGGCCTGCCATGTGGTAGCTCGTGATTGGCCATCAGAACTAAAAGTCAAATCATAAACGAATCAACCTCTGCCACTTGTCCGCTTCTGATAAGCTCGAATGGAATATTCCATGGAATATTTTGAGAATATTCCTTGGAATATTCTTTGTAAAAGTTTTCCAATATTGGAAAGTCAAACTTGGTCAACTGAATTTGGGAGTTTATTGGAGACTTAAAACCTGAATAACTTTCGCATATAACGTCCGTTTTGTGAACCGTTCGTGGCGCCAGAATCACAGCGACAAGAAATTTCCGGTCATTTAGAATGAAACATCTTTTGAACACTTTCATTTTTGAGCAATTTGCATAACTTGGACTTGATCTCTTGATCACACCTCCCAAATGAGAAGCTTTTGGTCCCCAAAATCTCTCTGGAATACTGAAACTGATCTGTATAGCAAATAAGAATACTGCACCATCTTCTCTTCAGCCTCCAAACACTTGCCTTGCATGGATAGTGAATTTGAACCACAACTAGAAAGAAATTCACACTTCCCTTCCTCGATGCTTGTCCTCCTGTCAAAAGCTGTCTTTCTTGCACTCTCTCAAAAAATTTCTGGTGAGAAATTTGCAGAAGTAAACTGTACATCGTTTTCTTGATCAATGATCCAAGGTGGCTCAAAAAAACGAGAGATTACAACATAAAATACATATATACAATCAAAATTTGCATATGTGCTAAATGAGTACGTCTTACTGTACCAAGAAGTCCATCCACTTCTTACCAAGCCACTTCCATGGCGACTTTTGCGGCTGCAACTCTTCCTCATGTGAATCTTCCATTTTCACATTAATAATGGAATCCGTAGTTCCACTTGCGCCAATGCTCCTGTCCTCTTGCTGCATGTTCTTGGGATGACTAGTTGGATGTAAAGTCCAACAATGAGAGACAACATGTCCCCTCTTTTGGCAATATGTGCAAATATTATGCACCTTCTTTGAAAGTTGTCTTTGCTTCATCTGCTTCCTGTATGATTTCTTCCTCATCCAGCATCTCGAAACATCATGGTTAAATCCACCACAATATGTATAGCAAATATTTCTTCCATTTAAGCATGTAAAATTATCATGCTTTGCATAAACACAATCAAATTGATCATGAGAATATTCATAACTCTTTTTATGCTTTGCATGTTCATCCTTTTTGTCTTCATGAGAAGATGAACTAGTAGAGGCTACAACTTTAATTTGCAGATTAACATCACCGTTCTTGTCTTGAAAACTGTATGAACTTGCATGCTTGCCATAAGTTGCATGTCTACCATCTTCTTGCTGCAACAAAGGCTTAAATCAATGGCAATCATATTTGAAACAAATTTGACATATTTGCATCTTAGAACTTGGTGTTGAAGATTGCAACAAGAAACAGTGAAGGAGGCATCCTGAAACATCATTCCTGATCCTAGTTGGAAAGTGATCACCTAAACTAGGTGGGGCCCACACAGGTGATTTTTGTCGCAAAGTCTATTTTTAGACATGTCGATCATATTCTATGAGTTGTAGGATGCTATTTGTGGATGGTTGATCAAGTTGGAAAAATAGATGGACTTCTATTTTTAGACATATTGGACGAAATCTATTTTAGATTTCCGGTCTAAAAATAGATATGTCGAATATTATTAGCTCTTAATAATATTTGGACTATAAACATTATCTTATTCTCTTGGAGCACTTCGGTTAAGTGCACGGATGTAGCACTTGGGCACGACAACTAACGGAAAAACCATTACGCTATTCCTAAGGGTTAAGTGGAGATATTTCATGGAGAATTCAGTTAGAAATCATGTGATAGAGTTTGGTGGAGTTGTAGAAGTAGTTGGTGGAGTTGTGTTCAGTTTAACTCAGTTAGACACAATTGAGCTAGTTGTATCTAGTCTAGCTGATTGATACACTAGTGAGAGTGGTGTGAATTAATTATTAATTAATTCACTAAATATTAACTCATTAATCAACTGAAGAATACATCAGTTAAATACAGTGCATGGACAGTTTCAGTGGAGACCAGTGGAGAGGTAGGTGAAAGAGCAAGTGTGACTATCAGTTGTGACTATAGTGTTGCATGATTTTCAACACACAGTGGTTGGAGATGCCTATGAATATTGTGTGAGCAAGGCTGGGGAAATTAAAACTCATACAGAGCCATTCTTCAGCAGTGATTGCACAGTAGAGGCAGGCTAAAGGCTGGCAAAGATCAGTGCATGGATTTGCAAGATCGGGCATGATTAGTGTGTAGCAATTGGAGATTGTACTGAGAGCTTGTGAGGAGCTTTGTATAATGATTGTTACATGATCTATATGACATATAATATACATATAGTTTGGGGTTTTCATCTTTAAGCTTTCCCATAAATTACTGTGTTCATATGTGTGAATTTTTATGGTTTTAATGTGTGCATGCAATTGATTTTATTTCCGCAATTAATGATCAATGGTAGAAGAGATTTTGTATTGTGCATGAAGTCAAATAATGTGTGATCAGGAGAATCTCATATGTATAACATATCAGTTATATATAATTTCTACATGGTATCAGAGCGATATTGATCATTGGAGCAATTGCAAAGCATTGAAGCGGTTGAGTTTTGTGCTGGTGGAATTCGAAATTGCTGCAGTGTTTTCTTGGTGTCGAAGTTGAGCATTCATTGAATTGTCTTTCAGCAGATTGCGATTGGAGTATTCCCTTGAGGGAAGCTCAAATTATATTTCATGGAAGGACAGGATGGAGGCAGTGCTGGAGGACAATGGGTTGAAGGAGTTCATAGATGCAGAAATTCCTAAATCGGGTTCTAGCGATGCAGCCGCACTTGACGCATGGAAAAAGAAGGTAGCAAGGTGTCGAAGGATTCTGTTGGAAGGTGTGAAGGATCACATAGTGTCCAACCTTCATGGTAAAACTTCTCTATTCTTGATGTGGAAAGCATTGACAGACTTGTTCCAAAGCAAGAGCGACCATAGGAAGTTGGTGCTCAAGGATAAACTCAGGAAAATAAAAATGGAGAAGAATGACACTATTCCGGTATACTTGACAAAGTTTGTCCACTGTAGGGATGAGTTTGGGAGTGTAGGAGTTAGTGTGGATGACAAGGAATTGGTGAGCTTGGCTCTCCTTGGGCTTCCGAAGAGTTGGCATTCCTATCAGGACTCTGTCAATGGTCGGGAGAAACTGCCAGGATGGGAGCGACTTTGGTCGGATCTTGTGCAGGAGGAGATAAGGCGAGATACCAGGGATGGATATTCATCAAAGAATGATGATGAAGAGGATTTCACTTTGGCTTCCAAAGCAAGGAAAGGGAAGGGGAAGAAAAATCCTTCTCAATACAGTGCAGATGGCAAAGAGCGTGACATGTCCAAAGTGAAGTGTTTTCACTGTCACAAGCATGGGAATTTCACTACACATTGTCCACAAAAGAAGAAGAACAAGCAGGCTTCTGGAGCTACAAATAGTGAGGCTCTTGCCTCGAAATTTGAGCTGGACTTCTCATTGATCGCATGCATGGTGTCTAGTGCATTGGGATCGGGGTGGTACTTTGATTGTGGCGCTTCCTTTCACATGACGGGATATGTGAATCTTTTCAGTGACTTGGTGGAGAAAGATCTCCAGTTGCATGTTGAGTTGGGCGACAATGGACGATACAATGCGACCAACATTGATACCATTACCTTTCAGAGGGAGTCAGGTAAACTCATTCTTTTACAAGATGTAGTGCATGTTCCAGGTTTAAAGAAGAATTTAATCTCAATCGCAATGTTAGAGGATAAAGGGTATGATGTTGTCTTTAGTGAAGGAAAATTTTTCCTTCGGTACAAAGCAATAGGACAAGTCAAGAAGGTTGGGGTTCGAGCGAATAATCTCTACAGACTTGAAGTAGATGGGATTTCTACGGAGCTTCCTACTGTTGGGAAGTGTGAGAAAGCCATGCAATTGAAGCTTGAGAGGGAGCAGGATTTGCATGCAGGTAAGAGTGAACCTCGGGATGTGGAGTAGCCACAAGATGAGGATCATGGAGTGGAAGATACCACTCATGCAGAGAAATTTCGTGCCAGATGGGCAGAGGGAGTGCATGCAGCTATACCACCAGGTGAGAGGTGGGGCGACATGCATGATTAATCCAAAGAGGATATTTCTGGGTAGGATTCATGGAGATGGTGTGGATCTCATGAATTGAACCTGGCTACGAGGTGCCCACAGAGCAGCAGTAGCATGATCAGTTGGATTCATGTAAGCAGATCAAAGTGACAGTGTCAGATACTGGAGCGCGGTTCAGAGTTGACAGCAAGTGTAGAGTGCATGGGTGCAGAGTTCAACATCGCAATGGTTCCTGAAGACATGTGTAGTAGCTAAGCAGAAGTAGAAGACTTTGATGATAGATGCATCAGATTGATTGAGTTGTTTGGAGCATATTCAGTTTCAGAAGAGTTGCAGAGCATATGCATGGAGTTGCATGGCGCTTATGAAGGTTGTAGGGCGAATGCATGGAGTTGCATGTCGCATGCAAAGATAGTCCTTTCTTGTTGAGAGGGAGTGTTGAAGATTGCAACAAGAAACAGTGAAGGAGGTATCCTGAAACATCATTCCTGATCCTAGTTGGAAAGTGCTCACCTAAACTAGGTCAGAAGATTTATGTAATTGATTTTTGTACTTGAGTCTATTTTTAGACTATGTCTGTTTTTAGACATGTCGATCATATTCTATGAGTTGCAGGATGCTATTTGTGGATGGTTGGTCAAGTTGGAAAAATAGATGGACTTCTATTTTTAGACATATTGGGCGGAATCTATTTTTAGATTTCCGGTCTAAAAATAGATATGTCGAATATTATTAGCTCTTAATAATATTTGGACTATAAACATTATCTTATTCTCTTGGAGCACTTCAGTTAAGTGCACAGATTTGGCACAGGAGCTGACAGAAGGAATTATTCTATTCCTAAGGGTTAAGTGGAGCTATAGCATTGAGACTTCAATTAGAAGTCATGTGACAAAGTTTGGTGGAGTTATTGAGGTAGTTGGTGGAATTGTGTTTAGTTTAACTCAGTTAGACACAGTTGAGCTAGTTGTATCTAGTCTAACTGATTGATACACTAGTGAGAGTGGTGTGAATTAATTAATAATTAATTCACTAATTATTAACTCATTAATCAACTAAAGAATACATCAGTTAACTACAGTGCATGGATAGTTTCAGTGGAGACCAGTGGAGAGGTAGGTGAAAGAGAAAGTGTGACTATCAGTTGTGACTATAGTGTTGCATGATTTGCAACACACAGTGGTTGGAGATGCCTATGAAGATTGCGTGAGCAAGGCTGGGGCAATTCGAACTCATCCAGAGCCATTCTTCAGCAGTGATTGCGCAGTAGAGGCAGGCTAAAGGCTGGCAAAGATCAGTGCATGGATTTGCAAGATCGAGCATGATTAGTGTGTAGCAATTGGAGATTGTACTGAAATATTGTGAGGAGATTTGTATAATGATTGTTACATGATATATATGACATGTAATATACAGATATTTGGGGGTTTTCATCTTTAAGCTTTCCCATAAATTACTGTGTTCATATGTGTGAATTTTTATGGTTTTAATGTGTGCATGCAATTGATTTTATTTCCGCAATTAATGATCAATGGTAGAAGAGCTTATGTATTGTCCATGAAGTCAAATAGTGTGTGATCAGGAGAATCTCGGATGTAAAACATATCAGTTATATATAATTTCTACACTTTGAATAAAGGTTCTCTTTGAAATAGCCTCACATGCTTCCATATTTTTGGAGTCTTCGCCATTAAATTGCGCATAACCAAGACCAAGTTTATTAGGTCGTTCATCAACAATAATAGGTTCAACCATGCCTTGTGCATGATTACCTAACCCCTTGCCTTCATAGCCCATTTTAATCATTAATTTGGACCCTATTCCCCTTGTATGTTTTTCGAAAGAACCAACACATCTTTCTAATGAGTAAACTGAAGACAAGTTAGAATGGATTACCTTTTACTCATGCATTTTCTTGGTCAAAGCCTCTTGGGCTTGCTGGAGTTTCCTCTCCATATCATGGAATATTTGAAGCATTTATTCCTTCTCTCCCTTCATGGAAAACAACTGTTCACGAAGTTTAGTACTTTCTCTTTTGTCCTAAAAAAAAATCTACACCATGTCCTTCAATATAATAAAGTCACGCTTCATATCCTCATTGAAGAATCTTGTGAAGGAGGAAAATTCACTTGTAGAAGTTTTCATTATGATGTCAATGAAAAAATTAACTTCAAAAAAGTTCTCAAAGCTTTTCAAAACAAATGACAAAGCTTTTTTAACCAAATGGCTATAAATACCAACTCTTATTCAAGCAACCAAACAAAAAACAAACTCCCAAAGCTTCTTAACAAACAATCGTCAAGAGGGTTTGTGTTCCAATGGTGTCCTTAAGGTACTTTGGGGTAAGGAAGATGCCTTCAACTCTTTCTTCCTTTTTTTTCTCTCCAAGACTTAGCTAATCAGTAGCTATCCCCAAAACTCAAGCAAACTCAAACAATAATTAGTTTGAAAACAGTAAAACAATCAATCTTTTACATTGTTAAAACACCTCTACTTAAGACATGCTTAAGGGCTTCTTCTCATCTCTTAAACTTCAGCCAAGTAAGCCTAAAAAACCTACAACAAATGCTGCCCCAAAATGGCTAAACACTGCTTGCAAGGGTTATAATGCAGACTTTTTAAACACATCTTTTTGCACAAGAATAATACAGAGAGAAATACTAGCTCTCCTAATGCTCAAAAACACCAGCTCTGATACCATCCTGATCTGAAATTGGATTTGTATTTGTTACGCTATGCAAAGTATCCAAACAGATATAATTTTGTGTGCAAATGGTTCTCCTTAAATTGCAGGTTAAAAAAATATTTCTGGCTTTGTTATTCAAGTTTCTGTGTAAGGGTTGATTATGTAATTTTACTGTTTAACATAGTATAGCAACAATAAATAGAAAATAAACTCACAAACACATTACTCAACCATTTGTTGAGCAGTTCACCCCTCCTGGGCTACGTCTGCTAGTCTAAGCCTCCTAAATGGCATGTCCCTCTTGTATTAATTTGCTCAAAAAGCAAGTAAAAGTTAAAATATGCATCAATAGGCAAATCTGATTGTAAATTTAGTTTCAAAAGATATGAAATAGCTAAAAATGGCTTTTCATTTACACTAAACAATGAAATATTACCCAATATAGTGCCTTCTCCACGATGGCCCTGATGGCTACCCAAAACTTCACATCAGCTTTTCAAGATCTAGAAGTTCTCAAAATGTTCTGAAAACACTTCCATTAGTTCCAAAATGTCTGAAATAGCCAATATATACTATTCATTCATCGGAAATAGCCTCTGGTTTCTCCGGTTTCACCTCAATCACCTGTCGGCACCCCCTGGCACTAGGGTCAATGAAAACCTCTCTATTGATTTTTTGACCTATATAAGTCTTAAACACTTGCTGAAACCTCTATCATTAGATTCAGAATGATTTTTTTCAGTCAAGAATGACCACTGGTTCACTGCATATGGTCTCAAGCATCTCTGGCTAAGCCCTGCACTGCTGCTGGAAAAAGATGGCACTAATGGCCCCTGGAACTTTACTGAAGATTTTCAGCCTTCAAACATTCTCTACAGGCTCTTCAAACCATCTCATCAGGTTTAGAACATCTGAATTATCCAATTTATACTATTGGAACTCTGGAAAAGGACTCTAGCTCCCCTAGCTAGGCCTCAAACTGAATTTTTCTCATGGTGGCCCTGATGGCCCCTTCATCTTCCTCGAAGAAAAAGCTGCTGAATATGACCTCTTTTCGACCTAAAACCTATTCCAAAATTCTCAGAAGGTTGAAGAGACCCAAAATTGACTAAATGTCATCCAATTTGGTTCAATAATGAGGAAGTTATGGCCTCCCAAAGAAAACTGCCCAATGTCACTAAAAAACCTCCACCAAATGTGAAAAAATTGCTAGATAGCGCTCCAAAATAGTGGATTCCCTGAAAATGTCGGAGGCGCTCCAAATTGGGTGGTAACGGATAAGGCTAGCATTAAATATTTAAGGGCGCTTTCACATGCGGATATTCCGCTGACCGTTAATGACAACAACAAAATTGAATTTGGGCTCCCTAAGGAGAGCTGGTCTCTAAATCCTGTCCATAATCCCCTTTGCTTCTTATCGAATTTTATCCTTTGGCTTACTTAAAAAATATCTTTGGACTTTTAATTCCCCACGATATAACTCTATGACAGTCCTAAGTCCGCCACCTTATGCCCTTAAACTTTAACACTCCGGACTTATATTAATAATCCGACAACCTTGGCAATGAAACACTTTGATATAATTTAGGCCGCGGGCCCACACATATGATCGACAAAATTTCAATTAAATATACACACCCATACCTTGGTTAACCTCCGTGCTACTTCTGAATGTGATCACCGTACGATGAGCCTTCCTTCATATCAACGGCGTTCAACAATATCGCACTGCCTCCTCAGTCGAACGTTAACGCGCGATGGGGGCGGTATTGAAAACCCGCCTTTGCCACGTGTCCTCCAACAAATGTGATCGCTCCAATTTCGTGAATACCGCTCGTCTTGCAAAGGCGATGCGATCAAAACCGCTTCCAACCTTTGAACAGTGATTGGCCAAGGGTTAAGTCGGGGTTACGCCGCCCTTTTGTTCACTAACTCAGGGTCTAACCTCGGGGCAGGGTTTCCAATTAACAGCAAACCAATCAAATTCTCCTTAGGCGGGGTTTTCCACTATGACCAGAAGTGCACAGTTCTATGGCAACCACGCTACTGGCGCACTCATTCAAAGATTGGCACTATACAACATCTGCGACGATGGTTTAATACATCATTCCTGGCCTCTTACGAAATGAAATACGACAATTTCAGGGAATCCACAATCAACCATGGACAGGGTTCGTGGAGATTACACAACAATTTTCTCCACTGAATTAATCATAGGATGGAAGATTCAATATGCTCGGGACCAAATAAATTACACAAAGACTAATTCAATTCCCCACAGATAGTCAATAAAATGCTGGATTTTATTCAACTAAAGCAAAAACTTAATACATGACTTCACTGTGAAAATCTCCTCCCCTTCAATGCATCTGAGAGTTACATTTATACATAAACATATGTATTTTCGGTTCCTCTGTGAGGACCGTTACTGGTAAATCAAAAGCCTAACTACAAATTATTCGAATAACTAAGACATGAAAGATGGATTGAACCAAACTATTTGACTTCTACTGACTCTAACTAATATAATGCAACAAACAACTAAGGTATTGACACCTTGCTATTAGAAATTCGAATAATTCTGGACCCTCCTAGCCACAACATGTGGACAAAACTTCCTACATTGTTGGCTAGTGTCTAATGCCCCTGCATCAAACTCCCGAGGGCAATTTTCTTCATGGACTCCAGTCCATGAGCTCTTCCACTGATTTGCCTGTTTTCTGCAACATTCCTTCAGTCATCCAAGTGGCATCTTCCTCTGGCTGGTCCTTCTATTTGACTGAGTACTGAAATTACTCTTGTCCTCTGGTCTTCCTGAACACTCTTTTGTCCAATATCTTCTCTGGTTGCAATGGTTGTGCTGGAGGTAGCTGCTTTTCCCACTCAATATATTCCTTGTCTGCTGGTCCCTCTTCTGCACCATCATCTTCATACTTGTACAAATCTGCAACATTAAAAATTGGAGATATTCCAACATCAGGAGGCAATTCAATCTCATAAGCATTTGCAGAAAATTTTCTAAGTATCTTGCATGGCCCAATCTTTTTGAACTTCAGTTTGTTATACTGCTTCTTTGGGAATCTCTCCTTTCTCAAGTGCGCCAAAACCAGATCTCCTACTTCAAAATGGACTTCTTTTTTACTCAAGTCTGCTCTGCCCTTATATTTGATGCTGCTTCCTTGTAGCTGCTGTTTCACTTGTTCATGTATGGCTTGGATCTCTGAAGCAAATTCTTCACCATCAACGCTCCTTAGTTTTGCCTTTCCCAGATTTCTTAACTCTGATATTCCTCTGGGGTGCATTCCATAAACAATATGGAACGGACTCTGCCCTGTGCTTCTATTTGGTGAGTCATTATATGCGTATTCTGCCTGAGGCAAAATATGATCCCACTGCTTGGGATGCTCTCCTGCAAGACTTCTCAACAAATTTCCCAGACTCCTATTCACTACCTCAGTTTTTCCATCAGTCTGAGGATGATAAGCTGAGCTGAAACTCAGTTTGGTACCAAGTTTCTTCCACAGTGTCCTCCAAAAATGGCCCACAAATCTGGTGTCTCTGTCTAAAACAATACTCTTGGGCAACCCATGCAACCTAACAACTTATTTAAAAAACAAGTTAGCAACATGGGTGGCATCACTAGTTTTATAACATGGAATAAAATGTGCCATTTTGGAGAATCTGTCCACTACAACAAAGACTACATCATTCCCTCTCTGAGTCTTGGGCAATCCTAGAACAAAATCCATACTCACCATGTCCCAAGGCATGTCTGGAATAGGCAAGGGAGTGTACAATCCTGCATTTTGGCTCCTTTCTTTGGCATATTGACAGATTTTTCAATTTTTCACAAACTTGTCCACTTCTGCTCTCATCTTGGGCCAATAATAGAAGTGGCTCAACTGCTCATAAGTTTTGTCAGTACCAAAGTGTCCAGCAAGTCCACCACTATGCTTCTCCTTGATAAAATTTTCTCTCATGGAGCATTTTGGTACACACAGTTGGTTTCTTTTGAATAATAAGTCCTCTTGCAAGAAATAATCCAGCCACTGGCTTCTATCTGTTAGAACAGGATTACAACATGCCTCAAATGCTTCCATAAAATCTGAATCTGTTTTATACAATTCTTTGAGAAAATCAAATCCTACAATTTCAAAATTGGTTTCTTGAACAAGCACGTGCCTCCTACTCAAAGCATCAGCTACTTTATTTGCTTGGCCACTTATGTGTTTCAAAACAAAGTTGAAACCTTGGAGATACTCAACCCATTTGGCATGCTTATGATTCAACTTGGGCTGCTGTACAATGTACTGCAAAGCATGATTATCAGAGTATAATACAAATTCCTTGAACATCAAATAATGCCTCCATTTCTTTAGCGCCTGAACAACTGCATATAATTCCTTCTCATAAGAGGAATAATTTTTTCGAGTGTCATTCAGCTTTTCACTGAAATAGGCTACAGGCCTAGCATCCTGACTCAGTACAACTCCAATGGCTTCTCCACTGGCATCACACTTCACTTGAAATGGTTTAGTAAAATCAGGCCGAATCAACACAGGCCTTTCAGTTATCTTTTGCTTCAAAAGTTTAAAGTTCCTCTCAGCTTCAGCAGTCCATTTAAATGGCTGTTTGCTCTTTTTTATTGTCTCAATAATGGGTGCATTAATCTTATTGAATTTTCTTATAAATTTCCTGTAAAAACTGGCAAGTCCATGGAAACTTCTTACCTCAAAAACATTTCTGGGTGAAGGCCACTCCACAATTGCCTTAACCTTTTCCAGGTCCATCTTCAATCCTTCTGCAGAAATAACAAAGCCCAAATACACCAACTCTTCCTTAATGAATGAGCATTTCCTTAAGTTTATCAGCAGTTTCTCTTGGTGCAGCTTCTTCAAGACATAATTAAGATGCCTTAAATGTTCTTCCTTAGTCTTGCTGAAAACTAATATATCATCCAGATACACTATCACAAATTTACCAATGAATTCTTTCAATACTTCATTCATAAGTCTCATGAAAGTGCTAGGTGCATTCGACAACCCAAAAGGCATTACCATCCATTCATACAGTCCTTCAATCGTTTTAAAGGCAGTTTTCCACTCATCACCCTCTCTTATCCTAATATGATGATATCCACTTTTTAAATCTATCTTTGAAAAATATTTAGCACCACTCAAACAGTCCATTAAATCCTCAACTCTGGGCAAAGGGAATCTGTACCTGATTGTTATCTTATTGATTGCTCTGGAATCAATACACATCCTCCAACCTCCATCTTTCTTTGGGCTCAATACTGCTGGTACTGCACATGGACTCAAACTTTCTCTGATCAGTCCCTTGTCCACTAATTCCTGTACTTGTCTCCTGATTTCCTCATTTTCTGTGGGAGTCATTCGGCAGGCTGCCTTATTTGGCAGATTTGAACCAGGGATAAAATCTATCTGATGGTTGATCTTCCTCACAGGTGGCAGCTTATCAGGTAAATCATCCACAACAATGTCACAATAACTGTCTAACATCTCTTGGATTTCTATTGGAAAATCAGAAATCTTTGTAGAAGTAAGAACTACCTTAGGCTTGAAAACTAAAGCAAAGCTTACCTCTTCTTCTTCAATCTGTTGTAGATATTCCTTCCCGCTCAGCAACAAGGTCTTTGGATCAACCACTCTGCTTGATGGCTCTCCTTCTTCCATGGGTATCAATGTATGATGTACCCCATCCTTGAATAACTTGTAAGTGTTCTTCTTGCCATCATGCACTACTGCTTTGTCAAAATACCAAGGTCTACCCAGCAGTATGTGACACACATCCATGGGCATCACATCACACAGGACTTTGTCTTTGTATTTTCCCATTAGTAGCTCTATCTCACACTGTTCTTTTATAATCGCTGGTGCCCCTTATGCATCCAGGACACCCTGTAGGGAGTTGGATGCTCCCTTGTCTTCAGCTTCAACTTCTCTATCACCTCAGTGGAAACTAGATTGTCTGTGCTGCCACTATCAATGACTAGTTGGCAGCATTTCCCTTGGACTTTTCATATGCTCCTAAACAAAGTCTTCCTTTGTGCAGGCTCAGTGACCTCTTTGGCTTGTTTCAACAGGACCTTATTAACCACCAAGGACTCTCCCATCTCTGGTAGAATTTCTTCTTCAATTGCTGCCTCTTCTCCAGTCTGGGTAACAACAACATTTCTTGGACTAGCACCCACATTCTTTGGGCACTCATAGTGCTTGTGTCCCACATGCTGACATCTATAGCACCTCAATTCTCTACCTCTGCCTCTGCCTCCTCTTCCTCTGTAAGAACCCCTTCTGCCTCTTGCATCACCCTCTGTAGATGCATTCTGAGGCGAGCTACTGTTAGCTCCATCTCTAGGTGTATTAGGCTTTCCTCTACCACCCTGACTTCCCTTTCCATGGAAAGTACCTCTCCTTTTTGCAGATTGCTTCCTCAGGAGTTTCTCTTCTGCTTTCAAGGCCATCTGATAGGCCTCTTCAAATGTCTTAGGAGACAGAAGACCAATCTCATCTTGGATCTCCAGCTTGAGACCATTCACATATTTGGCAGTCTTCTCTGGTGTGTCTTGAAATTGCCCAGCTCTTATGCTTACTCTATAGAATTCTTCTGTGTATTCCTTTACTATCAGCAACCTCTGTCTCAGGTTCTGCATTTGCCTAAACAATGTGAGTTGATAAACACTAGGTAAGAACTTACCTTTTAACTTAGCCATCATTCTGGTCCAGCTCTTGATAGGCTGTTTGCCAACTCTCCTTCTTTCTGCTTGCACTCCATCCCACTAGAGTGCAGCATGTCCCTTCAGCTTTGTTACTGCAAACTTGAATTTCTTATCTTCGCTCATTTCTTCATAGTCAAAGCACTTGTTCATTTCATTAATCCAGTCCACCAGTTCCTCTAGACTCAATCCTCCTGCAAAACTTGACACTTCAATCTTGGGCTTAACTGCAGACCCCAGAACAGTTCTAAGGAGCCTCATCTCAGGAGGAATCTCAACGTTTTCTCCAGCTTCTTCTGTTTCAGGTTCACTGATGTCTTCAGGATATCTGGGCTGCCTTCGCTCCATGGCATCCATTTTGGCTTCGAACCTATTCAAGGTCTCCAACACTTCTGCATTGGCAACGAGTCTCCTTCTGCCAGCACCTATACCAATTCGAATTTCCATGTTAATTCTCTGCAAAAACAACTCAAAAACAACAACTATGATACCACAATTGACAGCAACAAAATTGAATTCGAGCTCCGTAAGGAGAGTTGGTCTCTAAATCCTGTCCATAATCCCCTTTGCTTCTTATCAAATTTTATCCTTTGGCTTAATTAAAACATATCTCTGGACTTTTAATTCCCCACGATATAACTCTATGACAGTCCTAAGTCCACCACCTTATCCCTTTAAACTTTAACACTCCGGACTTATATTAATAATCTGACAACCTTGGCAATGAAACACTTTGATATACTTTAGGCCGCGGGCCCACACATACGATCGGCGGAATTTCAATTAAATATACACACCCATACCTTGGTTAACCTCCGTGCTACTTCCGAATGTGATCATCGTACGATGAGCCTTCCTCCAGATCAACGGCATTCGACGATATTGCGCTGCCTCCTTAGTCGAACGTTAACGCGTGATGGCGGCGGTATTGAAAACCCGCCTTATGCCACGTGTCCTCCAACAAATGTGATCGCTCCAATTTCATGAATACCGCTCGTCCCGCAAAGGCGGTGCGATCAAAACCGCTTCCAACCTTTGAACAGTGACTGGCCAAGGGTTAAGTCGGGGTTACGTCGCCCTTTTGTTCACTAAATTAGGGTCTAACCTTGGGGCAGGGTTTCCAATTAACAACAAACCAATCAAATTCTCCTTAGGCGGGGGTTTTCCACTATGGCCAGAAGTCCGCAGTTCTATGGCAACCACACTACTGGTGCGCTCATTCAAAGACTGGCACTATACAACATCTACGACGATGGTTTAATACATCATTCCCGGCCTCTTACGAAATGAAATGCAACAATTTCAGGGAATCCACAATCAACCATGGACAGGGTTTGTGGAGATTACACAAAAATTTTCTTCACTGAATTAATCATAGGATGGAAGATTCAATATGCTCGGGACCAAATAAATTACACATAGACTAATTCAATTCCCCACAGATAGTCAATAAAATGATGGATTTTATTCAAATAAAGAAAAAACTTAATACATGACTTCACTGTGAAAATATCCTCCCCTTCAATGCATCCGAGAGTTACATTTATACATCAACATATGTCTCTTCGGTTCCTCTGTGAGGACCGTTACTGGTAAATCAAAAGCCTAAATACAAATTATTCGAATAACTAAGACATGACAGATGGACTGAACCAAACTATTCGACTTCTACTGACTCTAACTGATCTAATGCAACAGACAGCTAAGGTATTGACACCTTGCTGTTACAAATTCGAATAATTTTGGACCCTCCTAGCCACAACATGTGGACAAAAATTCCTACATTGCTGGCTAGTGTCTAATTCCCCTGCATCAGTTAACCATTCAACTGTCCACCCTTCAAACTGTAGCCATAAATTTTTGAGACATGGCCACATGCCACAGTCATCCAATTGTTTTAGTCCGTGGGTAATGTTTAAGCACCTGGTCTTAGCCCTCCGGTCATGTAGGGTCGGTCTAGCCCTAAGGGGCTAGCCCCTTAACTTTTCCACCATTCCATATTTTAAACTTTAAATACAAAGTCTCTGCCACCATAGTTAAGACTCATATATGTGGCACAGTGGTAAACATGCTGTGCTTCTCGACCGAAGGTTCAGGGTTCGAAACCCCAAATTTTCATAAAAATTTTGTAATTCCAAAACTCCTCGGCCTGGTGCCACGTGGCAGCCCGTGATTGGCCATTAGAACCAAAAGTCAAATCATAAATGAATCAACCTCTGCCACTTGTCCGCTTCTGATAAGCCCAAATGGAATATTTCAAGGAATATTCCAAGAATATTCCTTGGAATATTCTTTTTTAAAATTTTCCAATGTTGGAAAGTCAAACTTGGTCAACTGAATTTTGGAGTTTACTGGAGACTTCAAACCTGAATAACTTTCGCATACGACCTCCGTTTTGTGAACCGTTCATGGCGCCATAATCGTAGTGACGAGGCCTTTCCGATCGTTCAGAATGCAACCACTTTTGAACACTTTCATTTTGAGCAATTTGCATAACTTGGACTTGATCTCCTGATCACACCTCCCAAGTGAGAAGATTTTGGTCCCCAAAAGCTCTCTGGAATACTGAAACTTATCTATACAGCAAATAAGAGTACTGCACCCTCTTCTCTTCAACCTCCAAACACTTGCCTTGCATGGCTAGTGAATTTGAACCACAACTAGAAAGAAATTCACACTTCCCTTCCTCGATGCTTGTCCTCCTGTCAAAAGTTGTCTTTCTTGCACTCTCTCAGAAAATTTCTGGCAAGAAATTTGCAGAAGTAAACTGTACATCGTTGTCTTGATCAATGATCCAAGGTGGCTCAAACAAATGAGAGATTTCAACATAAAATACATATATACAACCAAAATTTTCATATGTACAAAATGAGTATGTCTTACTGTACCAATAAGTCCATCCACTTCTTACCAAGCCACTTCCATGGTGAATTTTGTGGCTGCAACTCTTCCTCATGTGAATCTTCCATTTTCACATCAATAATGGAATCCGTAGTTCCACTTGCGCCAATCTTCCTGTCCTCTTGCTGCATGTGCTTGGGACGACTAGTTGGATGCAAAGTCCAACAATGAGAGACAACATGTCCCATATTTTGGCAATATGTGCAGATATTATGCACCTTCTTTGAAAGTTGTGTTTGCTTCATTTGCTTCCTGTATGCTTTCTTCCTCATCCAGCATCTCGAAACATCATTGTTAAATCCACCACAATATGTACAACAAATATTTCTTCCATTTAAGAATTTAAAATTATCATGCCTTGCAGAAACACAATCAAATTGATCATGAGAAGATTTATACGTCTTGTTCTGCTTTGCATGTTCATCCTTTTTGTCTTCATGAGAAGATGAACTAACTGAGGCTACAACTTTCATTTGTAGACTAACATCATCGTTCTTGTCTTGAAAACTGTATGAACTTGCATGCTTGCCATAAGCTGCATGTCTACCATCTTCTTGCTGCAACAAAGGCTTAAAGCAATTACAATCATCTTTGAAACAAATTTGACATATTTTCATCTTAGAACTTGGAATAAAGGTTGCCTCACATGCTTCCATATTTTTTGAGTCTTCGCCATTAAATTGCACATAACCAAGACCAAGATTCTTGGGTCATTCCTCAACAAGAACAGGTTCAACCATGCCTTGTGCATGCATACCTAACCCCTTGCCTTCATAGCTCATTTTAATCATTAATTTGGACGCTATTCCCCTTGTATGTTTTTCGAAAGAACCAACACATATTTCTAATGAGGAAACTAAAGACAAGTTAGAATGTATTACCTTTTCCTCATGCATTTTCTTGGTCAAAGCCTCTTGGGCTTGCTGGAGTTGCCTCTCCATATCATGCAATATTTGAAGCATTTCTTCCTTCATGGCAAACAACTGTTCATAAAGTTCAGTACTTTCTCTTTTGTCCTCAAACAAAATCTGCACCATGTCCTTCAATATAATAAAGACACGCTTCATGTCATCATTGAAGAATCTTGTGAAGGAGGAAACTTCACTTGTAGAAGTTGTCATTATGATGTCAATGAAAAAATTAACTTCAACAAAGTTCTCAAATCTTTTCAAAACAAATGACAAATATTTTTTAACCAAATGGATGTAAAGACCAACTCTTATTCAAGAAGCCAAACAACAAACAAACTCTAAAAGCTTCTTAACAAACAATCGTCAAGAGGGTTTGTGTTCCAATGGTGTTCTTAAGGTACTTTGGGGTAAGGAATATGCATTCAACTCTTTCTTCCTTTTTGTTCTCTCCAAGACTTAGCTAATCAATAGCTATCCCCAAAACTCAAGAAAAATCAAACAACAATCAGTTTGCAAACAATAAAACAACCAATATTTTACACTATTAAAACACCTTTCCTTGAAGACATGCTTAAGGTCTTCTTCTCATCTCTTAAACTTCAGCCAAGTAAGCCTAAAAAACCTACAACAAATGCTGCCCCAAAATGGCTAAACACTGCTTGCAAGCGTTATAATGCAGAATTTTTAATCAAATCCTTTTGCACAAGAACAATACAGAGAGAAACACTAGCTCTCCTAATGCTAAAAAACACCAGCTCTGATACCATCCTGATCTGAAATTGGATTTTTATTTTTTATTCTATGCAAAGTATCCAAACAGATATAATTTTGTGTGCAAATGGTTCTCCTTAAATTGCAGGTTAAACAAATATTTCTGGCTTTGTTATTCAAGTTTCTATGTGAGGGTTGATTATGTAATTTTACTGTTTAACATAGTAAAGCAAAAATAAGCAACAAATAAACTCACAAACACATTACTCAGCTATTTTTTGAGCAAATCACCCCTCCTAGGCTACGTTTGCTAGTCCAAGCCTCCTAAATGGCATGTCCCTCTTGTATTAATTTGCTCAAAATGGAAGTACAAGTTAAAATATGATTCAATAGGCAAATATGACTGTAAATTTAGTTTTAGAAGATATGAAATAACTAAAAATGGCTTTTCATTTACACTAAACAGTGAAATATTACTCAATACAGTGCCTTCTCCACGATGGCCCTGATGGCTGCCCAAAACTTCACATCAGCTTTTAGAGACCTAGAAGGTCTAAAAATGTTCTAAAACCACTTCCATTGGTTCCAAAATTTCTGAAATAGCCAAGAGAGACTATTTATTCATCAGAAATAGCCTCCGGATGCTCCGATTTCGCCTCAATCACCTGTCGGCACTCGCTGGCTCTAGGGTTAATGAAAACGTCTCTACTGAGTTTTAGACCTGTATAAGTATTCAAAAATTTCTAAAACCTCTGTCATTAGATTCAGAATTATTTTTTCAGTCAAGAATGACCACTGGTTCACTTCATATGGTCTCAAGTAGTTCTGGCTAAGCCCTGCACTGATGTTAGCAAAAGATGGCACTAATGGCCCCTGGAACTTTATTGAAGATTTTCGGCCTTCAAAAATTCTCTATAGGCTCTAAAAACCATC
This sequence comes from Pinus albicaulis, assembly GCA_034641835.2. NCBI lineage: Eukaryota > Viridiplantae > Streptophyta > Pinopsida > Pinales > Pinaceae > Pinus > Pinus albicaulis. The sequence goes on from CM076577.1 coordinate 1,164,347,961, forward strand.
TCATCAGATTCAAAACATCTGAATTATCCAATTTAGACTATTGGAACTCGGGAAAAGGACTCTAGCTCTCCTGGCTAGGCCTCAAACTGAATTTGTCTCATGGTGGCCCTGATGGCCCCTTCATCTTCCTCGAAGAAAAATTTAATTAATATTATCTCTGTTCGACCTCAAACCTATTCCAAACTACTCAAAATGTCAAAGAGACCCAAAATTGACTAAAATTTCATCCAATTTGGTTCAATAATGAGGAAGTTATGGCATCCCAAAGAAAACTGCCCAATGTCACTAAAAAACCTCCACCAAATGTGGAGAAACTGCTAGATAGCACTCCAAAATAGTGGATTCCCCGAAAATGTCGGAGGCACTCCAAACTGGGTGGTAACAGATAAGGCTAGCATTAAATGTTTAAGCGTGTGTTCACATGCAGATTTTCTGCTGACCGTTAACCGTTCAACTGTCCGCCCTTCAAAACCGTAGCCATAAATTTTTGAGATGTGGCCACATGCCACAGTCAGCCAACTGTTTTAGTCTGCGGGTAATGTTTAAGTGCCTGGTCTTAGCCCTTCGGTCATGTGGGGTCGGGCTAGCCCCTTAACTTTTCCACCATTCCATATTTTAAACTTTAAATACAAAGTCTCCGCCACCATAGTTAAGACTCATGTATGTGGCACAGTGGTAAACATGCTGCGCTGCCTGACCGGAGGTTCAGGGTTTGAAACTCGAAAGTTGCATAAAAATTTTGTAATGCCAAAACTCCTTGGCTTGGTGCCATGTGGCAGCCTCCGGGCCTACCACATGGCAGCCCATGATTGGCCATCAGAACCAAAAGTCAAATCATAAACGAATCAACCTCTGCCATGTGTCCGCTTCTGATAAGCCCGAATGGAATATTCCAAGGAATATTTTGAGGAATATTCCAGGATATTCTTTTTAAAAATTTTCCAATTTTGGAATGTCAAACTTGGTCAACTAAATTTTGGAGTTTACTGGAGACTTCAAACTTGAATAACTTTCGCATACGACCTCCGTTTTGCGAACCATTGATGGCGCCAGAATCACAACGACGAGACCTTTCCAGTCGTTCAGAATGCAACCAATTTTGAAAAATTTCATTTTTGAGCAATTTTCATAACTTGGACTTGAACTACTGATCAGTTAGTTTAATATTCTTTAAATGAAAATATATGTACTAGCATTTATGGTGTAAGTACACTTCACAAGTTCACAAACTGTGGTTGATAATTTAATGAAGTAATTTAACCAGCAATTAAATTAACCAACATTTTTGGTTCCATTTCCCGAGAAGTGTACATAGGTTTCTACTTTTCATTAATAATGTCTTTCCTTTTAAAACACTTTATTTAGAGGGAATGATAAGATCAGAGGTAAGAACCTATGCATAAAAATTGTGGGGTTCTCTCTAATTTAGAATTGTCTAAATTGAATTTCATAATAGATTCATTCATACTTAGATGCATAATTAATTCAAATTAAATAATTTTGGATGTATTTATAAAGATGATATTTTAGGGGTAGATTTGTAAGTAGAGGACGCAGTTCAATAGAAACATCACCAACCACCCCCGCTAGACCACGTAGTGCCACACCACCTTCCATACACACATTCTATCATTTGTGGGTAGAAAAAGACTCCTTGAAGTGCATAGGTTAAAAATTCAATCTAGGGATTCACCAACCTCATCTACAGAAGCTGTAGTTGAAAAACCTACATCCCCAACTAAAGGAGCCATATTTGTTTCCTCAACAAGTGAACAACTCATAGGACAAGAGTTGGAAGTACCTAGTGATGAGGAAGGAGTTGAAGAGGAAAATATTTATAAATTACCATTGGTAGAGTAACCAAATGAATAAGAGGTATATAACCATATCATTGAACCTTATATTAGCTTTGAAGAATCTACAATGGCAGGTGAAGAAGGAGAAGTACATAATGGAGAAGAAAGACCAAGAATTGGTGGAGGAAGAGGTAGAATAGGAGGTGGTGGTGGTAGAAGTGGAAGGGGAGATGAGGGAGATTTTCATGAAGAGGATCCTTTTGGGTTCCCTATTTTAGATACTGATAACACTGCTACCATGAAAAATGTTTCCCCATCTATCCTCCCTAACTTGCATGGGATTAGAACTAAGGATCACGATTCAAACTAAAACATGAATGCAACAAAATACATATGTAACCATAAATAAATATATGCAACATAAATAACACTTCATTTCATTAATATCAAAGAACTGAAATATGCTTACATATATAATGGAAATAAACTAGCTCAGGCGATGGTAGCTTATCTATGAGAAGAGATGTGGTGGCTACATGCCTTTGAACTGTGTTACAATAAGGCTTAAGGGACTTTTTATTATTGAACAAAAATAGACAACCCTAACAACCAAACCCCTAACCGCAGGAGATGGAACGCCAAGAGTTTATGGGCCTCGTTGGGGTTAGTTGGGCATCCAAATTCCCGGGATCGTAACTTGGTCATATTACCTTCATTTGGCGTGTACGATACCTCATTGGAAATATCTCATTGAGTAATAAAATATTTTCCCCAAGCCCCTGCCTATGGATATGGGCTTGCTGCATCCCTAAAAAAAACGATGTTTAGGGGTCAGAACTTCTTCGAAAATTTAGGATTTGAAAAAACTGCTAAAAATAGTAAATGTTGCTATAAACAAGGAAAATGATGAAACTAACTAGAGATATAGGTGGAATAGGCAAGTGGTCACTAATATACACTTGGACCAGTCCTCCCTCCTTAGGAAGCAATGGTCCCCATTGCGTGAAGAGCCTCCATGAGGTGAGGAAATTTATGTTGAACCTGGTCCCTGGTGAACCACTTGCCTTGGTGAATGAGTTGTCCCGATTTGAATACTTGATATAGTTGGATATTTTATTGGTGAGTGTTCTTGATCTGCGTTTCCATGATATGATCAGTTGTGGCTTGTTCCATGCAATCTGGGTTTAACTCCGTTGGTGTGAGTTTTTCTACAATGTCAGATGTGTCCAGTAATGGTGGAAAGTATGGCCGAAGGTGGTCCACATTGAACACTGGGTGCATGCTAAGGAATGAAAAAATGTTGAGATTGAAGGCATTGTTCCCTAAAACCTTGGTGATGGTATACAACCCATATCATAGTGGGAGGAGCTTGCAGTGGGGCCCAATGAGGCACCCTTTTTGCAAATGTAGCCAAAATTTGATGCCCATCTGTAATTTGTGTGGCACCCAATGTTGGTCATGTCACTACTTGTACTTAGCATTGGATCTGTCTAATATGTCATGGACTTGCTGGCGGATGTGCTAAATGAGCTCAATGAAGCTGTTAAACATGTCTGCTTCGGAATGGACATGAGACGAATCTTCCTGAGTAGTTTCAAATGGTATGGCCGCATCAATGGGACACAGTGGTTGGAATCCCAACCCCACCTGAAAGGGGATGTGTCTAGTTGAGATATGGAGAGATTTATTGTAGTTATGTTGGACATAGGGGAGGATTTCATCCCATGTTCGTGGATGCTTCGAGTTGTACATGGGAAGAATGTGTACGACCATCCTATTGACGACCTTTGTTTGGCCATATGGTTGGGGGTGGAAAGCCATGGACTTAGTGAGCTTGGTATCCAACATCGATGAGATAATTGAAAAAAAATTACTTAGGAATATGTTGTCTCAATATGAGATAATGAACTATGGGATCCCAAAGTGTACCCATACTCATTCAAAGAAGAGCTTAACAATTTCTTCTGCTGTTATACTCTTCTTGCAGGCTTCCAGAATGGCCATCTTAGAGAATCTATCGATGGCCATGAAAACACAATTGTTACCATGCTTAGTAGAAGGAAAGCCCGACATGTAATCAATGGAGATCGATTCCCAAGGTCGACTAAGAGTAGGTAGAGGCGTATATAGGCCTTGTGTCTTGATGGTAAGTTTGGAAATGACGTAGGCAGTGCAAGATCTCATGTACTTCCAAACATCCCGTCGAAGGTTTGACCAATAAAAATACTTCTCCAGTACTGCCACGATTTTCTCTACCCCGAAATTTCCAGCGACCCGACTTCAGTGCGCCTCCTAAATAATCTTAGCATGCTTGCCTGAAGTAATACAAATGTGTCCCATGTGGCATAATAGTGCATCCTAGAGGTGATAATTTGGAACTTACTTGCCTTCTAGGAGCGTTTGGTATGCGTTGTCGAATTCTGGATCACTCTTGTAAAGAGTCAGCCACCTTGAAGTCTCGTGCCCACAAGAGACGAGCACAGTGCTCAACGCCATGACCAATGGTCGACTAAGGCAGTCTGCAACATTATTGGTCCTAACCTTTTTGTACTTAATTTTAAAATGGAATTTATGTAGGTATGTGGACCATTTCTAATGGTGATCGTTCTGCAACTTCCCTTGTGTCTGTATGAACTGCAGGGGTTAGTGGTCTATGTGGATGACCGTTTCCTTCATCAAAATTTAATGATTCCATTGTCAGAAAGCCTGCACAATGGAATACATCTCTTTTTAATAGGTGAGATACTTTTAGACTGTGTTTGAAAGTGTCTCACTGTGATATGCCACTGGATGCCCCTACTAAGTAAGAAATGCACCAGTCGCATAATCGAAGGTATTTATCTCAATCTCAAATGGTTGTTGCAGGTCTAGTAACATGAGCACTGGTGTAGAGCAGAGGCGATGCTTCAACTCTGCAAATTAATTCTATTGGGATTTAGACCAAAATAAATTTTCTTTTACTCCTCCCTTGGTGACTTGACTCAAAAGCCAAGTGATATGAAAGAATCCCAACAGAAGCCTATGGTAGAAGTTGGCAAGACCCAAAAAGCTATGGAACTCTATTAGAGTGGTTGGGGATGGCCAATCCCGAATGACTTGTATCTTGGATGGGTCCACATGCACACCATGCTCATCAATAATGTACCCCATATATTGAACCTGGGTCACACCAAAAGTGAATTTATCCAAATTGGCACACAACTTGCGTTGCCGCAGGGTTTGGAGGACCTGTCAAATATGGTGGAGGTGCTCTTCCCAACTTTGACTGAAGTTTAGGATGTCATCCAAATACACCACCATGAAGGAGTTGGTGAAGTTTCACAAGATATCTTCCATCAACCTCATGAAGGTTGTGGGGGCATTCGTAAAACCAAAAGGCATAACCAACTATTCAAAGAGGCCCTCCTTGGATTTGAAGGCAATCTTCCACACATCGGAGGGTTCGATTGGTACTCGGTGATAGTCGGAATTCAAGTCAATATTGATGAAATATTTGGCTCCTTTAATCTATTATAGAAGGTCATCAATCCATGGGATTTGATACCTATTTCGGACATTGATCTTGTTCAATGCCCGATAGTCAATACAGAGTCTCTAGGTCATGTCCTTCTTCTGTACCAACGTGATCAAGGTCCCATAGGGTGATGGACTTGGCATGAACTACCCTTTCTGCAACAACTCCTGAATCTACCTCTTGATTTCATCATTCTCCAGAACAAAGCGATAAGAGATCGGTCCATTGGGTAGAAGTGCGCCCAGTGTTAGATTGATGGAGTGCTTAAATTGACAGTGTAGAGGTACCCTGTGGGTGATGTGAATATGTCCAATTACTCCTCCATGACCTTGTCCATCTGTTGGTGCCACACGAGGGAGCCCTATCTGGAGGCCGTGGCCATAATATTATTCTTTCCCTGAGGGTGAATCATAAGGAAAACAAATTTTCTGGTTTGGGAAATAATCTTACTGCATTTCTTCACAATAATCAAAGAGATGGCAATAGGTGGTGCTACCTCCAGTATCCTATACAACTTATTGCCCAAAGTAATAACAATTCGAGGCCTAGATTCATACAAAGCATTCCACTTCCAAAAGTATGGTTGACTAAATAATACATCACAAACTTCAAGAGAAGCAACATCACACAATACCTCATATGTGAAGGTCTTGATGTTGTAGGGAAGGTGACACTACTGGCTAATGCGGAGATCTCGTCCTTGGTGAAGCCACCCAATGGTGTATGGTTGTGGGTGTGATGTGGTATATAGGCCCAACCACTTCATGAAATCTACTAAAATGATTTTTTTTTGGCTCCCGCCGTCGAAAATGAACTACAGTGGAGAACCCTTCACCCACCTTTGGGAATGGAGGAGGCACTCTCCCTCCTTTGGATCTTTAAGCTCATCCTTCTGGATCTTGGTGGTGGAAACGGTGGCATTGGGATCCGCCTTAATAATTTTATTTTCTTTGTCATTCCCCTTGTTGGGTTATGAATCAGAGTCATAACATTCATTTGATTCGGATGCCTTCAACTCGTCCACCAATGAATTCTTGCCCCGACACTCACTTGTGTTGTGAGTGGGGCTCTTATGGAACTCACACCACTTTCCCATGTCCTTTTTTGCCTTCGTGGCGTTTTTCTTTGCTTATCGCTTCAACAAGTTGTCCCAGGTCACCCCGCCTTGGCTTTGTCCTTTGTTATGCAGTTTGGGGGCGCCTTTCCCTTACTTCAGATTCATGGATCCAAAGTCTCGCTTCTTCTATTTAAATTTCTACTCGATCTTGGCAGCATATCGATATGTGAAACCGAGGGATGATATGTAGAGGAACTCCATTTCCTCCTGAATATATCTATGTAAATAACTACGACACTTAAGCACCAAATGTTTCTCCGAATATTTGATGCCCAAATTTGTTCACATGGTATGGAACATATTCGTCAACTCATGCACATCTTGATCCCTTTGCTACCGCAGTGTAGTCCATTGTATGTACTTCTCCTCATAGCTCCCCACAGGGTAATATTGTTCCTTGATGGCATCTCAGAAATAATTCCAAGTCGGTGTGATTAAAAACAGTGAGGGTTCTCTCTCTTCCCTCTATTCGCAGTAGGTTTCCCACCAGTCCTTGACATGTCGGGAGACTTTGAGGATCACAAAAGTAATATTTTCCATTTAGGAAAAATCATGAACTGAAAAATATCCTTCCAACAAATTTAACCATCTATCTATGACGTCTGCATCTATTTGGCCTTCAAATACGGGAATGCCAAAGTTGACTTGTACCTTGAAAGGAGTGGACTATTGTGTCCATAAACATTTCTTTTTGAGTTTGAAGTATTGTGCAGATCATATGAATATCTACTCAATACTCAAAAATTGAAATTATTTCCTTCTAGTCTAAAATATGGGGCTCATAAATGGTTCATGGGTCTAGGAGCACATTTTATTAGGACATGGAATGATATGAAAATAAAATTCCTAGAAAATTACAAATATTATTGCATACACTGTGACCATAAGGATGGAGTTTTTAGGATATCCCAAAAAGAGGATGAAAGCCTTGAAGATTTCATGGAGAGATTTGTCTACAATGTCAAAAGAGCTAAATTGCATAATTTAGAAGATGACACATTAAAAAATCTATTGCCAAAATATATAAGGGATGAATGGATGATGACATAGGGCTGATCTCGGTCGAGTGGATGGGGCTTCGCCTTGGAGTTTTCATGTGTGGATTATCATGCGAGTGTGTATAGTTATAAATTATTGAATGGAGAGACTATTGTATTATAGGGATATGGAAAAAATGTAGTTGTGAGAATGTTGAGGTGAAGGTGAGAAGGAGATCTGAAACATGGCAAGGATGTCAGTGAATGAAATATTTCAGTTGTTGGGGTTGATTTTTGGAGAAATTATTCTCATTGGACTCTTTTTTGTGGATATTAGTGAATAAATAAATAAGATAAATTACTAAGCATCCATTTTACACTCGAAGTATCTTTGCACTACGACAACTAGAGCATAAGCATTGGTCACTTGTATGGTTGAAACTGTCTGAAAAACTGCTAGTAAGTATGATATCTAAACATCAGGGATATAGGGTGGTATCTTAAGACAAATCTTCTATATTATCTTGTTTTTCTATAAGCACAAAGTATTAACAACTTTTTTTAGATTGGTCATGTTTATAGTGCTCACGTCAAGGCTACTAAATATAGTATGAAATGTCAAGAGAAGAAAATTCATAAGTGCTTGTGAGTTGAAGCTCTTCTATGCTCTGTTCTAAGTATAAAAGTTATATAGTACTTATGTATAATGTTTCCATTCACAATCTCCAAATATCTTTCCCATTCCATGGAAATGAGCTTTATAATAAGTTCTTAGTCAACAAAGCGAAAACTACTATTGTAGAATGTCGGATGGAGTCGTGGCTGTGAATGGAAATGAAGCATCACATCAAGGAGACATTGAAGGTTCAAAATTAAGTTACTTTCGAAAATATATTGTAGAATAATTACATAAGATACATGACAATATAAAGAATGACCCTCTGATAAGGTGGCTCACTGAAAATTTTGGTGGGTACAGTCTGGAAAGGGTGGGCTTAGAGGATAAAAGGTATCAAGGTGGTAAAATAAGATGTATCTATGGATGCTATTGGATAAGATGTAGCATATGCTGGTGTAGATGCTACTTGTGATGTGCAATCAATGCTTGATTATTATTTGGGATCTACTGAAGATGGCCATAAAATGGATTTGTTAACAAAACACTTAAGTCTGATTACTGTCTAGCTAAGATATTTTTAAGGGCATGAACCATACAACGTTGGAATAGAAATGCAGAGTAAGTAATATTTACATTATCAGGGTAACAATTCTGCTTTGTTACTTTTAATTAGTGGGCTATATGGAATCAAGTCCCTGTCTCTGAATTGGTTTTTGGTATGTTGTCTGGTAAGGGGACTGTTGGCATGGGAAGTATGTTGTAACTACGAAAGTAGTTAATGCAACTGCTATGGTAGGTCACCATCTTCGAATTTGAATTTGAGCCATTTATGGACAATGGGGATGTGAATAAGCAAGATATTTTAAAGGAATATTTCCCCATATTAAGTGAAAATTTTGGGGAATCCTCACAATATTAGAGAACTGCTAATTGAATGAAGTAGATTGCGCTAATTGGTCCATAAAATATTTTTTTGGAGATGCTAAAAAGCTAAAAAGTACATTCCACCTTGTTAAAGTTATCCTAAAGCATATACAATGAGATTATCGTACCTTGTCTACAAGATATGGCTCCACCAATTAACATAAATCATAAATCCGATGTTAGAAACCATTGTTGTCATAAATATGATTGGATGTTTGGTAGGTTGTTTTTGAAGTAATCTAAATTCTTGTCTCGATTTGGTCATTAAGGGATTGATTTTTACAGGGGGGGAATTAATGGCGTGATCCCTCTTTTTGCCTTTCTTGGCACTATGTTATATTTTCAAATTCATTATCCATTAAGAGACTCAAATAACTACCCAAAAAGTTATATTATAATCATGGGATTGGTGGTTGCTTTTGTCTTATTTGACATTGCTAGTCAACCCAGATTGATAGAACACATAGAGGATGTGGATAAGCCCATTGAAGTTACTATTTCAGCAGAAAATGAGAGCACTGATCATCGTGGACATTCCAATACTATAAATTATATGTTTAAACAAGGGGAGAAATATATGTAGGAGGAAAATAGTAATTATCCTAGTAAGGAGCAACATGAAAAAATTGATTCGAATAAGAAATCCAGGCAGAGGAAGAAGAAACCGATCAGGGCATAAGAATAAATACAAAAGCTTACTATGGGAGTAGATGTATATTGGAATAATGTTGTCAAAATGAAACATAGAGTCCTTGTAGGTCGATGGGAGCTTTTGAGAATGTTTGGCGAATAGATGAAGGAGTGGATCGAGAAATGTTAGTCTTCCATCATTGTATATTGACCAAAGGTTAGTGTACTACTTAACGAATGGTTTGGATTTCACTTCATGACTAAGGAGGATGTAGAAAAAAATGGTTCTATGTCATGGGTGAGTAGCAGGGGCTTCTTATGTCTCCAGAAATGGACAGTTGGATTTGAACCAATAAAAGAAGTCCCTAAACGAAATTTTATATGGGTTAAACTACTTGGCCTTCCCTTGGAGCTTTGGTCCAAGAAGGAAATTATAGATATTTCCAACAAGATAGGAAATTTATATTATGTTGATGAAGGTTGTGCTTGTTTGTTGGACAAAAGGGTGGCTTGGTTCTTGGTTGAAGCAAACTTTACTGAGGGTCTCCTGACGGAACTAGACATTTACTTGGGCCCTTTTTCCATTAGAAAACAAGTGGAATATTGGGGAATCCCATTCATATGTTTAGGATGCCATGAAATTGGAAATTTGTTTTTAGAGTCTCCTCTTCTACTTGGTGGAGATTGATTTTGGAAGAAAAAACCTACTGTTGTGAAACTAGCTCCAAAAATAGAAGAAAAGAGAGATCAACGCCTTAGAATAAGCCACTTCGAGGGGGAAACCTCCAATACATTACAAAAAGGAACAATTCTTTGATGATACAAATGACAAAACCTCCTCTCTATATATAGGAGTCCATGGGGCCACAAGGTAATCCGAGTGGGGCCATAATGTAATCCTAGCCGACCTAACAATAATAATGTAAGGGCACAATAATAACAATATTGGGGTTACAGGGATACAAAAATAACAATAAGAGGGGCTACTCTAACATAACAAGGGACTAGACTAGTAATATAGGGACCTAACATGCCCCTCTCCTTCAAACAAGTGTTGTCCTCAACGCTTGATTATTTCTTGATGCTTTTGTATAAAATTCTCATCCTCCCATATGGAATCTTCTACAGGAAAGTTCTTCCACTTGTTGAGATTATTTGAAATTGATCGTACTTGTTGAGTTCTTGTTTCTGTGACTGCTTCAAAACTTCTTTCGATGTGATTTTGATCTTTTTATTGTTTCATTTGATTCTGCACCAAAGTTAGGTTATCCTTTGAGAGTTGGAGAACTTGTTGTTGATGCTCGATGTGATATTTCACTAATTTACCATCCATATTAGATTTTATTTGATCCTTAAAACCATCCAACTTAGCCTCCATTTCTGCTTTTAAACCATCTATATCATCTTTGGTTGCTCTTCGTAAGATCGAAATTTGTTGCACTTGGTATCGTAATTTTGATATCTCATACTGCAATTCTTCCTCTTCATGCATTATAGTATAGCTTTCTGAGGGCTTAATGGGTATGGAATTATTTTTAGGTGGAATTTTAGAACCCAATACTAATATCTATGCTTCAATATTCACTTGGAATCACTTCAAACTGATTTTTTTCAAACAAGACTTATGCAATTTGAAAACAAATACACACCTTTTTCTTGCTTTTGAGGAGTTCAATATTGAAATTGAATTATCTATGTGATTTCGGATCTTCAATATCTAAAATTTAGCCCTGAGGTATCCCTATGAATCCTTTTTCGAATTCCACAGGTCTGACCTGATTTGGATACTTCAAGACAAAGTTATGTCCAATCTCCCACAATGACCTAATTATGGACTGGTTCAATATAACGAACTTGTACGACCTACCACGTGTCACTTTTTCCTCCTTCAGATCTGAAATCTATAGACAAGAAACTATAGTCCGTGTAATTTCAACCACTTTTTATAGCATTCCAATCCGATTCTTAGAGAGAGAGGTATGAATATTTTCCCACGATCACCTCTTTGAGATGAAATTCGGGAGCCTGAAAAAGACCTAACTTCCACAGACCATATCTCCAAAAATATTATGAACAAAGCCCTAAAATTTTTCGATGATCTTCCTCAGGTTTGTGAATTTTCACCCTAAAAATTTCAGCTTTTGAACCTTCGTAGGAAAAATTTATAGCGAAAATGTCACGATGACTTGTTTGGAGCAGCGAAACCCTAGAATCCAAAGCTTTGATACCAAATGCTATGAAACCAGCTCCAAAAATAGAAGAAAAGAGATATCAACGCCTTAGAAATAAGCCGCTTCAAGGGGGAAACCTCCAATACATTACATGAATGAATAATTCTTGGATGATACAAATGACAAAACCTCCTTTCTATATATAGGAGTCCATGGGGCCACAATGTAATCCTAGACGACCTAACAATAATAATGTAAGGGAACAATAATAAAAATATGGGGGTTACAGGGGTACAAAAATAACAATAAGGGGGTTAAAATAACAACAATAAGGGACTATACTAGTAATATAAGGACCTAACATGCTCCTATCCTTCAAAAAAGTTTTGTCCTCAATGCTTGAGTAGCTCCAAGTGCTTCTGTATAAAATTCAGCCACTTTTTATAGCATTCCAATCCGATGCTCAGAGAGAGAGTTATGAATATTTTCCCATGATCACCTCTTTGAGATGGGGCCACAATGTAATCCTAGTGGGGCCACAATGTAATCCTAGCTGACCTAACAATAATAATGTAAGGGCACAATAATAACAATATTGGGGTTATAGGGGTACAAAAATAACAATATGGGGGGCTACTCTAACATAATAAGGGACTAGAATAGTAATATAGGGACCTAACACATACCTCTTTGATGAATCAGGATCCTAAAATCCACCATTAGGCACAGGGTCCATTGGTGTCTGTTATCGACCCCCAGATGCCTATCCTTTAGGAGGCTCCAACTATCAACCATAATATCGAGACAAGTCTTCAATCAACTTTTGACAAGGTTGGCCTATCATATGACTCTTGAAAGGCTCTATATAGGCGCAATTTTGCGAAGTATACAATGGAAAAAAAACTCTAGTTTGATATATTTATCGTATATTTAGTGATCTAAAAGTATGGATCACACATTAATTCCTGATCCAAGGTCATCATCATTATCTCGTCTTCGACATAAGGCTACACTGGGTGATATTTTTTCCCCTCCCTCAATAGATGAAGAGCTGGAAAATCTTGAAAGCAATTAATCATAGGGCCTTGAGCCATTGGCCATCAAAAAAGGCTTCTTCCAAGATGGAGAGGCTTTTACTAGACTATAAGAGAAGACGAATGGATTGAACAGGAAAAATAAGGGCATATAGTATTAAAATATTTCATCATATGTCAACTCATGATCTGATCTCAATACATGTTTTTTTGAAACATTGGAAGAGGCTCTTTACCCCCCTATGGATACAAACTCCTCAAAGAGTGATTATGGTACTCTATAAACAACCGATATGCGGGTCCTTAGAGCATACCTACATGATGCAACCCATTTCAAATGAAGATCATGTCATTCAACATTAGAGGATTGGGATCGTCACAATCTTGATGATAATTACATAATATCATTCACTCTAAAAGACCTACTATGGTACTAGTTAAGGAAACCATGATTTATAAGGAGAAATATCAGGATATTATTTTATGGATATGCCCAAATTGGGAAGTTTGTGCAACTAATTCTCTGGGCATTTCTAGTGGATTAGTAGCATGTGGGATCCCAAGTTATTTTCTCTCAAGGCATATAAATCCTTTTCGGGCATCATATTATCTAGATATTACAGGGGATCTCTTAATCACATGCGTATACTACGCTTATATGCTCCATATTCCAACAATTTTTTTTTGGGAGAAACTGCATACCTATGGTATATTAGACATACACTCACTCATTGTACCAGGAGACCTGAATCTAACAATGAATTAAAAGGATATTTGGGGACAAAAATGAAAATCAGATCCATTAGCTGTATTTTTCAATGAAATATTTTCTCATAAAATGCTAAAGGATATAGTCCCCTTCCCCATATGTGCTACCTAGAGGAATGGGTGCTCTGACACTGATGGAATTGCGAAGAGGCTTGGAAATTTCCTTGTACACACATTTTTGTATACAATATTAAAACATTACACATCATGGTACTTATATTCTAGAATCTTAGACCGTGATGCTATATTCCTGGAATGGAATGGTGAGAAAGAATTGATCAATGCATTTCAATTTACATTCAACCACATGTGGCTCTAAGAAAAGGAATTAGTGGACCCAGTTTGACACTCTTGGTTGTAGCTACTCAACACATATCAAAACAAGAAAATGGAAAAAGGTCTCTCATAAGTTGTGTCGATTGAATTGATGGTTAAATCATGGGTTTGCAATCGTAAAAAGGAATTTACACATGAGTTAGCTAACATTGAGAAAGACATAACAAATATGATGGATCCCAAATTTCTTGGTGTTTTCTATGAAAAAATAAAGAAGGCACTTCTAGATCTTTTGGTCCAAAAGAATAAAATTTTAAAATTCCAAGAAGATGAATGGAGATTAAAACGTAGAATGGTTTGCATTAAAGGTGGCGATAATAACACCGAGTTCTTCCATAGGGTTGGATCTAAAATTAAAAGAACAAATAAATTATGGTACATTTGAGATGCATCAGAGAACAAGATTCTCATGTCCTTGAAAGACATCCAACATGAGGATGTTCATCATTTCAGTAAGAAATTCTTTACGTCTATTGTAACAAACATAGAAGCTCAATTGGAATTGGTCAACTTATTCCCCTGTATGGTTAATGAAGAAGATATTGAAGGCATGGATAGACCCATCTCTTCAGAAGAATTGTAGGGAGTATTGAAAGAGCTTTTAAAGGATAAAATTATGGGACCGGACGAATGGCCAATGGAGCTATTCTTATTTTTCTTTGACATGATGGGATATGATCTCATTTGGATGGTGGAAGAGTCTCGACTCTAGTGGCACATTTCAGGTGCTATCAATGTTACCTTTCTCACACTTATTCCAAAAAAATCTAATTCATCTAGTTTATTATTATTATTATTATTTTTGGTAAATTATGCTAATTCTATTAAGAAATCATATGGTACAGAGTGAAGTTAAAAACATGCGAAGTAAGAAACAGGGGACCCAGAAATGATGAACTATCAACCTCGGTCCCGAAAGTAACCAGGAAATAAGCAAAAAGGAACTAGAGGAGAAACAAGGAAACAGAAGGAGATGGTCACTAGAGTTTACCCAGAGTGGGTTGAGTCCTCAATACAACATTTTTTCCCTTTCTTTTTTATAACTTTGACCCATCCTGCTTGAGGCGAATGGGCAAGTACTACTTGAAGACTGTTGTTAAATTGTAGTAGGAGTCTCCTTATCTGAATCAGATGAGGAGGACTCATGAGTGCATTTTTTAGTGTTCCCAGAAACAGTGGGTCCCTCAGGGCCAGTCGAGGGCGCATCCTTTGTCTGATTTGTAGCCTCCACTTCCTCTTCAGCCTCCTCCTCGTTTGAGCTGAAGGACTCAATGTCATCCATGGGTGGTGGATTGCAATGGTTTCTAGCTTTTTGATTTTGGTTAGTGATTTCCTTTCTTCTTTTGGGCAAGGAATGCAGTGCAAGTTTTCTGAAGGTGCCATGTTTGATGGTAGTGGCGGCATCGGAAGGCAGTGTTCTCATAGTCCAGGGATTGAGTCCATATGAGATCGCCAACTTTGAGATTGATTAGATCTGGCAGTACTTTACTGATGTCTATTTAAACGCAAATTATGCCATTGGTGTATATTCCTTTCTCCCCTCTGGGGGGATCCATTTCCAGAAAGCGGCCTAGGGTGTCTCCGATTCCTTGAAAAACAGAGTAATGCCACAGGTGCGCTGGTAGGTTTGGAAGCCTGACCCAGATAGGGAGATTACTAATAACCGTAATAGAGGGATCGAAGTCTGGAAACCAAGGGGTGAGGAATAGCCCTACCGATCCCCAAAACCAAGGACCCCCAGTTAGGGCCTTTTGATAATCTTCGTCGAAAGAAAACAAAACTATGAAGAAACCCTTTGAGTAGAAGAAAACCCTGTTGTTATTGGTCCATGTTGAATGAATCCATTGGTAGAGATATGTTGTGTGAGGCCACAAACCCTTAAAGTGGAAAATAATTGTTGATTCTAAGAAATTTTGAAGCTGATCTTCAAGAGTTGGGTGGGAGATTTCTATGGAGGGGGCTTCCTCTAGTTTATCAACCAGAAAAGGCTTGGGAGCCTCAGAGGGTTGAGAAACTTTCTTAGGGCGCTGAGCATGAACAACGTCTTTGTAAGAGAAACTTGGAGTAGAAGAAGGCTGCCCAACTGCTCCCCCTTGCAGACGAAGGGTTAAAACTATTGAAGTATCTGTTTCAATATTATAAAATGAAAGCGGAAAAGAGTCCTCTAGCTGTTTACCTCCATGAAGAAATCCCTGAAAAGCTGAGGGGATTTCCAGTCTGTCTTCAAGGGCATGCGAGAGGATCCGCACCAGATCTGTTGAGCGCACCCAGTGGAGCATGGTTTTGGCCGAAGGAAGTGAGATTTGTATTTGAAAAGGAGGGAGAGAGTGATCTGGGTCACTCTGGCAGCCATAACGCATCCTAGGAGCCAGATTGGCTGTTCTTCATGCCTTGCTGCCACCCAAGGCTTTCTTTAATGCATTTTCCATCACTCCTGGTCCTAAGGCAGATCCGATTGCTTAGAGTTGGGGTCACGTATTGTAGTTGTGTGTAGATGGAATGCATAGGCAGGTTGGTACCCTCGTTGCCTTGCACTATGGCCACTATTGCTTGTTGATTCGGAGCCTTAAAAAAGTTTCCGATTGGGCAGGTGTCCGTCCCCCTCCGATCTACCTCTACGCCGCTGTCCTGCATGTGAGGTGCCTTCGCATCCCTGTTTGCTACAGGAAATACGAAGTAGTTTCTTTTTCTAGGCACCACACGAATCTGATTCCATTGATCTCCGGCAAGGCTGCGCGCATTGCTGGTAGGAGATATGGCGGGGGAAAACCAGATCTGTGGATATCGAGGACCTTATTGCAGCTTAGCCCCTTGATGGTGGCAAGGAGAATATAGTTGTAGGAATTTCCACTAGGGTTCATGATGGCTGTCTCTCTCTCATTGACGAGAATATATTTGATCTCCTTCTTTGATTGCACATCCATGTATTTTGGTAGAAGGCGACCATGTCCTTGGTAATACTCTGTCGAATAGCATAGATTTGCGATGTGTGATTTCCTCCTTTTACCCTGATTCTCATATCAACGATGACGAAGCGGTGGCGACCCAACAGAATAATGGGTTTGAAGGCCTTGAAGTGGAGAATCTCTGGATCGATTAGCTCAATAGGGCATCCATTGATCTTGATCAAACCTTGCCCTTGCTTGCAGTTTTTCACAACAACGACAGTCTTCTTTCGACCAAAGCACTGGATAGAATCCACTGTCGCCATTGTTTGACAGATGACATCTTTCTTCCTCCTGATTTCACCTTGGCTAGGGCTCGCCCCTTTTTGGCTTAAGACACATACATAATTTTAATCTTGGTCGCTAGTTTCAATGATTGAATTATTTCCTTGGAATCCTATTATTATTATTATTATTTATTCTTATTTTATTATATATATATATATTCTAGATTATAGACCAATCTCACTTTGTAATGTGGCATACAAAATGATTTCTAAACTAATGCCTAATTGAGTTAAGCAGATTTTTTTTGATCATATCATGTTGGAACAATTCGGTTTCCTTGCAGATAGAACGATCCAGGATGTTGTTGGGATCATACAAGAATGTATACATTCTATTAGAGCGCGTAAATTCAAAGCTTGCTTGATGATGATTGACCTTATCAAAGCATATGAAAAGGTTGATTGAGATTTTCTCTAGACGATTCTTCATAGAATCAAATTCTCCTACAAACATATCAATTGGATTATGGCTTGTGTCTCGATGACCAAATCAACAGTGTTGATCAATGGGATACCAATAGATTTCTTCTGGATATCTAGAGGTTTGTGGCAAGTTTGCATGCTCTCACCACTACTACCAATTATATTGGTAATGGAAAAGCTTAGTAGAGGATTAATTAAATCCATGGAGGGAGGAAGGATTACTAGATGTAGGGTAAAAAAAAACATACATTTTTTCACATTTAATGTTTGTTGATGATGTCCTATGTCTTGGCATGGCGAAGCTCTCAAAATGGCACATCTTTCATCAAATTATTACTAAATTTGGAAACACTTCTGGGCTCATCCTAAATAAATAGAAATAAGAAATCATCTCTAATAAAATTAAGGAGACAGAGACTAGGTAAATATTAGACCTTTTTAGCATTAGATTTAGACCATCGGCTGGCGGTTTCAAGTATTTGGGATTTCATTTGAATTATAACAACTATGAGAAGCGAGACTTGAATTGGATGGCTGATAAATTCAAAAATAAATTGCCCTTGTGGGAAAAAAATGGCTTATATTGGGTGGCAGGATGATTATGGTTAATGTTGTTCTACAAGGCATCTCAATTTATTAAAGGCACTTGTTCCACTTATCAATGTCAATGAACCTAAAAATTGACTCAATTATTGCAGAATTTCTTTGGTTTGGTACTAGAAGAAAATATAAATTCCATCAATCTAAACAGGTTTCCATTTGTTGGCCTATTAAGGAAGGGGGTTGGGGCATAAAATACACTAAGAATTTCAACCTTTCTATGCTTACCAAGAACCTATGGAGAGCTTTCATGGGCCCTAGAATTTGGCATGACATTATTTGTGAAAAATATCTTAATCACGCTAATCTGGAAGATTGGGCCATAGATGTGGCATTGGTAAAGAAAAAATCCTCATTCATATGGCATAGCTTGATGAAATCTAAGCCATGGTTGTGTGGAAATATTAGATGGATATTTAGTTGTGGAAACAAAAAATACATTGGGTTAGATGCTATAATTGGATTGAAAGAGGATCATATCCTCTCTTTCCCCATTATTTTGTTCCTTAATGGGTATGGGATCTTCACCTTAGCTCACATTGGATGCCCACAGAATGCAGGTTTTCCCTCTACTAAATGCCCGCATGCAGATGAGTTGGCCCTTCCCCCAAATTTTATTATTGAATGGGAAATGTATTATTATAAGTTATTCCATGTGGGGAATTCCCTATCTAAGAAGGCTGATAGACTCACATGGGGCTATCGATCCCAGGGATTTATTATCCTAGCCAAAGTGGTATACTCATACATCACCAAGGAGAATTAGTTGGAACATTGCAAAAAATGGTTGGCATGTATGTGGAGGTGGGAGGTTCCAACAAAATTAAAATGTTTTACCTAGGTTGTGGTACATAATAAAATCCTCACTTGGGACAATCTAGCTAAGTGAGGATTTCAGGGTGCCGATTTCTGTCCCTTTTGTTGATCAACATGTGAGGAGGTTTTTTTATCTATTTATGAGATGCCATTTTCAATTTCCATCCAAGAGGAAGTCTCCAACTCTCAAGTTTATTTTGCAGGTGGATAGGTCCTCTATTTCATCATGCTTCCTTAGCTGGCCCAATTTCCATCAAGAATTTAGGGAAATTCCATTATATAATTTTTGGGGCATTTGGTATTGTAGGAAGAAATGCCTATTCAAGAATAAAGCTTTAGATTCGAGATCCACCTCCTTGGAAATTGTGGCCTATTTTTTGGAAAATGGCCCATGGAGAAAATATTGTC
This sequence comes from Pinus albicaulis, assembly GCA_034641835.2. Classification (NCBI taxonomy): domain Eukaryota; kingdom Viridiplantae; phylum Streptophyta; class Pinopsida; order Pinales; family Pinaceae; genus Pinus; species Pinus albicaulis. Next base: position 1,164,367,326 of record CM076577.1, read on the forward strand.
ATAAGTGCAGATCAACATATAAGAAACTTAACAATATTTCCCTTGTTTTTTTTTTTATTATAAAATTTACGGAGCCTCTGTGAGTGGTGAGTGGTGGGTGTGGGTGTGGAGCTATTATCAACATCTTTTTTTGTTTTGTTTTTGTTTTTGTTTTTTTGTTTACGGAGCCTTTGTGAGTGGTGGGTGTGGGTGTGGAGCCATTATCAACATCTGACCTTCCCTAGCCTTTCATTTCTCCTGGTCAGAGGGAAGTGACACCAATTTTAGAGCAGAGGTGTTGGCTCTATGGGGGGTGATGCCGTGCATCTTGGCTTGCTATAGAGGAGATTATGATCACTGGATATTTAAAGACTATCATTGATTGAGCCATGGGACATTCCTCCCTAGAAGTGCCATCATTACTTCATTGGTTAGAGAAGATCAAATCCTTGATGGGTTATTTTGATTCCATCTCCTTCTGCCATATCTTCCAAGATTAGAATGCTATGGTAGGCTAACTCTCCAAGTGAGGGGCCTATGACATTCCTGGGCATATTTGTTTCGATTATCTTATTAATGGATCTATCATCAACTCATAAAATTTATTCTTCTAACACCGACTCTATTTTTTCTTTTTGGCACATGTCCTTTTGGATTGTTTCTTATTGATTTCATCTTATCTATCTATGTATTTGATGCAGGGCATCTTTTTATATTTTTGGTAGGTTTTTTTCTATGTTTTGGCTTCATATTGATTTGATTCTTGCTCCTATAATGGAGGCTTTATCAATTAACATTAGACACTAGTCTTTGCGATATCTATCTCCTAGTTTCTTTCATGATTTTTTGAGGATATTTGGGATCAATGAAGGTACACAGAAATACGCAAATGTAACTATATTTCATTATCAATGGAAGAAGTTGTTTTTTTCTTTTGAAAAAAAAAGGGATGAATGGATTGATCTTCTCAACCTAATGGGTAAAGGAGACGTTTCTCAATTGTCATTAATTTGTGAGTTATGCAGACACATCTCAAGAGGGAAAATAAAAATATGGAAAGAATCCAAGAGATCCAATCATGTCAAGGTAAGAAAATCTGCATTTGGCACGGTAAGTAGAGCAAAATTAGGTAATTTTCTTGATAATTTTATAACTGATATTCTTGGAAATGTTAGTGAACAAATAGATATGCTAAGGATTCAAGACAAGCAAAACGTTGAAAATGTTGCATTATCTATTTTCTGTCCTAGATTTAGGAAAAAACATGCATTATGATAATGTCCTCTTGATACTGTTGAAATATGTCTTATATGTGTAGAAATTCATGCTACAAAAGGAGTGCCCCTTAATACCTAGACTTAAAGTTGTTTTCCAAGAAGAAGTTGGGACAAGTTAAACTGAACCACTTTGTTAGGTTTCTCTTAGAATACCTTGGAAACATCAATAAACATGTATGGAACAACATACCAATTTATAATATAAGTCCTATGCACAACCACAAAGTAATTGGAATACACCTTTACCATGGAAAACTTGGCCACCTCAACCACAATGTTGAGATTCAACAAGAAAATTTCAGCACCCACCCCTAGTGCATTAAGCACCTACACTAGGGTGGGGCCCACAATGCTATTTTTGGGTGCATGTCTATTTTAGTTATCCCTTAATTAAGATGGACAATAAACTGTAATATATTTTCAACGATGACTTGAAATATTTAAATGAGAGTGATAAACTTAGTTAGCTAGTGGATTTCGAGTTAGAGGTAGTTGGTGAGGCATGTAGAGTAATTCTAGTTGTAACAAAGTTCGAAGTGCAGTGGTGCATTAGTTAATGCAGGTTGTAATCAGTTTAACTCAGTTGTGCTAGTTGTAACTGAAGATACACTAGTGAGAGATCAAGTGAATTAAATATTAATTAATTCACAATCAATGATCTCACATGCAACTGAGGATTTACTATTATTAGCTGCATGCATGTCAGATCCAGTGGAGACCCAGTTGAGATCTAGGTGAAAGGGAATTTGACTATCAGTTGTAGGATTATTGGGTTGCACTTGTTGGCCTGTGACCGCACACAAAGTGGAGAAGGAGAAGGCAAGGGAAATCCTAACTGTCAAAGAGCTTCAAAGGAATAAATCTACATCTTAGTTCAGTAGAAAGGGGAAAAATGCAGACGATAAGGCTTAAATGGTGAGAAAATTTCATTTTCGCCATCCTCCATCTCATCCACCCTCTTTACCTTCATTTACCCTTTCTTACCCTTCACTTTCCCTTTTATAAAGCCCCACATTTCATTCCTTCATTGGCAACACCGCCCCCCGCAATTTTTAACCATTGTCTCTTAAGCCATAGCTGAAATTTATTTTTTCGCCGATGTGATTTGGTGGGCCATGTCCAACCTTACCGCATTTGCAAATTTGCATGCAAACCCTTGTATTCCACGCTACCCCTACCTTTTATCACTTTTGAATTACCCCACTTCCTTAATTCCTGATCGTGATCAAAAGTGGGCCCTCATCGCATTTCACAAACTTTATATATTTGACATGGAGACTAAACCCTAAATATTGTGATCACCGATTTGTGATTGCGATATTACATCGCGCTTGACTTACCATTGTGCTCCCTGCAAGTTTATCCATTTAGTTTTGCGATACGATAAACTGGCCCCAACTCCGCAGCTTCGCTCTCGCTTCACAAGCCGTTGCAATTCATACGAATATCATATAAATTCCATAATAATTATCGCCTTAAAATTTCCACTGATTCAAATAAACTCTGCCGCATTTGCCAGTGGGTCCCTCTTCCCCGCATTTTGCAAAATTTAAAAGTTAACCCCTGCAAGTTAAAATATTTAACATGCGATGTGACCCGAGCGAAGATCCTGCATCGCAAGTTTTACATGTTAGCTGCCAAGTTAAATGTTAAAAATGCTGACGTGTGATGTGCGATGCCCGGTGGGGCTCGATCGCAAATCGCGCATCATAAGTTTTAAATATGAAAGTGCGAAGGGTAAATATTAAGTCCTGCGCAGTGTGAAGTGTGATGTTGGTGCGGATGCAATGTATTTCAGAGCAAAGGCCTAAAGGATTTCAAGTCCGGGTGAATGGTTTTTTACGCTGTTTGGCTTCAAAAAGGGTTGAAAATGACCGAAGGGGCTCTGGTAGCAAAAATAAATAAAGGCTCGTGTCTAGTCCCACCTCATCCCCACGTCATTACCTTCTCCTCATCTCCCTCCATCTTTCCTCCATCTCCGCATGCCCGCCATACATCCGACGATCCTCATTGCATTTCGCACCTTCCCCATCCAATACCACAAAACACTTTCGCCCCCCTCCAAAATCCGGTTTCTGGTTTGCAATTAAAGTACAACACAGGTTTTTGCATGGAACAAGTAGGGGTGGTCTATTCAGGTTGCTCAGAAGATCTCCGCCGAAGAGCTAGGCATGCGCGGTATGACTGCCACTTCATAGCAGATTGAGTGGACATCAGAGCACTTTCAAGTAACAGGAGAAACCGTGTGATGACGGCCATGCCTGCCCACCTACAACTGCTCCTCGCCATCCTGTTATAAAGTCCCCCTGTAATTGGCCTCAATGGGCGACCATGTCCTTTCTGTTTCCGATTCAATTTTGATGATTTTGCTGGTGAAATCTCAATGTCACCCCATTCTCATTTTAATTCTCCCCCATTCCCTTTTAATTCTCTCAGTATAGAAGTAATTGTTCAATTTATGCTCTGCAAGTTAGGTAGCATGTTTTGATTTCATAGATATGGGTCGATCATAAATTATTAAGTACCATAGACCCTCTAGGAAATTCTATATATAGTGAGTTTTAAGATGAAGAAAATGATTCTGGAACTTTGGAAGAATTTTTCTGTAATTTTGTATGACTGTGCTCCTTGTGCTCTGAGATACATTTTTGGGAGAGCTGTTTGAACTCAATATGATACATAGATGATACTTGGATTCTAGATGGAGTAATGAGCAGTATGTATTTGTTTTCTTTGTTATCAGTAATCTCCTCTTCATGTTTATTCATCTTTCATGCTATTACGCTTTGATGGTTCGTGTAATGTAGCTATCGGTGATCTACAATTTTATTCATGAATTCGTGTTTACGTAACGCTTAGGTGTTAATGCTCATGTAATTAAGCTTGATGTATTACCTTAATTCACGCTCCACGAACCTCTCTTGTTTTCCATATCTCATTCATATTTGTTTCCACTGAGTTCATAGGGGGAAAATTCTTAAAATATTTTAAGCCCATCCCTCGTGGGTTCCTTCTCAGTTCTTTCTCAATGCCTCTACATATTTTAAAATTTTCTGCTCATTGTTTTATACTTGGCCCATTTAAAAGCCATCAAGCCTCGCGACCTCTTGAGCCCTCTCACAGTATAGGGAATTCACAGGAATCGACTCCAAGACCTTCTCAATCCATGAACCACCAAAACCATTATTCTCTTGAATCATATCCTGTCAGAGGTATTCATACTGTTGCCCATTTTTAACCTCTGAATCTAAGATGTCCTAGGCACTGGTCTTTTGCAACTCGAGGATGTCTCTAGGAGTAACAAAATCTTTTTGGTGCCATTTCTGGAGACCGAATTTGAAAATATTTTCCCTGGGATACAAAATTATCTTCGCCCTTCAATTAGGTGAGCACAAAGGGTTGAGACTTGCATATTCCTCACCTTGGCGACTCCACTGTAAAATAATCCTAATCAGAAGTAGTCCTGGCTTTCACTAGGCCTCACACCAGATTCAGATCCATCATCTACACCCACCTCTAAATCAGATGGCTATGCCAAGTTTCCTTTTGAAAAAGTATTCCCCTTTGGCCCTCCCTCAGCCTCTAAATTATATGCCGCAAGACGATCTAGAGCGGTTGCCTCGGTTCACCGGGGAAGATAGAACTTCTGCACAGAAACATATTGAAGACTTTTGCGCCTTTGCTGAAAATGTCAATGTGGAGCACCTAGATGTGGTGTTGAGGCTTTTCGTCCAATCGTTGGATGGAGAGGCTCGAAAGTGGTTCAAATATCTCGCTAATAATGTAGTCACCACTTGGGAAGAAATGGAAAATTTCTTCACATTGAAATGGGGAGAAAAGAGGGACCATGGATACGTCCTCACAGAGTTCAATGCTCTCAAGAAGATACAAGATGAGGATGTAACAAAATTTATAAAGAGGTTCAATAAGTTCTATAATAATATCCCTATTGAGATAAAGCCTCCCCAAGCAGCTGCTAAGGTGGTCTTTGTAGGAGATTTTGAACCAAAGTTTGGGTTCACCTTAAGAGAAAGAAGATCCACATCTCTGGATCAGATCCAGACTAATGCATTGGAGGTAGAAGCAAACTTTGATTCTACTGGTAAGTTCAAGTGTGCTTCAGTTTCCAATTTCAGCATATTTCAGATTTCAGCATTAAAATTTTTCAAGGTGCGGCAGTGATTTCGGTTGGCAGTGCACAACTTGGTTATAGTTTCACTTCAAGATTACAGTATGCATTTGCGACTCCATGAGCCCAATAAGGCACATGCATGGGGGTCTACATGTTCTCAATGCACTTAGAATATCACTTTGTCCTCAGATGGAGCCAATGTTGGCTTGTGACCGCACACAAAGTGGAGAAGGAGAAAGGAAAGGAAATCCTAACTGTCAAAGAGCTTCAAAGGAATCAATCTACATCTCAGTTCAGTAGAAAGGGGAAAAATGTAGCCGATAAGGCTTAAATGGTGAACAAATTTCATTTCCTCCATCCTCCATCTTATCCACCCTCTTTACCTTCATTTACCCTCTCTTACCCTTCACTTTCCCTTTTATAAAGCCCTGCATTGCATTACCATTCACTTTCCCTTTTATAAAGCCCCGCAAGTTTTAACCCTTGCCTCTTAAGCCATAGCCGAAAATTATTTTTCCACCGATGCGATTTGGTGGGCCCTGTCCAACCTTACCGCATTACCTAATTTGCATGCAAACCCTTGTATTCCATGCTACCGCTACCTTTTATCGCTTTTCACTTACCCCGCTTCCTTAATTCCCGATCACGATCAAAAGTGGGCCCTCATCACATTTCGCAAACTTTATATATTTGGAATGGAGAATAAACCCTAAATATTGTGATCACCAATTTGCAATTACGATATCACATCACATTTGACTTACCATTGTGCTCCCTGCAAGTTTATCCATTTAGTTTTGCGATGCGATAAACTGGCCCCACCTCCGCAGCTTCGCTCCCGCTTCACAAGCCGTTGCAATTCATATGCATATAGTATAAATTCCATAATACTTACCACCTTACACTTTCCGCCAATTCATAAAAACTCTGCCGCATTTTCCAGTGGGTCCCTCTTCCCCGCATTTCACAAAATTTAAAATTTAACCCTCACAAGTTAAAAGATTTAACTTGCGATGCGACCCGAGCGCAGATTGTGCATCACGAGTTTTACAAGTTAACTACCAAGTTAAATGTTAAAAATGCCGACGTGCAATGTGCGATGGCCAGTGGGGCCCGATCGCAAAGTGCATCACAAGTTTTAAATATTAAAGTGCGAAGGGTAAATGTTAAGTCATGCGCAGTGCGAAGTGCGATGTTGGCACAAATGCGATGTATTTCAGAGCAAAGGCCTAAAGGATTTCAAGTCCGGGTGAATATTTTTTTATGCTATATGGCTTCAAAAAGGGTTGGAAATGGCCGAAGGGGCTTGGGTAGAAAAAATATAGAAAGGGTTGAGTCCGAGCCCACCTCCTCGCCACGTCATTACCTTCTCCTCATTGCCCTCCATCTTTCCTCCATCTCCGCATGCCTACCATACATCCAACGATCCTCGTTTCATTTTGCACCTTCCCCATACAATACTGCAAAACACTTTCTCCCCCCTCCAAATTCTAGTTTCTGGTTTGCAATTCAAGTATAGCACGAGTTTATGCGTGGAACAAGCAGGGATGGTCTATTCAGAGATCTCTGCTGAAGAGTCGGGTGTGCACGGTACGACTGCCACTTCACAGCAGATTGAGTGGGCATCAGAGGACTTTCAAGTAACATGAGAAACCATGTGATGACGATCATGCCTTCCCACCTACAACTGCTCCTCGCCATCCCGTTATAAATTCCCCCTATAATTGGCCTCAATGGACAACCATGTCCTTTCTATTTCCGATTTAATTTTGATGATTTTTCTGGTGAAATCTCAATTTCACCCCATTCTCGTTTTAATTCTCCCCCATTCCCTTTTAATTCTCTCAGTATAGAAATAATTGTTCAATTTCGCTCTGCAGTTTAGGTAGCATGTTTTGATTTCATAGATATGGGTCGACCATAAATTATTAAGTATCGTAGACCCTCCAGGAAATTCTATATATAGTGAGTTCAAAGATGAAAAAAAGGGTTCTGGAACTTTGGAAGAATTTTGCTGTAGTTTTGTATGACTGTGCTCCTTGTGCTCTGAGATTCATTTTTGGGAGCGCTGTTTGAAATCAATATGATACAGAGCTGATACTTGGATTCTAGATGGAGTAATGAGCAATATGCATTTGTTTTATTTGTTATCAGTAATCTCCTCTTCATGTTTAATCATCTTTCATTCTATTCTTCTTTGATGGTTTGTGTAATGTAGTTGCCGGTTATCTGCATTTTTATTCATCAATTCGTGTTTACATAATTCTTAGGTGTTAACGCTCATGTAATTAAGCTTGATGTATTACCTTAATTCGCGCTCCATGAACCTCTCTTGTTTTCCATATCTCATTCATATTCGTTTCCACTGAGTTCATAGGGGACATATTCTTAAATCTCTTAAGCTTGTCCCTCGTGGGTTCCTTCTCAGTTCTCTCTCAATGCCTCTGCATATTTTAAAAGTTTCTGCTCATTATTTTATAGTTGGTCCATTTAAAAGCCATCAAGCCTCGCAGCCTCTTGAGCCCTCTCACAATAAAGGGAATTCATAAGAATCGACTCCAAGACCTTCTCAATCCATGAACCACCAAAACCATTATTCTCTTGAATTATATCCTGTCAGAGATATTAATTCCATTGCCCATTTTTAACCTCTAAATATAAGATGTCCTAGGCACTGGTCTTTTGCAACTCGAGGCTGTCTCTAGGAGAAACAACAACACACATGCAGACAAAAACCCATTGGAGTGCCCATGATACTTGCGCAGTCAAGGAAGGCAATAATTTCTATCTTTTAGAGATTGCATTCATCAGGGATTACGCAAGCAAGGAATGTTGTCTGGAGGTAGTAAATTGGCTAAGTATTGGTTAGTTTTTGTATGAAAGTGTGAGAAAATTAGCTGAGTACTGGAGGGATCTTGTGAGAAGAGTTTTGTATGTAATTTTTTCATGATCCATGCTGAATATACAATAGAATATAGTGGGGTTTTGAGCAGCAAGCTTTCCCTGGGAAATTATCTGTGTTGTGTGTGATTTGATTCTTCTTTACTTCATTGGCAATTGTGTTTTTAATTCCGCAAAATATTTGTAGAAGCGATTCAGTATTTAACATTAGTACATTGTTAGATAAGGTGAATCCAAGATATACATACATGTTGTATAATTTCTACATGGTATCCGAGCACAGGAAATTGTAGAAGTGAAGTAGGAGCTCAGTTTGTGACTGGATAGAATTCGAATTTGCAAAAAGTCTTTCTTGGTGCTATAGCTGATTCAAGATCTAAATGGATTTCAATGAATTGAGGTTGGAGTATGGACTTGAGGGCAACTCAAACTATATTTCTTGGAAGGACAGGATGGAGGCAGTACTCGAAGATAATGGCTTGAAGGAATTCATTGACAATGATGTTCCTAAACCCGTTGTGACAGATGCTGCAAATCTTGATGCATGGAAAAAGAAAGTGGCAGAGGCGAGGAGGATCCTGTTGGAGGGAGTAAGAGACCACATTGTCTCAAGCCTTCATGGGAAATCCACACCATATGCAATGTGGAAGGCTTTGACGGATCTATTCCAAAGCAGCAACGACCATAGGAAATTGGCGCTCAAAGAAAAACTCAGGAAGATCAAGATGGAGAAGGACGACTCCATACCTAACAAAGTTTGTCCAATGTCTTGATGAACTAGGGAGAGTTGGTATAAAAGTCACTGATGATGATTTGGTGAGCTTGGATCTCCTAGGACTTCCGAATATTTGGCACAGTTATCAAGACTATGTCAATGGAAGGGAAAATTTTCCAGATTAGGAATGACTCTGTCACTGTCACGAGCATGGGAATTTTGCTACTAACTGTCCACAAAAGAATAAGAACAAGAAGGGTGGAGGATTTGCTGCTGATGAGGCCCTTGCCTCGCAATTTGAGATTGACTTCTCATTGATCGCATGCATGGTGTCAAGTGCATTGGGATCTATGTGTTATTTCGATTGTGGCGCTTCCTTTCACATGACGAGAGATAAGGAAATTTTCAGTGACTTGGAGGAAAATGATCTCCAGAAGCATATTGAAATGGGAGATGACGGGAGGTAGAGTGCTACCAGGATTGGTACCATTACCTTCTAGAGGTATTCAGGTAAACCCTTTCAATTAAAAGATGTAATGCATGTACTAGGTTTGAAGAAAAATTTAGTCTCAGTCGCAATGTTGGAGGATAGAGGTTATGATGTTTTTTTTAGTGAAGGAAAAGCTTTATTGTGACACAAAACAATAGGACAAGCCAAGAGGATAGGGATTCGAGTTAAGAATATCTACAAGCTGGAGGTAGATGGCTCCGCATCAATGATGGTCAAGGAAGATCAAGTGGTGAGCCGGGATGAGGGCGAATTATGGCATAGAAGATTGGGCCATCTTCACCATGGAGCCTTGAAAATCATGCAGCAGATTTCTATTGGTCTTCCTAGGGGTACACTTGCACAGTCAGACACATACAAGGGATGTACTATGGGAAAATATGTAAAGGCCACCTTTCATGAGAAGGAGAATCGAGCTTCAGGGATCCTTGAGAGAGTTCACACAGACGTGTGTGATCCTTTCTTTGTTGCTTCGACAACAAAACATAAGTACTATGTTATATTTGTTGATGAATTTTCTCGTAAGTGCTGGATATTATTCATGCAGAATAAAGATAAGACATTCTCTAAGTTCTTGGAGTTGAAGGCACTGGTGGAGAAAGAGTCGAGGAAGCAAGTGAAGGCTCTTAGGAATGATAATGGTGGAGAATACATCTCTAATGAATTCAAGAACTTCTACAGCAAAGAAGGAATTCAAAGAGAATAAATAGCGCCTCATAACCCATAACAAAATGGGGTCGCAGAAAGAAAGAACAGAACTATCGTGGGTGTAGCAAGAGCGATCTTGCATGATCAAGGCCTACTGGTACATCTGTGGGCAGAAGCATGCGCCACCACAGTATTTGTGCAAAACTGTTGTCCTCATAAGATACTTGGCATGAGTACACCTGAAGAGGCTTTCACTGGCAAGAAACCTGATGTTTCACACTTTAAGATTTTTGGCTCATCTGTTTTTGTGCATGTGACCAAGGACGCCAGGAAGAAGCTGGAAATGACAACTGAGATCGGGATTTTTGTGGGGTACATTGAAACACCCCATAATTATCGTGTGTATTTTCCAAACAACAGAATGACTGTTATGCGACGGGATATAAAATTTGATGAGGAGAAAGCCATGCGGTTGTCCCTTGAGAGGGAGATGGAATTGCATGAAGAGTAGGAACTGTTGGTTCCCAAGGATGAGCCTCAACATGTGGATCAACCACATGAGGAGGTTCATGGAGTGGAGGAAAACACATGCAGAGCCATCCATCAGAAATGGCAGAAGGTTCACCATGGAATATGATAGATTGAGACTTGATGCTACGGAGAATGTAGGAGCCAGAGTGCAGACAAAGATAGTCTCCTTACCGATTTAGTGGATACATGGCTCTTATGAGAAAATGTATTGTTCCTGAACCATAGTCCTTTCAGGAAGAAGTGCAACAACCAACTTGGGTTGATGCAATGGTGGAGGAGTATGACTCCATTGTCAAGAACAATGCATGGGAGATTGTCCAAAGACCGGTCGACAAATTAGTGGTTGGATCGAGATGGATCTACAAGGTAAAGCAAGCTGCTGATGGGAGTGTGGAGAAATAAAAGGCTAGATTTGTGGCCCGGGGATTCTCACAGATCAAGGGGATAGATTATGATGAGACTTCTGCACCTGTTGCAAGGTACTCTTCCATAAGATCCATCCTTGCACTCTCAACGCAGATGGGTTGGCGCATTCATTAGATGGATGTGAAAAATGAATTTCTCAATGGGATCATTGAGGAAGAGGTGTACATAGAGTAGCCTAAAGGTTTCGAGATCTTCAATAGTGAGTCGCATGTGTGCAAACTTAAAATAGCACTGTATGGGTTGAAGCAAGCACCCCTTGCTTGGTACACTCAGATGGACAACTATTTCACTGGATTGGGCTTCACCAAAAGTGAAGTAGATGAAAACCTATACCAGATTTTGGTTGAGGGTAAGCTATTGATTATTGTTCTTTATGTTGATGATATTATTTTGACTGGTGATGAGCATCTGATACACTCATGGAAGGAGGATATTGCAAGGGAGTTTGAAATGAAGGACATGGGACTCCTTCATTATTTCCTTGGATTGGAAATATGGCAGTGGGATGGTGAAATTTTTGTGTCTCAAGGCAAGTATGCAAAGGAGATACTGGGTAAGTTTCACATGGAGAGATGTAAACCCATGGATACTCCTCTTCCAGGAAGTTGGAGGAAAGAGGATGCTAATTCTAGAGAGGTAGTGGATGCTACTATCTACAGGCAATTAGTTGGTTCACTGATGTATCGAGTGAACACCAGACCAGACATTTGCTATGCGGTTTACCAGCAGAGTCAAGCTATGGTTAATCCTACAAACTCTTTTGGAAGGCAGGGAAGCATGTCTTGAGATACCTGAGGGGCACATCAAAGTATGGTCTATGGTACAAACATAAATAGGGAGTGAAGCTTCAAGGCTTCACTGATGTAGATTGGGTGGACAATACATCAGAAAGAAAGAGCACATCAGGAGGGATATTTAGGATAGGATCTACAACAGTTTCTTGGTACAGTAGGAAACAACGATATGTGGCACTCAGTTCAGCAGAAGCAGAATACATGGCAGCAAGTTAAGCTGCATGTGAGGCTATTTGGATGAGAAAGATATTGGTTGGTTTGTTTGGTTCTCAGATGGATCTGGTAGTGATTCATTGTGATAATCAGAGTTGCATAAAATCTTGATTAATCTTGTGTTTCATGATATGTCCAAGAATATAGATATCCGGTACCATCATCTCAGAGATTTTGTGCAGAGAAGGATAATTTCGCTTCAATACATTCCCACGGAAGATCAGGATGCATATACTCTGACGAAGGTGCTCACCAGGAGCAAATTCGAATACCATAGAGACAAGATCGGGGTGAAGGATAATCCATTTCCTTTTGAGAGGGAGTGTTGATATTCAACAAGAAATTTTCAGCACCCACGCCTAGTGCATTAACCACCTACACTATGGTGGGGCCCATAGTGCTATTTTTGGGTGCATGTCTATTTTAGTTATCCCTTAATTAATATGGACAATAACCTGTAATCTATTTTCAATGATGACTTGAAATAGTTAACTAAGTGTGATAAAATCAGTTAGCTAGTGTATTTCAAGTTAGAGGTAGTTGGTGAGGCAAGTAGAGTAATTCTAGTTGTAACAAAGTTTGAAGTGTAGTGGTGCATTAGTTAATGCAGGTTGTAATAATTTTAACTCAGTTAAGTGAGTTAAAATCAATTGTACTAGTTGTAATTGAAGATACACTAGTGAGAGATCAAGTGAATTAAATATTAATTAATTCAAAATAAGTGATCTCACATGTAATTGAGTATTTACTATTATTAGCTGCATGCATGTCAAATTGAGTGGAGACCGAGTTGAGATCTAGGTGAAAGGGAAGTTGACTATCAGTTGTAGGATTATTGGGTTTCACACATGCAACCAAACACCCATTGGAGTGCCCATGATACTTGCGCAGTCAAGGAAGGCAAGAATTCTTATCTTTTAGGGATTGCATTCATGAGGGATTGTGCAAGCAAGGCAGGATATCTGGAGGCAGTAAATTGGCTAAGTATTGGTCAGTTTCTGTATGACAGTGTGTGAAAATTAGCTGAGTACTGAAGGGTTCTTGTGAGAAGATTTTTGTATGTAATTGTTTCATGATCCATGCTGAATATACAATAGAAGATAGTGGGGTTTTGAGCAACAAGATTGCCCCAGGAAATTATCTGTATGGTGTGTGATTTGATTCTTCTTTACTTCATGTTATTGGCAATTATGTTTTTAATTCCGCAAAATATTTGTAGAAGCGATTCATCATTTAACTTTAGTACATTGTTAGATCAGGTGAATCCAAGATATACATGCATGTTGTATAATTTATACATGTTAGCACCCAATCTGAACCTCAGGCTGAAAAAGGCAAATCAGGGTAACAACTAAACCACGCTCAGCCTTGTAGCTAGCCCTACAAGGATAGGAGAGGGCTCTCTCCGTAGAATAGATATTAAATAAAATGGTAATGAACTGGTTTTAGGCTAGGTATATAAATGGGAAAAAGAGTTTTGATGAATTACTGAAATTTCAGGGATGTATGGGACAAGAGGACAGTATGAACTGAGGAATTAAATTGGGATACATAATATTTCATAGGGCAAGATAGGCAGGAGGTTTAGCAATCAAGTCTAAATAAGATGAAATGGAAAGACTGTTGAGAAGTTGAAAATGGAATAATAAATGAATCCTTTTCAAACAGAAGAAAATACACAGAGTATGAATGATTCCCTAAGGCAGAGCATATAAAATGGATTCTACCTTTCTAACTTGAAAACATTCAACTGGAGATGTTAATGAATGAATGGTGTAACATAACAATGTACATATGAAACATAAAGGAGAAACATATGCTAAAACTCATACCACATGAATCCCATAAATCAGAGCTGCATCACTTTATTTAATTCCCTGCCAAACTGTACAACGGAACGCAGAGCTCACTACCACACTATTCCCCTACTTCTGAGTTTTTAGACCTCAGACTTTATTTTTTTGGTAAATAATTAGAATTTACAATAAATAGACGAATTTTTCCGGAATACAAATCGATGGAAGGGGAGAAATCACAACTGAAGATAGAAGGCCAAAAGCCAACAGTCTCTTCGTAAAGGAAGAGGTGCATTACATCTGGCCAGTGAGAAGGCAAAAAATTGTAACGTAGATTTCTCTACAACGTAACTAAAGATGTGACTGTTACAATTTGGGTCTCGGCCTCTGGCTGTCGCTTTACTTTCCATATTCCTTTTGAATAATTGGCTTTTAATAAGATGCCATTGCAGTAAACTGGAATAAACTGAAATAATGCCTTACGTGAAGGGAAATAGTGAATAAGAAGGAAGGGAGAGGAGGCGGGACCAGCATCTTAATCGCAATCGGGATCGGGGAGCGAGAAAATATATACAAAATAAAACTTTCGATGCGGTTGGATTAAACCATGGGAAGTCCTTTAATAAATGTAATAAAATGCGATTTTGGGACTTACAAAGGGGAAAGGGCCTTTATATTATAATGGGGAGTAAGTGTTGTATGGTGGGCCTGGGGATAAAATCGCAATCGCAATATTGGAATTTGCGATGGGAATTTTGCGATGGGAATTTGCGACGGGGATTTTTGCGATGGGAATTTGTGATGGGAATTTTGTAACGGAAATTTGTGATGGGAATTTGCGATGGGAATTTTGCGATGGGAATTTGCGATGGGAATTTTGCGATGGGAATTTTGCGACGATCACACATCGCACATCGCAAATTCCACATCAACAAGACACTTGAATCTCTAAACTTGCGATCTTGCGATTTTGCGCTAAAGTGGTGGGGTTTATATATATGATATAACTTTGTTATAAAGTTTGTGGGGTATTGGTCGGAGAAGTGTTTAAGGGGAGGGACTTGGTAATATGAAGTTTTTTATTATAAAGTCCAAAGGCATGGAGGGGAAGTGGTTGGGTAATAAAATCACATATTTTATTAAATGATTTACAATGCGATATTATAATCGGAAGGGGGAAGGAAGGGGTTTTTAAAGGTATTTGAACATAAAGTTAAAGGGGAAACATGGGAAATAGGTGGGGCTTAGGGAATAGAGGGCTTTTACTTCACTTAAGCACAAAATTCAATCCAGAAGCCAGTTTTGAGAGTGTAGTATACCGTTGGAAAGCTCTTTCCGGGCTCTTTCTGATGGATCTACTTTGAAGATGATTTGGTGCTGAGCATACTGCAGAAAACTTATCTGAAGGTAGAGACATCACTTTGTGGAGATAACAGCTTCTGAATTGTGGCTGAAAGGCAAAGTATCATGTCTTCACCTCAAAACATGTTTTTGAGGTGAAGCTTGCATCAAACCAAACAAATGATATCTTTGATCTTCCTGGTGCTATGACTTTGTATTTATTGACTTCCTCATGACTTCGCTGATCTTTATTTGACACTTGACTCATTAATTTGACCATGGCGAGACCTTAGAGACTAATGAGACCCATCCTATGACCTACTAATATGATTTTGAGAATGAAAGTGACAAATGACTGAAGATCATAGGAAGGAAAATCAGCAAGTACCTCATGAGGGAAAACTGGTAACAAATTACTACCATCAATGAATCCATGACCTAACGGAATGGCGAAATTGATTATTATGGGACTCCTAATATGCAAATGCAAAAGAGAAATTTTGATCACTGATGGCAGTATGACTAGAGTGACACTAACACTACACACAAAACCCATCCTGGTCACAAGGTTGGCAAGCTTCTTATGGTAGGAACCCCTAATATCCTCAATATTTCCAACAACCATATCCTTAATACCAACCTCAATATTATTCTCCTCCTCAAACTCGACAACCTAGTCAACCAAAATTCCAACCTCAATTGACTACAATCCATCCCCTTCCATTACCACCCACTCCATTTCCTCACAAATATAACCAGCTAACCGCAAAACCACTCCACAATATGAATAATAAAACACCTCAACAACCCATCTATAATGTTGAGGGTCATAATTTTCAAGCTTGTATGATAAATACTCTATGTCTAAATAATGTCCAACTTAAATCTAGTCAAGTTTTTCAAAATAAAATGTCACCAGTGGTCGTCCAAGAATACAAGGAGGATACAATTCATGAAAAGGAGGCACCTCCTGATCAAGAAAATGCCCATTGAAAGGAATATATTCTTACACAATTATATGGAAGTGAAATAAAATCAACTCCTACAATTCCTATAGCTGAACAACCTTCTGTTTCCTTACAAAATCCTCCCTTTTCGGAGAGACTTCAAATTGACCAAGCAATAGAAAGACAAAAACTTTTACTTAATTATAACATGCTAGATGAATTGAAAATTATTTGCATCAAAACTCCTTTGCTTCAAGCTATAAATAAAATACCCATTTTTGCAAAAAACAATAAAGGAGTTGTGTATGGAGAAACTAGGAAGGAAAATAAAAGACATTAAAAAGATTAATTTGGTAGGAAAAAATGTAGATATTATGACAGGGAAGTTAAGATTTTAAAAATATTTAGATCCAGGTAGCCCCATTGTAAAAATCCACATAAATAGTATTGAAATTCCAAACACTTTGATTGATTTAGGTGCAACTATTAATATCATGAGTAAGAATGCTATGGATCAGTTAAGGCTACCTAATATTTAATATATTCCAATTTTATTGCAATTAACAGATAGATCTGTTATTAAACTTGTTGGTATATTAGTAGATGTATCAATATCCATGGATTCATGGGAGTGCCCTGTTGAGTTTATGGTATTAACTTCCAAAAATAATCTAGGAGACTACCCATTGACCCTTGGTAGACCATGACTAGCTATAGATGATTCATTCATAAGTTGTAGATTTGGTGATATGTTCATTTTTTATGGTAATTCTACTAAAAAATTCACATTATATCCACCTGTAAAAACAATACTAAAGTAGAGAATTAATTTTGGATTGATGATGATGATAACGAAGACTTTGAAAACAATCAACTAGTATTGACTATTTCACAAAATGATGAAGAAGACCAATCAATAAACTTGATGAATAATCATGATTTTTCTTCATATTGTGAGAAAAATTATTGTGTACACATGATAGATAAAAGTTTTTAGGAAGATTGTGGAATTTAATATTTTCATCTAGGCAATCAAAATATTATCAAAATTTATGGAAAAGTTTGACAATTGTTTAGTAGAAATTTATCCAAGTAAAACATTAACCATTAACAATAACTTGGAATAAATTCAAAAGAGGCAATTGATAAACATGCTACAAAAACATTCCTTTGCATATGCATGGGAATACAATGACATGAACGAGATTGATCCAAATACATATGCATGATATTTATATTCAAGAAATTTCCAAACCAGTGAGACAACCTAAGAGAATGATGAATCCTAATCTGAGGGAAATTGTTTGGGAGGAATTAAAAAAATTGATCAATGTAAATTTCATTTATCCAATTTCATATAGTCAATGGGTTTCACCCTTGGTGATTGTACCTAAGAATAATGGAAAGTGGAGAGTATGCATATATTATCGAGAACTAAACAAAGCTACTCTAAAAGATCATTTCTCACTACCTTTCATTGATCAAGTATTACATACTTTAGCAGTGAAGATGCTTTTTTTTACATTTCTTGATGGTTTTAGTGGATACAATGAAATTCAACTGGAACCTGAAGATCAAGATATAACAATTTTTACATGTCCATGGGGTACATATTCTTACAAGGTACTTCCTTTAGGTTTATGTAATGCACCTGCTACATTTCAGCGAGTAGTTTAAGGTATCTTTCCTAACTTGATCCATGATTGTGTAGAAGTTTATATGGATGAATTTACTGTCTATGTAAATAATTTTGAGGAAGCTATGGAAAAATTGGAAAAAGTTATCATTAGATGCAAAGAAGCAAATATTTCATTAAGTCATGAAATTTTTTATGATGTTTAACGAAGGAATTGTTTTGGTCCATCATATTTCAGGTGTTAGAATCAAGGTGGATGCATCCAAGGTAGAAGTTATTTCCAAAAGTTTAGTACCTTCTTTTCAAAGAGATGTTAGAAGTTTTCTTGGTTTCATAGGTTACTATAGAAGATTTATAGAAAACTTCACTAAAATAGCTTCACCACATTTTAAACTTCTTACAAAGGATTGTGAGTTTTATTGGAGTTATGACTGCCAAAAATCCTTTGAAACATTGAAATAGAAAATTTCTGAAGCACCAATTTTTAGAGGGCCAAATTGGTCCCTCCCATTCCATATTTCTACTAATGCTTCAGATACAACTCTGGGAGATGTATTGGGATAAAATTACTTAAATCCATATTCCATTCATTATATAAGTAAACATTGACTCTTGTAGAGTTAAATTACATAATGACATAAAAAGAGTTTTAAGCTACTGTTCATGCCATTAACAAATTTAGACATTCTATAACTGGCTATGAAACTTTCATTCATTCAAACCATTCCGCTATTAGATATTTAGTGAATAAACAAATTACTAATGGCATAATTACTATATGGATTTTGTTGTTAGAGGAATTCAATATTACCATTTTGGATAGTCTAGGAAAGGAAAACACAGTTGTTGATTTCCTTTCCAGAATGCAAAATGATAATATTGATACTCGAGTGGCAGATAATTTTCCCGACAAATATATTTTGCAGTATCTACTAAAACTCCTTGGTTTTCAAATATTGATAACTATTTAGCTACATGGAATTTTCCTCCACAATTATCAACCATAGAAAAACAAAAGGTTATCAAAGCCAATACACCTTACTCCTAGATAGAGGGAGAATTGTACTGAAAAAGACCTGATCTAATCATTCTAAGATGTGTTCGAGAGGATGAAGTACCAAAGATACTAAAATCATGCCATGATGAACCATGAAAATGATACTTTTTTGGTATAAGAACTACATATAAAGTGCTTCTTTTAGGATATTATTGGACTTATATTTTTAGAGATGCCAAGGAATATGTCAAAATATGTGACAACTTCCAAAGAATGGAAAAACCCATTTAGTTAGACGAGATGCCTCTACAACCTCATGTACTCATAGAGCCTTCTGAAAAATGGGCTCTAGATTTTTTTGGACCCGAAGTTGGGAATAGTATATGGCATATTAATGGAAAAACATTTAATTTTTAATCCGAGAGTTTGTGAACTTTGAGGCGTAGGACTGGAAATGCTAGAGAGAGCACCCAACAACCTGCAAATAAAACTCTAGTCTAACTTTCTCATCCATCTCAACAAATTAAATTGAATCCCGCACTTCAAAGGAAACTTGAGAAAACACCAATCCTAACAATTGAAAACAAGGTTCGATCAAACATTTGAAAAATAAAATTCAAACCTGCACTATTAGAAATTGTGAAAGGAAATCCTAATTATTGGCAAACAGAGGGTAAATCCTAATTATTATTTGACTAGAAACCAATAAATGCGTGAACAACATCGAAAAGGAAGACTGTAAATGCTGAAAGAAATTCAAGATCAATTCAAAACCATTCTTTGTGCAAAGAAAATTAAGAAAGAGAAGCACAAAAACCTCAGAACAAGTTTGCACTAATTTTGCCTCATCTACCTTTCTGTAACAAAATCCTTTTCAAGAAATTAAAACTTGAAAGCATCATCAAACCTTGGAAAGTAAATTTAATGTGTAAAAAAATCTATGAAAGAAATTTATCTAATGTAAATTATCTTGCCTTCTTTGTCCCTCTTTAACAAAAATAAATCTTGCTTTGGAAGATGACCAATAGTTTGATGGCAACTACAATGTGGGAAAAACATTATCAATCTCAAACATGATGTAGCTTCCTTTCATCAACGTCGACTCTGCAGCATACATGAATCACAATTTCAAATGACAGAAATATATATGTTGCCTCTGATCCTAAGGAATACACGGCCTCTGTAAAAAAATATATATATATATATATATTTAAAATTTGATAAATACAATATGCTACGATCTCACCATCCATGCACTTCCAATTTAAATCATATTTATTCAAATCAGTAAGGTGAAATCGATCTCGTATTTTGGAGCACAAACCCATTGGATCTAAACCAATTTAAAATATTTGAATTACGCATTCAAAGTTTGTAGAAGAAGGACCTTAAAGCATAAGTCGATGCTATGAATACATAACAAATGGAGGGACATACCATGACACACAATTCAATCTAGTATTCGATATAAAGAAATATTTTCAAATTACAAGAACAATTTTCTAATATCACATTCAAAGCAACAAATCAAATGACATCAATTTTAAAGAAGGAAAGAGACTGGAAAGAAATAAGTATTACGATATGATATTACACACACTTCTCACATAGTAAATGACAAACTAAACGAAATCCAATGTAATTCTGAAAAATTCAGAGTGGTGTTGACCTGGTCTAGTAGCCAACCCAGCCAGCTCGCACCCTCTGTCAACGATCTAGTTCACACAGATATTATAATCATAAAACACATAAAATAATTAAATAGAGCATAGCTTGAAGTGATCCAACTAATCTTTAAAATCTCAGTCTTTACATGGTGGAGGAAAAGATCAAACTCCAACAAACAGAGGGAGTGATCCGCAGATTAACTATGCTCGCGTAATACTAAATTGGGACCGTCTCCTCCCCTTCTTCGTGTTTTGGCTCCAGGTGATATCTCAGTTTATGTATATATTGACATTAAATATCAAGCTATTAACAATCCAATCAAAATACAAAAGGAACAAATTACAAATCATAACATTTTCCATGGATAAAAATCGTATTTGGTTCTGGTGGAACTGAATCTGGTACACGAGGGACTGTTTTGGTAAATGGCTCCTCTTTTCTCAGTATGAGATTGATGGTGAACTAAGTGTGATGTTGAAAAACAATTACTTCCCAAAATATCCTTGAACTTCTATTCAGACTGTTAGCTAAGTAATTTCCTCTGGATTTGAATAATTAAAGTAGCCTAACCATTCCTTGACTCCAGTGCAGGAACATGGGTGTAGTGCAGGAACTTGATGCGTGGTGCTAGAACTTGATGCATGGTGCAAGAACTCTTCAGAGTGCAGGAAATCCATAGTAAACTGGTGCAAGAATCCCAATTGGTACATGAATCTGCTACATCGTACAGGGAGGTGAATGTAGGATCAAGCCCTGTTGGCATATGCATAAAAATATAATCAACTCAGCATAAAACTGAAAACACACAAACTATTATTAATGATGCTTTTAATGTTTAAATATTTTTAAAACAAGAGAATCATGGCAAATAGTAAATACTTACTCTATTGTCTCCGAGAATGCAAAAAACCACGACAATATCCATTCAAACTAAACAAAATCATGAGGGATTTTGAGTAAAAGGTGATATAAAGCGAGAAAAAACATGAGGCCTAACATCCCCCCATGATGATTCTCTTGCATGTCCTCATGCAAGAAAATCAATTGTTGTACTGTGCTCCCTTTGTAAAAAAACAAGATTAAAACATTTATGGGCACTCGTAATAATGTTCCTGCAATTCTATGTGATCAACATTTCCATCGCTAGATAGAGCTTGTTCTAAAAAGAGAGTGTCTATTGGGCTCTTTATTTATTTAGATTTATTTCAAGAAAGTCTAACACAAGGGCTGCCATGGGAATACTAAATTGCAAGGACGGTGTTATTGCTTGAATAAAAGATCCAACTATTAAAATTTCCACAAACATCTCGGGGGCATCCTTGATCAGAAGTTTCACTTTAATATCCCAATTGTAAATATGAGTGACATGATTTGAAAGTCATGGTGTTAAAATTAGATAGAATAATACCTTCCTACAATGACCATCTTACCATGATACACATATAGTTGAAGCTCCTCTTTTGTGGGCAAAGTGAATTACCTACACTAAGGGTCCCACATCCATAAAAACAAATTATTCCAAAAAGATAGAATTCCAAGGCATAACACCAGAAGGATCTTAAAGCCATTCTCAAAGAGATATGATAATGAATTCAGGGAAAGAAAACAACAACCAAGTAAATCATAGTGTAAAATTAACTTTAATACCACTGGCATGGCCCTGCTGCTAGAAGGCATCAATAGCCTCGACATGGATGCCTTTTAACCCCATGAAATGCCTGTGTCCCATCTATTAGATATAGATTCAGAGTCATTTGGAAGAATTTACATTTGTTTTGAAATTAAATCAAGGCCACTGTCCTGGCTTGGTTAACCAACTAATGACAGTGCCATTCAAAAGCACTAACGGTAAAGAACAAGTAGGCTCATGATGAGACCTCTTGTCTTTCAGGTTTTCAACTTAAAGCCATTACCCTGGCTTGGTGACCAATAACGGTAATTTCGTTCTCGTTAGGAACCATGATCATGGTAGGTCGGCTCGTAGTGAGACCTCCTATCCATCAATTAATTCATCTTATGAAAAAAAACTCTAATTATAATCAACCTTAAATAGGTTACTTAATAGTTGGGGAGGCGATTATGCTCCTTAAGAGCACGAGATGGTGTGAAAAGTTTTTGATTACTAACCTTTACTGGTTGGTCCTTTTACCTTGAAGACTCATTTTAAATAAAAAAATATTAGATAATGACTAAAAAATTCCTCAAATTGATCATCCCAGGGTTCTTATGAAAGCTTGTTAGAGTTTTGTAGGCATGGTCCACCATAGGAGGATTCTCATCAATACCTTCAAAGAGGAACTTGAAAAGGTTTCCTAGATGATATTTTTTTAGTATGAATACGCGGGAAGTATGTTAGGAAGTATTAAACATAACTATAACAATAGCCCTCACTGACATATTGGTCAATAAGAAAAGTCACTTTATAAAATATGAGGCATTAAGAGTGAATTGCTTCTGACAAATCTTACCACAAGAGCACTTAATGACAAAGATTTCAATAGTTGTGCCTTAGGGAAGTGACAATTTAAAGAGAACTGCTATACAATTTTATTTCAGATGGCATCTTTATTCATTGCTCTTATATTACCCTGCCTTATTTTAAAGAGAGGAAGATCGCTTTTAATTGTAGGCGTACTTCCAATGTAGCCATGTGCGTAACAAAATGCTAAATATACTCACACTTAGTTTTAAAGAATAAACTTCAAGACACACCAAATTATGAGCAACCAGTTGCTTTAATTGATATGGTACCAAGAGCTGTCAAATGATGAGGGAATGATGTGTGCTGATGACTGGGTGAAACCAAGATTCAATGAGATCCACATATTCATGATTCTCCAAGTCGTACAAATATTGCTAAGCTTGATGAACAATCTTTTGGAGGAATACTGAATCAGGTGAAAGATACAATAAAAATTCCTCAAGTTCGGGCTCAAATATCTTCTTTTCAAAATGAAAAGAATGGTTAAGGGAAATTCTAGGGTTTTTAGTTTCAACAAAATTTTTTATAATAGGTTTCAATCAAATATTTCTACTCTAATGGTCTTTGAGTCAAGGATTCTTCTCTCGATAAAGGTTCTGTGGTAATGGGGGAAGTTTCCAAATTCACTCCCTTCCCAATATGGAAGATGTAAGATTTCGTTCAATAGGGGAATCAACAAGAAGAATAGGTGTTTCAAATTGCTATGCAACCTGCTGGTTTGGATTAAGGGGGCTATGGTTTGGGCTAATACTTAGACTAGGATTAGGATTTGAGTTAGGGTTTAGACTAGGTGTTGGAACAGGGTCTCCTGCAAGCTGCGAAACTGGTCCATTTTGTATATTTTTGATTATACCTAGTCTAACACAGGGGTTTTAGGGTGGGTCAAAGCCCCTAATGCATTGTAAATGGGTCAAGGGTAGACCAAGAGTCCGCAAACCACGGTTTGCAGACCATTGGATATGTAGGCTAAAATAGTATAAGTATTTGAACCTTTTTGAGTTATAAGACAGGTTTTGATAGAGATTGATGCTAAGTGCGAAGTGATAGATCTGGTTAGGGTTGTTAGGGAAGGACTCCTGTTGCTGTGTGCGCGGAGATTCTCTATCCTACTGTGTGCGGACCCTGCTGCTATGTGCGCAGGTTGGGTTTTAGGTATTGTAAGTAGATCTGAAGGATTAATGAATGTGGAAGTATTGTTGGATGTCTGATTCTGTTGGAATTACTCTATGATGTTTGGTTGATTAATATAGGCTGATGTGTTATTGATTTAGGTTACAAATATATTTATGTTACTTATTTATGCTACGATATGGGAATTTTCTATTACATTTCCTGCAAGAAGATCTAGAATAGCTGTGTTGTCTTTATATAAGTTCATGATCTGTTGATTACTGTGAATATCATTGCTATTAAGCACATAGATGCGAAGGGAATATGTAGGTCTAGGCTTTGTAATATAAGAGCTGGTCACTATAATACTGAACGCAGCTCCGCTTGACTTACCTACCCTCTCCCAAAGTGTGGAAGCCTAGTTCCAGCACCCACCCATACTACTTTGGGTGAGACTTTGGCCTGTGCAAGCAGGTCACTTCCAAAAGGGCCAGTAGTATAGGTGTTTGTTGGCAAACCTTGAATCTCCGAACTTGGGTCAGGACCCCTCGAGCCAAAAAATGGTTCTGTTTCCGGGATCGAGAGAATTTTGAGAGAGGGATTTGGTAATGCCAAGGCCATATTGGAAACCTGAAAGAAACGAAATTGATGAATGGTTCGAACAACAAGTTCAGGAATTCGCAGTAAAAGAAAACCACAGTAAGAGGTTTATCGTCGAGGAGTGGAAAAATAAGTATATTTTCACAGAGATCAACGAGATGTTCTTTATGACGATTGCGATCGAGCTCTAGGAGTGGCTCACAAGGTTGGTTAAATTTTAGAAGTGTTGGAGGGACGAACGGGTCACATAGTGGACCCTCGAATTGATCCAACAGTTAGAGAAGACTAGTAACACCATCACTTGCATGGTTGACCACTAGGTGGACAGTGTGCTAGGAGGGTTCGTGACGTAATTCGCCATCGATCAGTTCATATCCTACTCTGAAGCAGAGCGAAGATTCTTCAAGGGTTTCTGAGGTAAGTTTCTGAAGACCTTACCATTGTTGATTAAGATATTACTGTGCGAAAAGAGTATCTTGTGTGAGCACACCGAGTGAATGACCGTTGATCCAGACGAAATTTTGACGCGAAGCGGCAAATACTATCGGACCAACCTAGAAGGAGATAGATCTGTCTACAGCCCGGTAAGAGAAGAAACTGCACAAAATCCTTCCGGCACACCACTTTCGAACCAGCATAGGGGTAAGAATTCACCTACACCTCCGCCGTCACCACCAGAAGATGACATGGCCGCGCATATGAAGTTACCTACCTTTAAGGGTGTAGGAGATGAAGACATGGATCAGTTCTGGGTTGTCACAGAATCAGTATGGACTGCACAGAATGTAGCTAGTGATGCGGTGAGGTGGGCACAACTATCCCTTGTTTTTGAAGGAAGAGCGTTGGACTGGTACATGGGATACATCGGCCAACATGCGAACGCAAAAATTGAGGAGGTTAAAAACGCTTTGAAGCAGCAATTTAAGAAGCCTAAGTCCTACTCGCAAATAGTGGTTGATCTCAAAGATTTCAAGAAAGGGCCCTCTAAGTTTGTGTGGGAGGCCGATCAACGACTGAAAAAAGCGATTAGAGAAGGAGGATTTAAATATGTTGACAGACAACATACATAATGGTTCATCGCCATGTTACTGACTCACCTACACACACCTATGGGTCACCAAACTTTCGACTCACAGGGGAAAGCCTTGGAAGCTGCGATGAAGTTAGAATCTGCGCCTCGAGACGAGACCCAGCTAGGCGTTCAATTGATCCAAGGGTAGCTAGAAGAAATGCACATGGAGATCCAGAACCTACGACAAGAGCGAGGAGCAGAAGCTAGACCTGAAAGGTGGTGCGTACGATGCAGGGTGAATGGTCACACAAAAGATAACTGCCCTCTACTAACAGACTATATGCAGGCAGGAGGACCTAGTCCGCTGCGCCCAGGATCAAGCAGAGGACTTAGTCCGTTGCATCCAGGCTCCATCTGACCTGCGTTATGGTGTGAGGATCGTCGCGTAGCCGGCCTACAAGATACAGACCATTGCCCCCGCCTAGGTGCGTACGTCTCAGAACTAAAGCAGCAATGGTGCAGGTTTTGTCGGTCAGTAGGACATGGTGAGTAGAACTGTTGAACGTATGATATGATGATAGATCGAGGAAAATTATATAGGGTACAAACGGATCCTGCATCACTAAGGTCTCCGGTAGGCATAGGCAGCTCCCTGGCTAGGGGCAGGGGATGCGGTCGAGGTGGAAGCACAGGTCGAGGCCGAGGACAATTGATTTTTTATAACTGTGGAGAAGTAGGGCACTTTGTAAGAGATTTCCCGAATCCCACGAGGCAGTCCTACTGGTATTGTAGACAGCTGGATCATGCGATTGAAGATTGTCCAGTATTGATAGCAAAAATGTAGGAGAAGAAGCCAACACCTACACAGAATGTGCAGAGGGTTAAGGTTGAGCTGCGAGATAAAGACCCTAGCGTAAATGTTGTAACGCGCAGTGGAATGGCCACTGGGGGACTGGGGGAGAAGGCTGTGACTAGATCCCTGATCGGGCAAGCTCTTATCAAAAAAGAAGGTTTGGACCTAAGCAAGGAAAAAGAAATAGTTATCGCAGCTCGCCAAGAATTTGCGAAGGCAAGGGCCTCTACTTCTCAGACACCTGCGAACCTTAAGGCAAACGAGAAGGTCAAGCCCTTCTTATAGGCATGTATGAAGCTGTTGCGCAACCCAACGACTGTAGAGAATATTCAGGCATTAGATAGCTGCACAACACGACCTAGCACACCTCCGGAAATCAAGGATGTGCACAAGCTATACAGATATAAGAAACACACTGGTAGGGAGATGCAGTTGACTACACAAATCGATGACTATGAGATGGATCAGGTTATTTTGGACCTAGGGTCAGATGTGAATGTATTACCTAAGCAGACTTGGCAACGAATGGGCGAACCTAAGTTGGAATGGTCCACTATCTAGCTGCGCATGGATAACCAATAGAAGATCATACCCTTGGGAAGGTTGTCGAAGATTATGGTAGATATCGGAGGGTTCAAGGTCCGGGCTGATTTTGAAGTAATTCAGGTTGTCGAAGATGCAGACCCCTACCCTGCTCTCTTAGGGTTGGATTGGGCCATCGATATGGGAGGTATCATTAACTTAAAGAAGAGAAGCATGGTGTTTGAGAATAACGGTACAAGGGTGACAATACCATTAGATCCACCGGTGCGTAATGAAGAGGACGTGGATCATATTTACAAGCTAACTGCATGGGATGAAGATTGGATAAACCCCACGGCTGACGGTGTACTCTGCTGGGAAAAGGATAGTGAATGTTTTTTCGACTCCGATGGGGAGATAGAAAACTGGAAAAATCGATTACATGATTTCTCTACATTATGGTGCCTTTGGGTCACAAGGGACTTCCGCTGCATTTCCTCAGAAGCAAGAGACCTACCCTGTTTTGATGGTTCTAGTAATATCAGGGACTTTTTGCGAGCATTCGAAGTAGAGGTTCCAAAAGGACGAAGGCTAGGGGCCCTTAATTTTTCCCTATGTAGGACGCCTGCGCGATGGTGGGACACACATAAGGAAGAATTCCAGGACTGGGAAAAGTGCCGGGATATGATGGTCCTGTGATTTGAACAACCTGATCACATGCACTTCCAAACATACATCGGCCCCGAAGACCCGCGCAAGTATTTGTTCGCATGGATGGAGAAATTGTGTGACAAGACTACGGAAGAATGGGTTCATCTGTTTATTCATGCCTTAGGACCCCTTCCTACTGCATGGTATTTATATGCGGAGCTACACTGGCGCACCCGCCACTGGGAAACATTGAAGTATGAATTTCTGAGGACATTTGGATTAGTAGTTGGCATGAAGTCACTCCACGCAGCTCTGCAAGACATTGACATGACATCATGGGGTGAAGCGCACCTATATGTCGAACCTGAAGGGCCCACGTGGGAAACGCCAGTAGCAAGCATGACCAACTACCGCTGTTTAGTCTCTAAAGCAGGTAAGGATGATCTGCAAGCTGCGACTAACTTAAAGTGGGACAAGATGCACACAGCGACCAAGCCACTCAAGCTGTGAACGGGTAGCATTACGACGCACCCTACGTTGATTAAGAGTGGGGATGTGGATACAGGAGACGAAGTTATCATGACTCCTACAACGAGGAAACAACTGCGCTCAATCCTCAGTCATGCAGGTTATTACAGGAAGTTTGTTCGACAGTACACACTGATCACAGCGCTGCTGAGAAAATTGCTTACAAAGGGGGTTCGGTTATGTTGGGATGATGCATGCCGGAGGAACATATCTGTGATTCCGAAGTTCCTAGGGAGCGAACTAGTGTTAAGGAAGGAGGCATAGGAGGCACCAACATTTAGTCCAAGCACAACAGGTACGTTGAGCACACACAAGGAGCGAAAAGTAGTGGTTGGAACAGTAAAATCTGGTAAAGAGGGAAAATTACTATTGAAAGGAGTGGACGGCTTGCAATTAATGAGGCGATTCCTTGAGATTTTTTACCATTTACTTGATGGTAAGTTCCAAGTGACACTTACCCTATCGTTAGACGACCGCAGGCACTATAAAGTAGGAAGAATAGTTCAGACAAAGGTTCTGTAGCACTTTCGTAATCCGTATGTGTTGTCTCTATGCTGCATGGTTCTCTGGGCCTGTAGCATCCTGTTCATGACGAATCAACCCACTCCCGCTGCCAATAGTCTCCCATAATTGGGATTTCTTGGTCACACTAGAATGACAGCTACTAACCCTGCAGAAGCTTCGATACCTACAGAGCCAGAACCTGAGGAAATCATGGTGATTAGGTCAGGAAACGAAGAAATTGATAAGATAACTATGCTCTGGCTCCTTGCACGGAGGATTGGCTTCATAACTAGTGAAAAGAGCATTTAAGGGACCTACGCAATAGGAATGACCCCCCCTTTCAAACCAAAGGAGACCGCAGGACCGAGCGAGAGGGGCTCAGGCGCAGTCGCGAAAACGGACTCACAACCGCACGGATTGCTAAAAATGAAGCTGAGGTTGGTTCGCAGCTTGAATTGAGCGTGCAAGGGATGAAGAAAAAAGGTACCACCTCCCTCCAGGATACGAAGCAGCCAGGAAAACCTGCACAAGGGCCCTGAAAAAAGCAGTGCGCCCAACGCCAGGAATATGGTGCAATATTCACGCTAACTGACGGTGACCTCGAACAAATCATGGACGCAGTCACCCTGGCCACGAAGGAGAAATGGGTCGCCTTAGAAGGACGGCAGCAAGCTGCAGTCAATACAATCTAGGCCGAATTCCACGCCCTGCAAATCAGTGTGATTCAGGTATGTACGCCCTCAGCAACTAGTAGTATGACAGTAGTTACAGGAGAGAGCCATCTCTGCTCCCTCCCTGGGGCTGCCCTTATCGGGATACAGCCCGAAGCTAGCGCAGAGGTGTAGTTGAATTTGGCCAAGATATCCCATGAGGTATTACAAGGTCTCCACACTGCCGTGTTCCAAGAAGTTCACCACCGGGACCAACAAGTGTACCAAAAACTCAGTACAACCGAGCAGACCATTCAAGCATAGAGCGCTAAAGTGTCCCTCGCTATGGCACAACAAACAGAGCTTGAAACACTGATCCACCAACTCTGCACAGAGGTTACAGAAGAGATCCTGGCCACAACCACCTCTCAGGCTAAAGTTGAGGGATTAGTAGCGGCATTAAAGGCATCCAGAACAAAGATGTAGGTCATAAAGACGCAGTTGGAGCAGCAAATCACCGACTTACAGGCCAAATTGTAGCCCGAAACACCTCCGGAGGTACAAGCCCAGCGCGTTGCACTTGTGACCGAGGCTACCAAAACCATTACAGGACAGATTGATCGGGGCGCCCAGTTACTTGAGGATGCCATGCAGCTATGGACCCAGATCCAGTGCGATCTGGTCCTCCAGAGAATCAATCAGGACTTGCGGCAAAAGGAAGAAGCTTTCGATTAGTTCGAGGCTACATTGCCCTCCTTAGTTCCTGCACAGCGTCTGGGACATTTGAGAACCAACAATGCTCTCCAAGATGAAATTAAGGAACTCTGGCACAAGAAGCATGCGCTCGGGGAATATTGAAGCCTTGGACTACCGCAACCCTCCAGATATCACATGATACTGATGTCGCGGTCAAGCGGTTAAATCAGCTGCTGGAAATTTTCACCGCAGCAATAGAAGGACTGACATCCCAGAAGCTCATGGATGTTGTGCAGAGCGCCGCTACTCAGAGTCGAGAGGGGCTTCCTTAGTTGATCACAACCCTCAATACATTACGCGTGTAGGTGGAGACCCCACCACCATAGTGATTCGGGACGAGTCACAAGATTGTGTTGGGGGACTGTTGGAACAGGGTCTCCTGCAAGCTGTGAAACTGGTCCATTTTGTATATTTTTTATTATACCTAGTCTAACGCAGGGGTTTTGGGGCGGATCAAAGCCCCTAATCCATTATAAATGGGTCAAGAGTAGACCAAGATTCCGCAAACCACGGTTTGCGGACCATTGGATATGTAGGCTAAAATAGTATAAGTAGTTGAACCTTTTTGAGTTATAAGATAGGTTTTGATAGATATTGATGCTAAGTGCGAAGTGATAGATCTGGTTAGGGTTGTTGGGGAAGGACTCCTGCTGCTGTGTGCGCAGAGATTCCTTGTCCTGCTATGTGTAGACCCTGCTGCTGTGTGCGCAGGTTGGGTTTTAGGTATTGTAAGTAGATCTGAAGGATTAATGAATGCGGAAGTATTGTTGGATGTATGAATCTATTGAAATTACTCTAGGATGTTTGGTTGATTAATATAGGCTGATGTGTTATTGATTGAAGCTGAGAACATATTTATGTTACTTATTTATGCTGCGATCTAGGACTGTTTTGTTACATTTCTTGCAAGAAGATCTATAATAGCTGTGTTGTCTTTATATAAGTTCATGATCTATTGATTACTGTGAATATCATTGCTATTAAGCACATAGATGCGAAGGGAATCTGTAGGTCTAGGCTCTATATTATAAGAGCTGGTCATTATAAGACTGAATGCAACTCGGCTTGATTTACCTACCCTCTCCCAGGGTACGTAAGCCTGGTTCCAGCACCCACCCATACTACTTCGGGTGAGACTTTGGCCTGCACAAGCAGGTCACTGCCGAAAGGGCCAGTAGTATAAGGGTTTGTTGGAAAACCTTGAATCTCCGAACTTGGGTCAAGACCCCTCGAGCCAACACTAGGGTTAGGTCTAGGGCTTGAATTAAGGTTAGGGCCAGGGTTTAAATAAGGTTTAGGTCTAAGGTTTGAATGAGGGCTAGGTTTAGGGTTTGAATGAGGGCTATGTTTATGGTTTAATTTAATATTTTGACTAGGGTTAGGTCTAGGGTTTGAATTAATGTTTTGAATAGGGTTAGGTCTAGGGTTTGAATTAATGTTTTGACTAGGGTTACGATCAAGGCTAGGGTATGGGTAAGGATAAGGAGTAGGGTATGGATTAGGATAAGGGGTGGGGTATGGATTAGGGTAAGATTGCATAGGTAACTGGGACCATGGAGGATATTTTTTTTAAAATGGGAGTCGAGGCTCTATTACATCCAAGTTACAAAGGGTGCGGAAAAGGAGGGTTATCACACAAAAACCCCCGCCTTTTGGAAAAAAACTGCTATTACTATATTTAGCACCTGAATTTTTATAAATCCTAACAAACTGACACAACATGACAGTGACTTTAAAAGACATTGAAAAAAATAGAAAGGTTGTCCCTATCCCTGCAGGAGGAAAGGAGCAAGCTTAACCCCTTTGGTTTTGTTCTTCGCTGGTGTTATCCAAGTTGGAGTTGGCTGCATTGTTGGTTCTTGTGCTTGGTGCAGTTATTTTCTCCATCATGTAGCGGAGGCTTCCCAGAGCTTATTCAATATTCACATAATGATTGTTGACTCCTCTCAACTGTTCTGTTAGTGAGTGAGCTTGTAGTTGAGAAAGTTCATGTCTGAGACATGCTTCTCTTGAGTGATCCTAATCTGAGCCTTTATCTACTCCAATTCTTCTTGCATGTCGGAGCAATGAAAACAATTCTCACTTTTCATGTTGATTGAAATAGGAAAAGAATGTTGTGTATCTTGAGTTGGAGGAGTAGGGGGAAGGGAGGATCTGGGATTTAGAAAAATTAGGAATGGACAATGAAAGGCACTGCCGGCCGATAGCAGTGCAATGCAGGCAGAGGAAACAAGAGCATCGAGGCCAGAAGGTAGAGAGCGCCAAAGAGGAGCGGCAAAGGAAGAACGTTGGGTCACAGTGCCACAGGGAGGACTAGATAGAGTGAATGATGCAAAGGGACATGGAGAGGTATAAATAGGGGAGAGAAAGGAGGGGAGCTAGAGGAGGGAAGAGGGGATAAGGATAGGGATGGGGGACAAAGTAACATGATAGGAGAGGGGGAGGGGATGGCCATGAGAGAGGGTCGGGAAGGAAATAAAGAGGGAACATATATTAAAGAAGGCTATCATGACAAGAGAGGAAATATAAAATTCAAGGGATTTGGGTGATTTGATAGGTACTATTAGAAGAGAGAAGACCAGGGGGATTGGAGCAAGATGAGTTGGCCAAGGAGTCAACTTTTTTGTTTTTTCCTCCGAGAATGTGATAGAAAATTAGATCTCTAATGCTTTGGGCCAGGATGTGGTTTCTGATTATGATACCGTTGAGATCAATTTTGGGGGAATTTGAGGAGTTCAAAATCATTTGAATGACAATGGAGGAGTCTACAAAGACCAGGAAATTTTTTATTTTGAGCTGCTTAATTAATTGGAGTCCTTGCATCAGGGCATATGCTTTTGCCTTGTTGTTTGACATAGTGCCCAAGCCTCATTTGTAGGAGGCAATTTGCTTACCGTATTCATCCATTATAAGGCCCCCCTCTCCAGCAATTCCAGGATTTGACTTTGAAGCACCATCAAAGAAGAGCTTAGGTCGATGGATGCCATCAAGCCATTCTAAGAACCCTTTTTCTTTTAGCCTTACCTTCCACTGCTCATTATAATTTGGTTGCCTTTCGGGTGGCATTTGATAATTAGGAAGGTGGTTAAGCATGCATTTGAAGATTTGTCTTTCCTCAACTTGCATGTCATTAACATTAAAATAGCTATTGTTCTCTACGAGGATAGCTTCAACATTTAGACTCCATGTTTTGCTCTAAACCTTTCTCACACAAGGTTTTTGCTCTCAGAAGATCACTTTGTTTCTCGTAAGCAGAAAAGGTGATTTGTTTAATACAATCAATTTATTTTCCTTTTTTAAGTGACGTATAATTATTTTCACACAACATATATTTAAGATCTTACTTTTATATGAGATTTTATATGGGATGTATATCATAAAGTAGAACTTTTGAAGGGAGAAATCGAATTGTAAATGGAAGTGTTCACGTTCCATTATATCTATATAGAATTTATGAAGTAAAAAGAAAATCATGGTTGAATGTATTAAAAAGTGCGAATTAAGGAGAATTAATGAGTGCTTACTAGGAGAGAGAATAAGTGATATGGTATAAGAATCAAGGTTAAAGTAAATGTATATATGTAATGAAGTGAAAAGATTTTAGTACATTATGTCAAGGTCAATTTCAAATGTTTTTTTCTCTGAAAGGATTTTTGTTAAAATTGAAGAAATAAGTCAATCAAGTGAGTTTGTCAATTCAAATAAAGTTTTTGTAGAAGTTTAGCGTTTTTCAATTGTAAAATTCAAGTCAAGGTCTATTAATGAAGAATTGATGTCAAATTAAAAGTTTAGAGTTAGAAAGTCATAAGTCAAGTCAAAAGTATATTTAAATTTGAATGTAATGGGTGCATGATCGGTAGAGCCCGGCACCCAAAGTCTAGTTAATGCATTGTAAAGACAATTTGAAGGGATATTGTGGTAGTTCGTAGTAAAGGAAGAAAAGCACAAAGGAGAGCTAACAAAAAAAGGTTCAAGTGAAGTGAACCATTGGGCAAGTTCAAAGAAGATAACTTGGTAAAGTGATTCAATTGCAGGTTACATCGAATAGGGTGAAGTTCACGAAAGGAGAAAATGACTCAAAAAAAGGCTACGATGATGCCATGGTAGTTAGCATTTGTTGATGAAGAGAAAGAGATTGTTGAATTAAATCAATGAATAGATATATTGATGGAGCTACTACAAAGGAATATGCATGGATGGGTAATAAAAAGGACAATTAAATGGCCAATTAAGTAGTTAAGACAAAAATACAAGCTAAGAGAAGCAAAGAAACTCCATACGAATATATGCATTTGTGAACTAAAGCAAGGACCATTTCTTGGTGATGATGATGATGTGGACGTAGGCTTGATTCCCATAGATGGTGCTACAAAATATTTGGAAGATCAACATAAAGACTTGAAGATAAACTCATCTGTTGAGCCTTATGTTTTTAAATCTAAAAATTAGTGTGTGAATGCAGGATATGTTGTTGATATTGACTTTGTGTGCAGTAATGATGAAGAGATGAAGCCTAAGGATGCTAAAAATGGACAAATAATAGAAGTTACTGATGAAATGGAAAATTATCATAAAAAAAATGAATCAAATATCAACATGGGATATATTGCAGCACAACTAATCCTAGAAGAATGGTTGGATAATCCAAAGCCAAAGGAAATTATGGTGGATTACAATAGGCCTTCAGATCGATGAATCTAGCGCAGTGGAAGCATAGATATGGACAACAAAACTTAGCAAAACAAAAGTAATGTACACAATCCAAAAGACAAGTTAGATATTGAAATTGAAGAATTAAGGAAACTAATGGAAAAAGTGCATAAACTGAGATATTGCAAGATGAGACAGATAGAAAACAGCATGAGGAAGAAATGCACAACATGATACATTTTAATGCTCAAGTATACATCAGCAAAGCAGGAGGAAAACTACAATATAAAGTTTGGAAACCTGGAAAACACAAAATGAAAAACACATAACATCAACAACATGACAAAGCAACTGATTTACTGTAAGTGAAAGTTTGGGATCAAGGAGGATTTTTATCATCTTATGAAGACTAATGGTTGGGATACCATAAATAGCTTTCACCTGGGGACTTTGATGTAGGTGCATCTAACCTAGGTCAAATGTTTACTAGAGGAGTTATTTTACAAAGTTAGGATTTAATTAATTAATGTATTTTTCTATAATTTTAGGAGAGAATGAGAATTATTGTAAATAGAAGAAGATTCAAGAGTATTGTGGAAGGTTTGAGAGAATTATGTATTAGTTAGCTCTTATCTAGGGATAAGGGATTGGAAAAATATTTTAGGGATCAAGAGAGATATTTTGGGAGTTAGAACCTACCTTGGGTTCTAATCCATTTGTATAAATGGAGGTGAGCCCATGAGGCATGTATGTATGTAGAAGTGTGTGAGTGAGTGTGAGGAATGAGAGGGCAAGCATGAGGCCAATAATCCTCTTGTAATTATTTTATTTATTAATGAATTATTCTAATTGTTTGTGTGCATGCCTATTGCATTTGATTTTTAGTTTTGGTGTGTGTTAATTTTATTAATGTGCAGACCTATAGTTAGATCCGTGTCATAAATACAAGTTACTTTGGAAATAAAGGGAGTATACACACGGTCCTTATTCTTCTAATGCTTCGAAGAAGAACTGTGAGAATATGGTGTAATCATCAATAGACATCCACACATTCATATTAACATTGTAGAATATAAAAGTGGACCATGCTCATGAGAACAAGTAAGAAGATTGATATTAATCATGCACCTCCAACATGTCTTGTAGTTAGTACTACTATACAACAATACATTACCACAAGCATGCTGTGTTTTTTTTAGCATGATACAACTACATAGTTCTTCATCATGATAGAGAAAGTCCAATAATTGCATGTTGAAACAACAAAAGATGAAGGGGGGAGAGAGAGACAAAGAGAGAGAGAGTATAGAAATTTTGTGTCTCTTTTAACTAAGAAATGCTAGATCATGGGTGAAGAGTGAATTCTTCAAGAAATGTCATTGGTGCATCGAAAAGTGTGTCCTCATCTGCTACAACAATACGACTTTCCTTGTTAGCAGGTACATACATCAGAGATGTAAAAGTATGATTGATAAGACACCGAAGTACAAGATCATTTGTGCAAATGATTGATGATCAACGTGGGTCATTACACTCGAAATGAGATAAGGTTTGAGGTTGCACGGGAGACATAGAAAGTGAAAAATAATTTCAAAATACCATTTATATTAAACCATGGTACAGTCTCTGAACATGTAGCAATTTAAAACATTTTTTTTTTCAATTTTTAAATTAAATATTTTACGCTGATATTTCCAATTAAAACCACATAAAAATTGTCATTTCATTGTACTCATCCAATAGAAAATTAGAAATAATGAATTTTATAAAATACAAAATATATTTTATTTAAAAAAAAATAAAAATTAATATAACAATTTTTCATGAATTTTAAAAAGCTTTATTACAAAATAAAAAATTATTAAAAGTAATACAAGTTTGACTAACAACTAATTACAATATATTTATTTTCCTTCATGTATAAAAGTACTCATTCATTAATGGTATTCCATACAAAACAAATCCATATCACAACACCGTAAATGACTTCAGATTATAGGAATCAAAGTAAAATGAAGGAATGCATTGATTTATATCATTTTTGTCATTTTAAAGAGATGAGTATATTTATCATCAAATTAAGGGCGGATTACACAACACTCACCATGAAAGTTAGGTTGACAATTTTTTTTTTTCAAACATAATACCTACTTAAGTCACATTTAAAGTAAGGTAATATTGGTTCAATTCGATAATGCATATCCATCCTCACTCAACATTGAGTGTTGTGTGGCAAGGTGGATAATATTCTCATTGCAAGATAGTTATTACTGAAATATAAATCATGGAGTGGATGTAGTACTCAAAAAGGAATTCATACAAGGAATTTGTTGATAATAGAGGTAAATATTAAAAATTAATTTTTTTAATGAGATATTAATAATAAATATAAATATTGAACTTTTATTGTTCAAATGAGATATTGATACAAAAATCCATACATGAATGGTTGTAACAACTAGAATAATTTTATGATGTGAGTTAATTTTTTAATAAAGATAAGATTGTATTTACAACTCTCAAATTGACCCTAGCAATAATTTTGTGATGGGTCTTTCACATGACAACATAAAGTAGTGTGAAAACCCATAACCACATATTAAAGAATCCAAGATAGGCTTGATAATGGTTTCTACCACATAGTACAATTTGATGATGAATACATATAATGCTAGAGATTCCTATAGAAGGAAGGCTAATCTATCTTATAGGGAAATACCATTTGATGTCAATTAAAGTGGATGATAGAAGCCTCAAACACTTGTAAATTTTGAAATTCAAGGCTTATTTGCATCATAATCTCCTTGTTAGCGGGTACGTACATTAGATATGTAAAAGTGTGATTGATAAGACACCAAAGTACAATATTGTATGCACAAATGATTGATGATCAACGTGGGCCATTACACTCGAAATGGGATAAGGTTTGAGGTTGAATGGGAGACATAGAAAATGAAAAATCATTTCATAATACCATCTATATTAAATCATGGTATAATCTTTGAGCATGTGGCAATTTAAAACATTTTTTTTTTTCAATTTTTAAATTAAATATTTCACACTGATAATTCCAATTAAAACCACATAAAAATTGTCATTTCATTGTACTCACCCAATAGAAAATTAGAAGTAATGAATTTCATAAAATACATAATATATTTTTATTTAAAAAAAAATTAGAATTAATATAATAATTTTTCACGAACTTTAAAAACTTTATTACAAAATAAAAAATTTATTAAAAGTAATACAAGTTTGACTAGCAACCAATTACAATACAACGTTTCCTGTTGGGTGTGGAGCCTGATTATCTTGTTTATTTTGTATCACAGCGTTGGACCCTAGTACCTTAATGGGGGCCGTAATGCCGCCCGAAATTAAACACTGCCTGGGGGGTCCAGGGGGGCAGCTACGAATTTATGGAGTCCCCCCCTGGCGGGGGGTTTTGGGGGCAGTGCCCCCGAAGCTAAAAACAGATGTAAAATTTCTTGTAAAAGTATAGTAATTTCTAGTCAATCTGGGCCGTTCATCAGGCGAATGATCTGACGGTAGAAGTTATGTATAGTTTAGGGTTTTTTGCCCTAGAAGGCAACCCCTTGCTTGTATGAGGGTATTGTATTGCGGCCGTGTATTGTATGTGTATTCTCAGAGCAAGAAACAAACAGGGAGACTGTGAGAGAGAACAGAGGATATTACAATAGATCTGCTGTAGGTTGTGTCTCTTCATTTTTGCTGGATAATAGAAAGGAAGGAATGGCTGTTCGGTGTGGACGTAGCCCAAACTGGGTGAACCACGTATATCTCTATCTCTATGGTTTTATGTGTTTTGTGTGCTTTTGTTTTCCACATATTTTATGTGTTTCACTGCTCTGTAATATTTAATTTTCTAACAACTAGTATCAGAGCCGAAGGTCTATTTGGCTGATAAACTCACAGAAAAGAAGGGTTCCTGGTTCGAGTGGGAGTAATGGCGGAAGATGGTAAATTTAGGGTCGAGAAATTTAACGGCCAAAACTTCCCGCTGTGGAAGATGCAGATGGAAGATTATCTGTATCAAAAACATCTATACCTACCATTGAGCAGAAAAAAGAAGAAGCCAACGGTTATGACAGACACAGAATGGGAGCTTCTCAATAGAAAGGCACTCGGAACAATACGGTTGTGCCTCGCAGCATCGCTAGCCTTCAATATTTCAAAGGAAACAACAACATAGGGTTTGATTAAGGCGTTGGCGAAACTATATGAGAAACCCTCGGCCTCAAACAAGGTATTTCTTATGAAATGTTTATTTAATATGAAGATGTCGGAAGGTGGATTTGTTGCACACCATTTAAATGATTTTAATACAGTTACCAGTCAGTTAAGTTCTATAGGGGTAAAATTTTATGATGAAGTTAGAGCTTTGTTATTTTTTTGCTCATTGCCAGAAAGATGGAATGGTTTAGCTATGGCCATTAGTAACTTTATCTTTGGATCTAGTAATTTAAAGTTTGATGATATTGTTAGTGCTATCCTTAGTGAGAAAATGCGACGGAAAAGCTCCGGTGAGACATCAGGTAATGATTTGAGTGCAGAGTCTAGGGGAAGAAGAATGGAAAGAGGAAAGAGCTCAAGATATCGCAGTAAATCAAGGAAAGGTAGGTCCAAGTCCAGATCAGGGATAGTGTGTTAGAAATGCGGAAAGAAAGGACAGCTAAAGAAAGACTGTAGATCTCGGAAGGGAAAAGAAGGAGACACACAAAAAGAAAACAATCATGAAGCAAATGTGACAGGTGATGTGTTACAAGATGCTTTGATTCTTTCTTTAGAAAATGTTACTGATTCTTGGGTTGTAGATTTAGGGGCCTCATTCCATGTCACACCTGATAAGAAATATTTTCATGACTATGTTCAAGGAGATTTTGGACAAGTCTGTTTGGGTGATGATAATATAAAATTGTTGGAATGGGTAAGGTTCTTGTAAAATAGCAGAATGGAAACCTGTAGAAATTTGCTGAATAATGATTAATTATCCACCGAGACTATCCTGGTCACATACTATTTGAACTTCATATTCAACACATAATCTCTTCCACTCAACCAACTCAGATCATCAAACATGCGGAAATAAAATCAAGCGATAACACATCAAATCATCATACACATTAACACAGTATGTATGGGGAAAAATTATAGCTGAAAACCCCACAGCTATTGTGTATATTATAATGGAGAAATCATGTAACAAACTCAGTACAATACTCCTCACAAGTACTCAGTACTATCTCATGAAGTTACACACAATCTAGCTCAGTTTTGAACAGGTTACTGGTTCAAAACTCACCGCCAATTGCCTTGCCTCTATTGCGTGTTTCAATGCTATGGGATGGCCTCTTTATATAGATAAACCACCAGCCTGAACTGCGCAATCCTCATGGGCTTACTCCACCTATCTGTGTGTTGCAAATAGCAACAGTATAGTCACAACCGATAGCTAACTCCACCCTTTCATCTACCTCTTTCACTGGTCTCCACTGAACTGTCCATGCACTGTAGTGAACTGATGTGTTCTTGAGTTGAATAATGAG
Source organism: Pinus albicaulis (assembly GCA_034641835.2). Classification (NCBI taxonomy): domain Eukaryota; kingdom Viridiplantae; phylum Streptophyta; class Pinopsida; order Pinales; family Pinaceae; genus Pinus; species Pinus albicaulis. The sequence continues at coordinate 1,164,407,720 of CM076577.1, forward strand.
TTACTAATTAATGAATTAAATAATATTTAATTCACTCCACTCATAACTAATTGATTAACTAATTAAACTAATCTCAACTAGTTCAACTAAAATAAACAGAACACAACTCCACTATCTGTCTCATTAACTCCTCCAAAATTCTGCCACTGAAGTCCAACTGAAGTCAACCATGCATGATGCCATCAAACCCTTTGGAACCACGTGATTCCTCTGTCAGATGCATGAGCCACTTCTGTAGCTCGAACTGAAGTGATCCAAGAGAGTAAACTGCTGTTTATAGTCTAAATATTATCAAGGGTAAATAATATTTGACTTCCATATTTTTAGGATAGGCAGTCTAAAAATAGACTTCGACCTCTTCGACCTAAAAAATAGAGTCTCATCTATTTTTACCAACATGACCAATGCTCCAAGAATCTCAAACTAGAATCCCCGAACCATGCTCCATATGTCTAAAAATAGACATAGTCTAAAAATAGACATAGTCTAAAAATAGACTTTGCGCCAGAATTCGCCTGCGGGCCCACTTAGTGAAGGCGACTTCATTTCACCAAGCTCCATCATCTTGTTGCATTCTCAACACTCCCTCTCAGCAAGATATGGATTATCTGCAATCCCTATCCTGCCTCTGTGGAATTCGAACTTGCTCCTGGTGAGCGCCTTCGTCAGGATGTCGGCATCCTGATCCTCCGTGGGAACATATGAAAGCATCATGATTCTCCACTGAACACAATCTCTGATATGATGGTACCTGATGTCGATGTGTTTGGATCTATCATGAAATACTGGATTAGCCGAGAGTTTAATGCAACTCTGGTTATCACAGTAAATCACTGCAGGCTCCAAATGCAACCCGAACAATCCAACGAGGATCTTCCTCATCCAAATAGCCTCGCATGCAGCCAAGCTAGCTGCCATGTACTCGGCCTCTGCTGAACTGAGTGCCACGGATCTCTGCTTCCTGCTGTACCAGGAAACTGCTGTCGACCCAATGCTGAAAAATCCTCCAGAAGTGCTCTTCCGGTCTGTTGGGCTCCCTGCCCAATCTGCATCAGTGAAGCCAGAAAGCTTCGCTCCATCCTCCTGTCTGTACCATAGACCATATCCCGATGTGCCTCTAATATAGCGCAATACATGCTTGCCTGCCTTCCAAAAGAGCTTGGTAGGCTTAACCATAGCTGGCGAAAGCTGGTTAACTGCATAGCATATATCGGGTCGTGTATTGACCAGATACATAAGCGACCCCACCAACTGTCGATAGACAGTGGCATCCACTACCTCCGCTGAAGTAGCATCCTCCTTCCTCCAACCACCAAGAAGAGGAGTGTCAACAAGCTTGCAGCCTTGCATGTTGAACCTCTCCAGAATCTCCTGGGCATACTTGCCCTGAGAAACAAACAGTCCTCCGCTGCGCTGCCAAATCTCCAATCCCAGGAAATAATGAAGGATGCCCAAGTCCTTCATCTCAAACTCTCGTGCAAGATCCTCCTTGCATGAAAGTATCAACTGCTCATCGCCTTGTACTTCTCCACACTCCCGTCAGCCGCCTGCTTCACCTTGTAGATCCATCGTGAACCCACCACTGATTTCCCAACCGGTCTTGGGACAATCTCCCATGCACTGTTCCTGACGATCGAATCATATTCTTTGATCATGGCATCAACCCATGTGTTCTTCATACTTTCTGAAAAAGAGGAGTACTCCATCACAACACATTGACTCTGATAGAGTCATGTATCCAGGTCCTCAACCAGAACGTTCTCTGCCCGCGCTTATGTCAGAGGTGGTCCTACAACCTTCTCTGCATCTCGAGCCAGTCGCTCAGCTTCTGTAGTGCGCATGCGCCCTCTGATGGTTGGCGCTGCATGGGTGGTTTCTTCCACCTCCTGAACTTCCTCTTGTGGCTGATCCACATCCGGAAGCTCCTCCTTAGGAACTAACAGCTCCTCATCTGCATGCAAGTGTAGCTCCCTCTCAAGTGAACACTGCATGGCTTTCTCCTCCTAAAATTTTATATCCCGTCGCACAACAGTCTTGCGACTGTCTGAAAAATACACCCGGTAGTTGTGAGGTGTATCAGTGTACCCCACAAATATTCCAACCTCAGCAGTTGGATCCAGCTTCCTTCTCGTATCCTTCGTCACATGCATGTAGACAGGAGAACCAAAAATCCGCAAATGGGAAATATCAGGCCTCTTGCCAGAATAAGCCTCCTCCGGTGTACTCATGCCAAGAACTTTGTGAGGACAACGGTTCTGCACATACACTGCTGTATTGCATGCCTCAGCCCACAAGTGAAGGGGTAGGCCCTGATCATGCAACATCGCCCGTGCAGCACCCACGATCGTTCTGTTCTTCCGCTCAGCCACCCCGTTCTGCTGTAGGTTATGGGGTGCGATGAGCTCTCTCCGAATCCCTTCTGCGCTGCAGAACTCCTTGAATTCAGCCGAGATGAATTCACCACCGTTATCACTCCTTAGATCAATCACCTTCTTCCCCAACTCCTTCTCGACCAGTGCTTTAAACTCACAGAACTTCGCGAATGTATCGCTCTTCTTCGGCATGAAGAAGATCCAGCACTTTCGAGAGAAATCATCAACAAAGATCACATAATACTTGTGCTTTGCTGTCGAAGCAACCGAGAAAGGACCACACACGTCTGTGTGAACTCTCTCAAGGATCGTCGTGGCGCGACTATCCTTCTCGTGAAAGGTGGCTTTCACATACTTCCCTAAGGTACACCCCTTGCACTGATCTGACTGCGCAAGAGTGCCCTTAGGAAGCCCAGTAGAAATCTGTTGCAGGATCTTCAAAGCTCCATGGTGAAGGTGGCCCAATCTCCTGTGCCACAGCTCGCCATCATCATCCTGGCTCACCACTTCTCCCGCCTTGCATGCCATAGCCGTAAGCTCACCTGCTCTTAATCCAGAAAAGGCCTCTGTGAAACTCCCTATCTTTCTGCTCAAGGTGAGGCCTGACGCGGTGGCGAAGGCGCCTTCCTGCTGTATGACTCATACCCCTTATCCTCCAACATCGCCACAGAGATCAAGTTCTTCTTCAATCCAGGTACATGCATGACATCCCTCAATACAAAGGGCTTACCAGACTCCCTCTAAAAGGATATGGTACCGATACCAGTCGCACTGTATCTACCATCATCGCCCATCTCGATGTGCACACCCAAATCTTTGTCCTCCAGATCTGAGAACAACTCCCGATCTCCCGTCATATGAAATGACGCACCGCTGTCCAAGAACCACACCGATCCCATCACACTTGAAACCAAGAATGCGATCAGTGAAACTTTGACAATCACCCCCACACTTCCCAGCTCATCTCTGCATTGAGTGAACTTCGTGAGGTATTTGGTGATACTGTCGCCTTTCTCCATCTTGATGTTCCTGAGCTTATTTTTGAGCGCCAACTTCCTTTGGTCACTCTTACTCTGGAATAGATTCGTCAAAGCTTTCCACATTAAATATGGAGTAGCTTTTCCATGCAGGCTGGATACAATATGATCCTTGACGCCCTCCAATAGGATCCTTCGACACTTCGCCATCTTATTTTGCCATGCATCGACTTCAGCTGCATCAGTGGGCTTTTGGACATCCGTATCTACGAACTCCTTCAGACCATTATCTTCTAATACTGCTTCCATGCGATCCTTCCATGCAACATAATTCGAACTGCCTTCAAGAGCATATTCGAGTCGAAAACCGTTGAAAGACATTTTCAACACTGGCACCAAGAAAACAAAACTGCTGCAAAATTTCGAATTCCACCTCAAAGCTCAGCCGCTCTAGATCTGTGAGAAAAAATTATTTCTAGCACAGAGATCGACTGCAAGGGGCATTTACCAGACCTTTCACTTTCCGAAGAAAGATGAATCCGGAGGCTACCTGGCCCGCATGCAGACTCTGTCTACCGAAATAAGTTTGTAATCACTGTGATGATCAATCTCTGCTTCAATAGCTCTGATACCATGTAGAAATTTGTTAATAATACTAATTATCTCCATCGAGACTATCCCGGTCACATACTATTTGAACTTCATACACAACACATAATCTCTTCCACTCAACTCAACTCAGATCATCACACATGCGGAAATAAAATCAAGCGATAACACATCAAATCATCATACACATTAACACAGTATGTATGGGGAAAGCTTATAGCTGAAAACCCCATAGCTATTGTGTATATTATAATGGAGAAATCAAGTAACTAACTCAGTACAATACTCCTCACAAGTACTCAGTACTTTCTCATGAAGTTACTCACAATCTAGCTCAGTTTTGAACAGGTTACTGGTTCAAAACTCACCGCCAATCGCCTTGCCTCTATTGCGTGTTTCAATGCTATGGGATGGCCTCTTTATATAGATAAACCACCAGCCTGAACTGCGCAATCCTCATGGGCTTACTCCTCCTATCCGTGTGTTGCAAATAGCAATAGTATAGTCACAACTGATAGCTAGCTCCACCCTTTCATCTATCTCTTTCACTGGTCTCCACTGAACTGATCATGCACTGTAGTGAACTGATGTGTTCTTGAGTTGAATAATGAGTTACTAATTAATGAATTAAATAATATTTAATTCACTTCACTCATAACTAATTGATTAGCTAGTTAAACTAATCTCAACCAGTTCAACTAAAATAAACATAACACAACTCCACTATCTGTCTCATTAACTCCTCCAAACTTCTGCCACTGAAGTCCAACTGAAGTCAACCATGCATGATGCCATCAAACCCTTGGGAACCATGTGATTCCTCTGTCAGATGCATGAGCCACTTCTGTAGCTCGAACTGAAGTGATCCAAGAGAGTAAACTGTTGTTTATAGTCTAAATATTATTAAGGGTAAATAATATTTGACTTCCCTGTTTTAAGGAGAGGCAGTCTAAAAATAGACTTCGACCTCTTTGACCTCAAAAATAGAGTCTCATCTATTTCTACCAACATGACACATACTTCAAGAATCTCAAACTGGAATCCCCGAACCATGCTCCATATGTCTAAAAATAGACATAGTCTAAAAATAGACTTTACGCCTTATTCACCCGTGCTCCACTTGGTGAAGGCGACTTCATTTCACCAAGTCCATCATATTGGTCGATTTGACAACAAAACCAATCTCAATAAAGAGCTAAGGCATGCTCCGTGATTCAAGAAAAATCTGATTTCAACAGGGCAGTTAGGCAGTGAAGGTTGTGTGACAACTTTCACAGATAAAACTTGGAAGGTCACCAAAGGAGCCCTGGTAATAGAAAAAGGTGAAAAGGTTGGTACATTGTATTTATGCAATGGTATTTTTAACTTTGTTAATGCTTTAGCTTCCAAAGGAGTAGATGCAGCATTATGGCATCATAGGCTCAGACACATGAGTGAGAAGGGGATGAATATTCTTCACTCAAGAAATTTGTTGTCGGGTTTGAAGAATGTTGATTTGGATTTCCATGAGAACTGTATTTATGGAAAACAAAAGAGAGTCCGATTTCTCAGAGTTGGGAAAGAAAGAAGAGCGAAAAATTAGAGCTTGTGCATACAGATGTATGGGGACCTGCTCAGGTATAATGTCTCGGTGGCTCTCGTTATTATGTTACTTTTATTGATGATGTAACTGGAAAAACTTGGATTTATTGTATTCAGAATAAATCTGATGTATTTGATACTTTCAAGAAATGGAAAGCTTTGGTTGAGATTGAGATAAGAAAGAAGTTGAAGTGTCTCAGATCATAAAATGGAGGTGAATATTGTAGCAAATAGTTTGATAGGTATTGTTCAGAGCATGGAATTTGTAGGGAGAAGACAGTTCCAAGAACACCACAAGAAAATGGCGTGTGAGAAAGGATGAACAAAACAATCATGAAGCGTGCAAGGTGCATGAGATTGCATGCATGATTGCCTTTACAATTTTGGGTAGATGCTGTAGATACTATTGTTTATCTAATAAACAAAGGGCCTTCAAGTTCCTTGGATGGTGGTATTCTAGAGGAAGCATGGACAAGTAAAAAGGTAAACTACTCTTTTTTAAAGCCTTTTGGTTGTGAGGCCTTTGTCCATATTAATAAAGAAAATAGAACAAAGCTTGAGGCAAAATGAAAGAAATGTACCTTTATTGGATATGGTGTTAATGATTTTGGTTATCACTTATATGATTATGAAAATCACAAAATCATTAGGAGCAGAAATGTAATATTCAATGAAAATGTCTTGTATAAGAATCAGTTGCAGGAAAAGAAACAAGAACAAGAAAACAAAGAATACACAGTTCTTGATGAGATCACAGAAAAGGTAAAGGTGCCCGAAAATAATAATAATCAACAACCATAACAACAGCAACCACCACAACAGCAACATGCACCTCAAACACCTGAAAGTGGTGTTAGAAGATCTACTAGGATAAGTAGACCCCCTGAACGATACTCTCCTTCATTATATTATTTATTGTTGACTGATTCTGGTGAACCTGAATGTTATGAAGAAGCAATGCAAGTTGAAAGCAGGAAGAAGTGGGAGCTAGCCATGGAAGAAGAGATGGACTCCTTAATGCATAACCAGACTTGGGACTTAGTCAGGTTGCCTGCAGGTAAAACTACATTGCAGAATAAATGGGTTTACAGGTTGAAGGAAGAATATGGAGGAAAACAGAGGTACAAAGCTAGACTTGTGGTGAAGGGGTTTGCACAGAGGAAAGGTATTGATTTTTATGAAATATTTTCTCCCGTTGTTAAGATGACTTCAATCAGAACTATTTTAAGTCTTGTAGTAGCGGAAGATTTACATCTTGAACAGTTAGATGTAAAGACATCATTTCTCCATGGACAGTTGAAGCTGGAAAATATACACACTAGCCAGAATCCTACAGATATGTTAACAAAAGTTGTAACCAGGGAGAAACTAAGAATATGCTCAGTTTCAATTGGTCTTCAAGAATGATGATGAATATGATAAACAACCAGGTCCAAAGAGGTGTCATTATCCAACAAATGAAGCAGCGGTGCAGTTGCTACAATTAGTCTCCAAGTGGGAGATTGTTGGGTGTGGAGCTTGATTATCTTGTTTATTTTGTATCACAGCATTGGACCCCTGTACCTTAATGGGGGCGGCAACGCCGCACAAAATTAAACACTGCCTAGGGGGTCCCGGGGGGGGGGCGGCTGCGACTTTATGGAGCCCCCCCTGACAGGGGGTTTCGGGGGCAGTGCCCTCGAAGCTAAAAACTGATGTAAAATTGCCTTGTAAAAGTATAGTAATTTCTAGTCAATCTGGGTCGTTCATTAGGCGGATGATCTAACGGTAGAAGTTATGTTTAGTTTAGGGTTTTTTTCCCTAGAAGGAAACCCCTTGCTTGCATGAGGGTATTTTATTGTGGCTGTGTATTGTATATGTATTTTCAGAGCGAGAAACAGACAGGGCGACTGTGAGAGAGAACAAAGGATATTATAGCGGATCTGCTGTAGGTTGTGTCTCTTCATTTTTGCTGGATAATAGAAAGTAAGGACTGGCTGTTCGGGGTGGACGTAGCCCAAACTGGGTGAACCACGTATATCTATGTCTCTCTGGTTGTATGTGTTTTGTGTGCTTGTGTTTTCCACATATTTTATGTGTTGCATTGCTCTGTAATATTTAATTTTCTAACATTTCCTTCAAGTACAAAAGTACCCATTCATTAATGGTATTCCATACAAAACAAATCCATATCACATCACCATAAATACCTTTAGATTATAGGAATCAATGTACAATGAAGGATTGCAGTGATTATATCATTTTTATCATTTTAAAGGGATGAGTATATTTATCATCAAATTAAGGGCGGATCACACAACACTCACCATGAAAGTTAGGTTGACAATTTTTTTTTTTCAAACATAATACCTACTTATGTTGATTTTAAAGTAAGGTAAGATTGGTTCAATTCGATGATGCATATCCATCCTCACTCAACATTGAGTGTTGTGTGGTAAGGTGGATAATATTCACATTTCAATATATTTATTATTGAAATATGAATCATGGAGTGTATGTAATATTCAAAAAGGAATTCCTATAAGGAATTTGCTGATAATAGAGGTAAATATGAAAAATTATTTGTTTTAATGAGATATTAATAATAAAGATAAATATTGAAATTTTATTGTTCGAATGAGATATTGATACCAAAATCCATAGATGAATGGTTGTAACAACTAGAATAATGTTTTGATGTGACTTGATTTTTTAATAAAGAGAAGATTGTATTTACAACTCTCAAATTGAGCCTATATATAATTTTGTGATGGGTCTTTCACACGACAACATAAAGTAGTGTGACAACTCATAACCACATATTAAAAAATCCCAGATAGGCTTGATAATGGTTTCTGCCCCATAGTACATTGATGATGAATACATATAATGCTAGAGATTCCTCTAGAAGGAAGGCTAAGGAAATACCATTTGATGTTAATTAAAGTGGATGATAGAAGCCTCAAACACTTGAAAATTTTAAAATTCAAGGCTTATTTGCATCATAATCTCAAAATTTGAAAGGTCATATTTGATAGAAGATTGTTTGAGTCCAAACCTCTTGTCAAAAAAGACAAAGGTAAATACAAGTTCCTTTGGAAATAAAGGAAGTAGACACAAGGTCCTTATTCTTTTAATGCTTCGAAGAAGCACTGTGATAATATGGTGTAATCATCAGTAAACATCCACACATTCAAATTAACATTGTAGAATATAAAAGTGGACCATGCTCATGAGAATAGGCAAGAAGATTGATATTAATCATGCACCTCCAACATGTCTTGTAGTTAGTACTACTACACCACAATACATTGTCACAAGCATGCCATGTTTTTTTTTAGCATGATACAATTACATAGTTCTTCATCATGATGGAGAAAGTACAATAATTGCATGTTGCAACAACAAAAGATGAATGGGGGGGAGAGAGAGAGAGTATAGAAAATTTGTGTCTCTTTTAACAAAGAAATTCTAGATCATGGGTGGAGATTGGATTATTCAAGAAATGTCATTGGTGCATTGAAAAGTGTGTCCTCATCTACTACAACGATATGAATTTCCTTGTTAGTGGGGACATAAGAGATGTAAGCATGACTGATAAGTCACCAAAGTACAAAATTGTTTGTGCAAATGATTGATGGGCAACACGTGTCGTTACATTCAAAGTGAGATAAGGTTTGAGGTTGTTGGGTAGATCATGAGAATCCATATTTATGAATGGACCGGTATACAAAAAATGAAAAATCATTTCCTAGTACCATCTGCATTAAATCATGGTACAATCTTTGAACATGTGGCAATTTAAAACATTTTTTTCAATTTTTAAATTAAATATTTTACACTAATAATTCTAAGTAAAACGACATAAAATTTGTCATTTCATTGTACTCACCAAATAAAAAATTAGAAATAATGATTTTTATAAAATTCAAAATATATTTTAATTTAATATAAATATATATATATAATAGTTTTTCATGAACTTTTGAAAACTTTATTACAAAACAAAAAATTATTAAAAATATACAATTTTGACTAACAACCAATTACAATATAACTATTTTCCTTCCGGTATAAAAATACCCTTCAGTAATGGTATTGTATAAAAAAACGAATCCATATCACATCACCATAAATGCCTCTAGATTATAGGAATCAAAGTACAATGAAGGAATATGTTGATTTATATTGTTTTTCTCATTTCACAGAGATGAGTATATTTATCATCAAATTAACAGAAAGTTACACAACAGTCACCATGAAAGTTAGGTTGACATTTTTTTTTCAAACATAATACCTACTTAAGTCACTTTTACAGTAAGGTGAGATTCATCCAATTCGATGATGCATATCCACCCTCACACAACATTTAGTGTTGTGTGGCAAGGTGGATAATGTTCGCATTTCAAGGTAGGTATTACGGAAATATGAATCATGGAGTGGATGTAATATTAAAAAATTAATTCAAATAAGGATTTTGTTGATAATAGAGGTACATTTTAAAATTTAATTGTTTTAATGAGATATTGATCATAGAGGTAAATATTGAACTTTTATTGTTCAAATGAGATATTGATACAAAAATTCATAGATGAATGGTTGTAACAACTAGAATAATTTTTTGATGTAAGATATTTTTTTTTAATAAAGATAAGATTGTATTCACAACTCTCAAATTGACCCTAGCTATAATTTTGTGATGGGTCTTTCACATGACAACATAAAGTAGTTTGACAAACCATAATCACATATTAAGAAATACAGGATAGGCTTGAAAATGATTTCTACCCCATATTACAATTTGATGATGAATACATATAATGCTAAAGATTTCTCTAGTAGGAAGGCTAATCTATTCTATAGGGAAATACCATTCAATGTCAATTAAAGTGGGCGTTAGAAGACAAGAATACTTGAAAATTTTAAAATTAAAAGCTTGTTTACATCACAATATCAAAATCTGAATGGTCATATTTGATAAAAACTTGTTAAAATCCAAACCTATTGTCAACAAAGACAAAGGTAAATACAAGTTCCTTTGGAAATAAAGGAAGTAGGCACAAGGTCCTTAATCTGCTAATGCTTCCAAGAAGCACTGCGAGAATATGGTGTAATCATCAATAGACATACATTCATTCAAATTAACATCGTAGAACATAAAAGTGAATCATGCTCATGAGAATAGGTAAGAAGGTTGACATTAATTATGCACCTCTAACATGTCTTGTAGTCAGTACTACTACACCACAATACATTGTCACAAGCATGCCCTGTTATTTCTCAGCATGTTACATATACATATTTCTTCATCATGATAGAGAAAGTCCAATAATTTCATGGTGAAACAACAAAAAAGGAATGGGAGAGATAGAAAGAGTCTAGGTACAATTTGACACCAGGTTTTGGGTGGAAGGAGGATAGATGCACACTTTTTTATAACAACATCTAGAAGAACATTATTTCTTTAGAATATATGCTAAGACTAAAATTGATTTTTTTTTTCCATCCTCATCCATATCCCCTCAAATGGATAAATAAATGGAAGGAAGTTTTCATCAAGAAATAACAAAACAAAACATATGATATATAACTAATGCAAGATGGGGTCCTTTATGATGTGGCACCAATGGAAGTAAGTGATTCCATTCTTGGATGACCCAAAATCAAGGATCAAACATGGGAAGTATGAGTCTAGACTTAAAAAGTGACATGTAAAAGCCATGGGTTGTACATGCGGATTATTTTATCTATATAATATCCTAAATTTTGATCCACAATTTAATGTGTGTTGTACATGATGAAAGGCCAAATATCCTATCCATGTAATGGTTTCAAATATTAACCATCTGAAGACAGACAAGGACAAGAGTACATGGGGCTACGATCCTGCGAGAGTGGGTTAGCTAGAAAAGCTAGACATTTTTGTCTATATTTTTAATATTACCCGTTTTGGGAAATTAAGGGAAAAGAATGTTATGCAAGCCTCTTATGTGAGGCCATGTTGATTTTTAAGAGCATGCATATTTAACCATATCATTTTGGTTGTTGAAGGAGGACTTCATTCATTCTTCAATTTCAATGTGATGTTCTAACTTTTAGGAGCGAAGAATAGTTTTATGAAAATGAGCCATGGTTGTGGATGTATGTAACACTTATTTGTTATGGATAGGAAATGCCAAAGTGCTTGAATGCATTGGTATTTCTAATGAACTCATCCATAGGTTGAGAGTGTCTAGAGCTTCTAGTATTGATATTTCCCGACTATTAGCATTGGATCCCCAAAGAGAAATAAAATAGGTTGAAGAATTGCATTGAAAAGAAAGGGATTCCTTTCCTTGGGTTGTGTAGGCTAAAGGGGGAAGAGAGCTAGGAGTTGAAATTCCTTGGAACTAGTTAAGCATCTTTCCTAGTTGTGACTCCTATGTAAAGTGCGTGAATAGAGAAAGCTTGAGATTTGACTGTGTGAGAGATATAGTTGGCCTAGGCACCCATCCTTGTGGTATCATAGCCTTAGATTCAGGATGGCTTGTTATAGAGAGTGAATGTGCAACAAAGCCTACGGTTGGGTAGAACATATGATATCTATAATTAGTTGGTGAATCTTTCATTAAAAGGTAAGTGCGCTCTATGTTGATATGCATTTATATTCCATTGTATTATGTAATGGGGAATTTCCTTTTTATATGATGTATCTGATTATGTTTAGTTGCACTACATATATTTAGTTTTCTTAGCAATTACATGAACCTGTTGGTAGCATGCATTATTTCTTTAAGTTTTTATTTTAAAGGAAAGTAATTTTCCCAAGGAATGAAGTTTTTGAGTGCCTAGGGCATGAATACGTTAAAGTTCCATGCCCTAGGCATGTCATAAGCTAAATATGATAGAAAGATAATTTCTCATTTACAAAAGTTTGTCCTTCTCATTGTCAGACTAGCAAGGAAATCGTGTTTTAGTAGAATATGTCTCTTATTTGAAGAAAATGACATGCACAAAAATAAATATATCTTAGCACAAGTTATAAACGATATATTAACCTATTTGAAGACACAAAAATAGTATTTTTGCACTATTCAACACAATATGGGATCAAACTCATTTCAGGGTCATTGTTGCCTAGTGGTCCAATATAAAGTCACAAATAAATGATGAAATTCATTGGAACATACAAAATATCATATATTCTAGAAGTATTAGACTAATTGTTGCCCTTGTGTTAGTCCTGTAAACTTAGTGCCAAAAAAATATGGTGTTTGACATCTTTGTACATTAGATTGAGAGATCGGAAATAGCTCCACATTAGACATGTTTGAGCGTTGACGTTTCGAGTCTACAACAAGACCCATCATCATGACAAAGGTCGAGGAAGAGAAACAGAAAGGAAGTGCTATAAATATATATGAAAGGACAAGGGAAGAAAGAAATGACCGACAAAAGAATGCTATAGGAAAATAATTAATTAATTAAAAACTTGTTTTTAATGTATAAAGTTTGTATATGAAGTAAATATTTATCAGAATGTAATATTTAATATTATGTTACATTGTAATAATTTTTATTTATCATTATTGAAAAGTATTTTTTTTTAAAATAATTTTTATGTATGGAAATATTAAATCTAATATGAATATTTAAATCTAATTTAAATTAATTAATTTTAAATTAAATGTAAGAAATACCCTATATTAGAGATATAAAGATTTTTTTTTTTATGACTAATAGATATTAGGTTTTAATTATGTTTTAATTATATTTTAATTTGATATAATTTGAATTTTTTTTACTGTTCTAATAAATTTAATTTAATTATAATTTAATCTAATTGTATTTAATTAGTTTAATTAATTTTAATTTCAGTTAATACAAATTCTTATTTTCCTTTTTTTTTTGAATTTAATATTAACATAATAATAATTTGATTTGATTTAATTTATATCTAATTTAAATTTATATTTCAAATTTATATTTATATTTATTATCTTTTAATTTAATTCTAAATTATAATTATAATTATAATTGTTTATTTTAGGTTAATCTTATTCATTTTGTTAGGGGAGATGATGAAAGGGAGGAAGAAGGGGGGATTCAAAGGTTGAAATGTTGCGAAAGAAGAGGTATTCAACTCGTGTTAACCTCGATCCCACTATCTGTATTGAGATTGTTGGGACGTTTTATGATTTCCAGGGCCTCCCTCATCTTCCTTTTGTAGTAATGGTTCTCTGTCGAGATTAATTCCACGTTCTCAATGCATATGTGATGATTTGACTTTGAAGAATGTTTTGCAAGAGCTGAGGACTTACTTCTTCCATTCCCGATGTTAGCGATGTGCTCTTTGAGTCTAGTTTTGAAGTCTTGCCCAGTTTCACCTATGTAACACTTACCACAGGAGAAATTTATTTTGTATACCCCTTTTAGCTGCAGGTGATCCCGTTTGTATTTTACTAATCTCATCATATGCTTGATGGTATTCAAGGGCTTGAAACATGTTGAAATGTCCTTCTTTCGGAGAATCCTCTCAATTTTGTCAGTGACACCTTATATGTATGGAAGATGAGTCTTACCAATAGGGGTGGTTTGAGAGGAGGATGAGGTAGGATTAGAGGATGATATAGATTGGGACTTCTTAATATATTTATTGATGTCCTTGAGTTTGTAGCCATTGTTCAAGAAAATTTTTTCTAGATACCCTATTTCTTCCCTTATGTGCTCCTTGTGAGAAATTATTACTGCTCTAGTGAAGAGAGTGTTGAGAACTCCCATATTCTTAACAGGGTGGTGATGTGAATCCACATGGAGGTAGTTATCAATGTGGGCCTTCTTTCTATACAATTTGTGACCGAATGATCCATCACTATTTCTTATAAGAATAATGTCAAGGAATGTAATGCAATTATTCTCTTCCCTTTCCATTGTGAATATAATATCATTTGACAGGCTGTTGAGATGGTTAAGAAGGTTGTCAAGTTCATTATCTCCATGTGGCCAATCCACATTGGTGTCATCCACAAAATTTATCCAATACTTGGGTTTGAGGGGGTGGGTTTTCAAGGAAATATTTTCAAATTTCTCTATGTAAAGGTTGACTACTATGGGGGATAATGGTGACCCCATAGCCACACCTGTGGTTTGTTCAAAGAAATCACCTTGGGAGGTGAAGAATGTAGAACATAGGAAGACTTTAGTGGGTTTGGAAGTTTATGGGTCAACCACTTCCTTAATAACTTGGATTACTTCATCAGGAGGTATTTTTGTGAAAAGTTTTGTGATATCAAAGCTAACAATTTGATCATCAGGAGACAACCATATAACCTTGATAAACTCCACATAATGATTGGAATATTTTATGTAGGAATTTGTGTTACCCACCAACGGGGCTAGAAATTTTGCCACATGTTTTTCTAATCTGTATGTGGGGGACTCAATAGTGTTCACTACAAGTACTAGAGGAACATCATTTTATGAATCTTGGGAGCTCCATAAAATTGGGGGATGATCTCGTTGCTTGGTAAAAGCCTCTTCTTGATTCCTTTATCAAGATTGGACTGCTTGATGGCTTTCTTAACTTATTTGATGATGAGGGCAAAGAAGCTGTCTTTGAGATTCCTATAACTATCACTGTTGTACATACTATAGAGTTTTCAACAAGATAATAGTAAATAGTTACTGTATAATACTTGTATTGATAACCTTTTGAGTTAGTTTAAAGAAGGATAATTGCTTTATTAAGATTTATCCCAAGGAAAAATATTGTTAAGTTCTAATACACCTTTTAATATGTCTAAAAAACCTAAACTATTATTTTTAGTCAACAAGTCATCTGCAAAAATGTCTGTCCCATGTCTTGTAGAAGCCCTATTGCATGAAATTCAACTCCAAACCTCACTCCCACCTCGAGTTCTCCAAATTATGGAAATAAAAACCCAACATATGATAATGACACCTATGATTTAGGAATTAACACTCCCAAATATGTTAAAAATCCGTTGTAGATTCAGAAGTGTCCTTAGACACATAACTTTATTGATCATGAAAAAAGATTACATAACAAATTGCAAGAGTTTACAAACGTAAACTCTCACTCTCACATTACAATAAAATTAGGAAACTAACCTATTTATAAGCTCTATGTTCTAACTTAATCTAGTTATGGATCACTTGGAAAATCAACAAGTGTCCATTTACAATAAATGATCTTCTAACCATTCTACTAACTTTATTCCTATTTTAGAGCCTAGGAAACGACTCTATTCTAGAGTCCTATTTTTACTAACAAAATACTATTTCTAAGTATCTCTAATATTTATTAAATATTCTAATTTAATAAATATATTTATCCTAACTTTACATTATTTAATTTATGTATTTTTGGATTTATAATTGCCTTTATGAAAGAGGCTAACATCTGTTGAGTCTGAAATTTGCAGAGGTAGAATCGAAGTTCGAGCTGAGAATACCACTGAACAGATCTGGAAATTCAAGCTACTAGCAATACCACCTGATCAGAGGCTTAGTATTTAGCTCAAAAATTAAAGTGCGTAGAAATTCTCCAAACTAGAATGACCAGATAGAGTTCGTCGCTAGGGTTCGAACGCAACTCGTTTCATCAAAATCTAGGTTCGTATGAGTAAGTTATGGTTTGTTGTTCGTTTTCTCAAACAGGTAAAAAATGTGCAGAACATTGATAGAATGATGACTTGGAAATCCAGTCAGCATATCAGGAATATCCAAGGAATATTCTCCAATTTTTAGCCAATGACACTGTGACCAGTGTCACAGTCAGATTCACTAATGTTGCATGGGAAATTGAAAATTTATTCCTATTTCTAAGGTTGAAATTTTAATTATATGGTGCATTATTATTTTTATATTGGTGGAATTTGAGCCAATGGAGAAGGGCCATGTGGAGCAGCCAGGGGTTGCCACGTGCCCTCCCCCATGGAATTGTATGGGCATATCTTATCCGAACTCTAATGTTTTTAACCTTAACTATATGGTGGGCTATTCCTAGCGGACAAATATTATATGGTGGAGATGTTTTAAACTTGGTGGACATATGTAACTATACGGTGGCCTAGCTCTAAACCTGGCGGGGGTGATAACTTCATGGAAGAGCAACTCTAACTTGGTGGAAAGGGTCTACAACTGGCGGACAGGGTCTACAACTAGCAGAGGTGCATATATGTTATAATCCAAAGTTTTGAACTTTGGAAATGATTCACATTTTTTTGTAACAAAAATTGGTGAGGGGGTCGGGGTCGAACCCATGACCACCCCCATGCCATTACATCGCGCCTCCGTCTGCTCTACACCATGGGTCTTAACCCATAAGTCTCCCACACATATTTAAATTATATCCACACCATAGTTGGGGATCTGGAGGGGGCCAACCCCCTCCCATATGTTCAAGCGCTAAGACCAGGGGCTTATCACTATTCACGACAGAGTTTTAATTTTGATAAACCATTATTAATGTTCCACTAATTCGGATTAAGTTTAATAATACGCGGTTAACGTTAAAAGAAGTTACCGCTAAACACGTCATTAACTCCAATTTAAACGCGCTTATCTTAAGATTAATGTGCAGTTAGACTGGTGGCATAGTTTGCAGAGTCTGCCAAATGTGGCAGAGCTCCGGTTTTAGTGGACTAGCTGTCTGGCCGGATTCCAGATTTAGTGGAGAAATTGTAGGAAAAATTGGTTTTTCCATAACTGAGGCAATTTTCGACCAATTTTGGCTCAGGAAGAGTCATTCTTGGTAGATTTTGATGTTTTGGAGCCATTGGAGCAGGTTTCAGAGGAAATAGGAGACTGTAAACAACAATTTTGCACAATTGAAACTAATACAAAGGCCCATGCCATGGAAGCTGGACCAAGGAGATGTATCCCAGGAGGGGTGAACTCCTTCATCAAAACCATGTGTATTTGACTTAGTTGTCTGTGTTTATTGTGTGTTTATACGCTGTTTTTCAGCATTTAGTTTCCATGATTTTATGTTCATGAATTACACTTAATCTCATCAAGTTTGTTGATTTATCAATCATAAGCACATGTATAAACCCTTGTACAAGAAGAAAACCAAAGAATTTTCATATTATATCTGAAACTGATATTAGCACAACATTAACTAACAATCAATTTTAGATCAAGTTGGTATCAGAGCAAAGGTTATTTGCTTGATTTTCTTGAGATTGTGCAAGAAGGGTTTTAATAGTTGAAAATTTGTGATTCTTACAAGGTTGAAGTTGCAGAGAGGAGAAGGGAAGCCATTGGTTTCTAGTCCAGAGATTAGGAACAGAAGAAATAGAGCCGAGATAGCATCATATTCACCCAAAGTTCCACTAAACGTTGCACTTGAAGCACCTCAAGTTCTATCTCCAGCAGTTGAGGTTGAAGAGGTACAAATTGCACAAGAAACTGAGTTGATTGACAAGGTACAAGCATCAGGAGTTGATCTTGAATCCTTAGCCATTATGTTAGGTGTTGGAGAGACTCAAGGAAATTTAGAAAAATAAGATGTCAAGAGAGACTTCAAGGACATTCATAGAATGGTTAAAATCATGTTTGATGCATTCACTGCAGAAAGAGCAGGATAAGGTTCTAAGCCTCCACTTGGAGAAGGAACTCCAGATGACAAGAAGGATGAAGAGAAGAGTTCAAAAGGAAGTGGAGGAAAGCCACCTCCATCTCCACCATCCTTATCCTCATTATCTTCATCAACATCTTCATCTTCCACTTCCACCACAAAAACTGCCCACACTCATTCAAAAACCCCAAAAGGAAAAACTCCATTACTCAAGTTGGACATCAAGTTTGAACTTCCCATGTAAAATGGTGAGGTAAATGCAGAGAAGTTGGAAAATTGGATCCATAAATTGGAAGTATACTGCAAAATTCAAAATCTACAAGAGGACGACATAAAAATCTAGTTGGCTTCATTAAGGCTAGAAGGAGCAACCCTAGTTTGGTGGGAGGCAAAGACTCAAGAGGAAATGTGAATCCATGGTAAGATATCCATTTCTTGGTTTGAATTAATTTCTTCCATTAAAAAACAATTTTATCCATTAGCCTATATGCAGAAAGCAATTATGAGTTGGAAAAAATTTAGGCAACTCAAAGGCCAAACAGTTCAAGAGTACACCCAGGATTTTAGAAAGAGGGATTTGTTGTTAGGAGTAAAATTGAATTCCCAATACACACTCTTGAAATACATTGGGGGTTTACATTCCTACTTAAAACATACTATCCTTATGTTTAACCTGTTAGCCCCTTATAAATTCCTTGGCAAGCAAGCAAGGGGCTAATTTTTTTTATAAGCCTGCAAGGAATGCATTTCCCTTGAAAACACATCATCCTTGCAGCCTTTTCAGGTTCCCTGCCTTGTGACTGTTTCCCTCTGATGTTCTGAGTCAATAGGCCTTGCTGATAAAGAATTATGCTCCAAAAGGCTTTATTCTGCCCTTTATACCCTTGCAAAATACTTCATTTTCACCCCTTTTTTTTCCTTTTGTCAAAGTCCCCTTTTTTCCCCCTAATTTTCCCCTTATGCTCCTAAAAATTCCCAAAATCCCCATGAAATCCCACCCACTCCCTTTGTTTATGCCTAAATCCCCCTCATTCCCCTATCGTTTCCCTTGGCTGGCCTTAAAATGCTTTAAAAACGAGCCAAAAACCATATTTTCTGCATAGTATGGGCCTAGCCCCTTTTCGGCCTAGCCCCCACACCTTCCCCCACATAACCCAGCGCTATGACCGAGCGCTAGCCCAGAAGGCGCTTGTCTCATATGTTTATCGGGAGCATTCTCAACCGTTGATCTGTACAGATCGGACGGTGATCGCGGCCCACGCAGCCTCCCTTGTTCATAGTTCATTTCTCTGATCGCGCCATCACCGTCCATTTCCCCGCATATCCGACGGTTCAGACTCTACCTGCCCCTGTGGTCCCCGCCGCGCACTATCCATAAAACAACCCGGTTTTCATCGCACCGCTAATGGGGGACGGGTGGTATTTTCCCATTGCCTAGCGATTCCACTCAGCTTGCGACGCGTGGCTCCTATACGATTCCAAGACCGCTTGCTCATCGCACATTATCTTTCGGTACAGGACGCACAGCGATATGCATATCAGCCGTCATATCTGCCCTTGCCCATCCAATGGTCATCGCTCAACGAAGCTGCGCGGGGTTTAATCCATGGTCGCCGTACTCCTGGCCCACCATTCGTCATCCTCCGCCGCATGTTCAACCGTCGATCTCCTCTGAGATCAGATGGTCTAGATTCATTTCCTCGCTGTTGACTTTTCCATCATCGCCTGGTCCCACCACGTCACCTCCACGTGTGTTCGCCGTACATCCGCCCATTCCATTGCATAGATTCATTCAAAAGGTCGATGTTTATAAGGTTTTCACGTATAATTTGCTCTGCATTCCGCTAACCTTTCGCCATCTCTGTTCTCTACCATTCCACAACATTTTTCCGCCATTTCTCCACAGTTCCACTATCACCCACACAGACATCCACATCATCCGACCCCATGCATTATTTTCTTGGCAGGTTTTGTGTTTTTGCAGGGTTTCAGAAAGGCAGAAAACCGCCATGGTTCAGATGTACTACTTTAATGGCGTGCTGCGCAGACATAATTAAATCTGGAAGCTGGTACTACAGAGAAATGCCCGGAAAGGTAGCGACGGCATAAATATTATCCCAGGACAGTTCAATCTCTGCAAAAAACCTATTTGGCGCCATTAAAGCCCAGATTTGATAGATCGAGACATTTATGGAGCAGTGGAAAAAAACCAGCTAATGATCAAGGTTTTCAGCGTTCGGTATTGAAGGTTTTAAGCCTTAATATAGCGGTTTAGAGGAAAAGCACCTGATCAGTGATCCCATGGATCATGCAGAAGGTACAGCACGTAGAAATTCATGTATATCAGGTTTTCACATCAGCAGATTTTCCCAAAGGACAAAGCGCCCATATCAGTTCCATTATTTACCGTGTTCCTGAAGATTTCCGCCTTAAACACAGTCCAAAGCTACCAGGACATTTGTTTCACAAGGAGGGCAGTCCATTCAGTCATTTTTTTTATACACCAGAGTACTACAAAGTACTGTAGTCAGAGTACATCAGAGTCATATCATAGTAATCTGAAGTCTGAAGAAGATCATTCGTTCATCCAAAGAACACCAGAGATTAATGCACATGATTTAAACATAATGGGCTTCGACCCTATTTCTTTTCAAAAGTTTTAATGCTGCATTTAGTTCTTCACCTACCTCCTCTGCTCCTCCGGAGCTATAAATTCATGAAGAAACTCATTGTAAAGGTTGTTGACCAGTTATCAGAGAACTGCAAGTAGTTTCTTTTGAGACACAGTCTCTGTGTAAAGTTGTAAGATAGGCTGAGGAATATGATTTCAGACTAAGTATTCAGCTATTGGAAATTTTTTACTTGATTGGTATTTCTATTTAAGATGACGAGCAAATTTCTTTGGATCCTGATCTGAAGCAGCGGTGATGTTTTCCTATCTTTGTGTTTACATTCATTTCATTTCATTTATAATGGCTTGCATCAGAATATTGGCATAGGATGTACCCTTGTTAGGTACCCTATGTTTTTTCTCTCCTTGCCATTGATGTTTCTATTCTGAATGTATTATCTAAGAAATGATTTCAGTTGGTTTAACCAGTGTAGTGGATGTTATTGCCTTCTCTCTGATGTATGAATTAAATGAATTCAATTCTTAGATTTTTCTTGTTATGGATTTAGTTGGAATATTTGGGAACACTGGGGATTAGATATTAGCCCTGTCCACTAGGATCCTTGTGCAACCAGCTGGTCTTTAACTTTGTGCTCTGAATCTGTGTTATATCCTCCCTTCCCCCTTTTCCATATCACATAATCATCCTTTAAGATCGTATGTTTTAGATGACTAGCCCAATTGAAAGCCTGCCTATTGATTAGCAAGAAAATCCTTTCCTGACTCCATTGCCCAATGGTTTTGAATATTTCCTGGAATACTTCACCTCTGCCTTTTTCCTCTTTTCTCATCCTTGTCTTACATTGAACCCTTCTTTCCTGATAACCAACAACCAAATCAAACAAATAAAACGAACAAACCTTGTGCCTATAACTAGCCTAACATCTTAACATTTGAGCTTCAAAGACAAATATACTTTGACTATTATAGAGAGATCCCTCTCTAGACCTAGGAGGGCTAGATCCTAAGGTTTGAAAGTGGTTTGATGTTGTCTCATCTTTTGGTCTTGCCTATCTGGCCAAAACATGGGAACCCTAACATAACCCAAACAACTTAGATGAAGTATGTGTGCAAAGCACACATCTTGAAGCAAGAGGAAAGAACATTCAGGAAGAGTGTAGTAAGAAGAAGCCATTCAAGGGTAAGGGAAAAGGGAAGGGAAAGAAGAATGCAAGAATCAATAAAGAAGGGGAGAAAACTACATGAAAACATTGTTCCAAAGAGGGGCATGATGAAGCCCACTGTTGGAAACTGCATCTCGAACTAAGGCCTAAGAAACCAAATAACAAGGGGAAACAAAAGATGACTGCCACCACACAACAAGATCTTGGATCCGATTCCGGAGATGAGGCCCAAATCGTAGCCATGGTTAACAAAGGAAAGGAAGCTGTAGCAAGTAATAGTTCCACAAATAGTCACAACAAGACTCCAAATGAATACACAAGGATAGAATTTTTCCATGTGAGAGTGATTTCAAATCATACAAAGATTGATGCATTGTTTGACAGTGGGTCACAAGAAAACCCGATTTCAGAAGACTTGGTCAAAAATATTAACCTTGAAACCGTACCACATCATAAACCATACCCTTTGGTTTGGATAGTTAAGAATGCTAATTTACAAGTTACAAGGAAATTCATATTTCGATTTGCTATTACTGCAAACTTTGTTGATGAAGTCGAGTTAGATGTGGTTCCATTTGACATTTCCGATATTATCTTGGGAAGTCTATATTATCGCCATGAGAAAAATTATCATTTGTTTAAGGACGGGGTGGAGTATATTGTGAGATCTCATCGTAAAAATCTGAATATTTCTTTAGTTAATGCAGGGAAAATGAAGAGGCTAGTTAATGCAAGTAAAAATTATTTGCTTCTCATGATCAAGAAAAAGGATGATGTTGACTATGAATATTTTGAAGGATGTGATGACAAATTAAAATTTGATTTGTTTGATGTCGTAAGTCAGCATGGTGAGATGTTTCAAGAACCAAGTGGGTTACCTCCCAAGAGGGGAATTCAACATGAGATTCAACTGCAGCAGGATGTTCCACTTCCAAACATTGGTATGTATCGCATGTAAATTATGGAGAGTTTGGAAATCAAGAAGAAAATCCAAGAATTTCTGAAAAAAGGTATCATACGCCCATATACTTCACAATGTGGTTCACCAATTGTTTTGGTACTGAAGAAGGACGAGACTTGGCACATGTGCATAGATTTCCATGCACTGAATAAAATCATGGTAAAGAATTGCTACCCATTCCCACACATTGATGCTTTTATTGATCAGTTAAAGTATGCAAATTATTTCACTAAGATAGACTTACGAAGTGGTTATCATCAAGTTAGAATAGCTGAGGAAGACATTTGGAAAACTTCATTTAAAACTAAACAAGGATTGTTTGAGTGGCTATTTATGCCATTCTGTCTAAAAAATGCTCTGAATAATTTCATGAGAGTCATGAATGATGTATTAAGACCATTTATAGATGACTTTGTCATTTTTTTCTTAGATGATATTTTGATATACAGCAAATCAAGAGATGAACATGTCATGCATGTGAACAAGGTACTTGATGTCTTGAAAAAAGAGTAGTTATTTTTAAAGATGTCAAAGTGTGAGTTTGGCAAGACTTATTTAGTTTGTTTGGGACACATTGTTGGAGGAGGTGAGTTTAAGATAGACCCTTCCAAATTAGAGGTTATTCTGAATTGGCCCAAGCCCAAGACAGTTACAAAGGTAAGAAGCTTTCTTGGGGCAGCACAATATTGGAGAAAATTCATTGCTATTTTTTCTTCCATTGCAACTCCGTTACATGCATTGACAAGTGTTAAGAAGGTCTTCCATTGGGGAGATATGCAGAAAAAATAATTTGATGCTTTAAATAAAAATATAAGTTCAACATCGATATTGGCTCTTCCGGATCTTAGACAACGATTTCAGATCCAAACACATGCAAGTGATTACTCCATGGGAGCAGTTCTCATGCAACATGGTAAGCCTATTTTGTTTCATTCTGAAATTTTTAATGGAGCCGTGACTAACTATCCCACCTATGACAAAGAGTTATATGCATTGGTACAAAGTGTAAAGAAATGGAAGCACTATTTGATGGGGAAAGAGACCATTATCCATACCGACCATCAGCCATTGCCGTACTTACAACCACAGTCAAAGTTGCAACAATCAAGACATTAAAGATGGATGGGATTTCTACAACAATTTCATTTGGTTATCAGGTATAAAAAGGGAATCTACAATAAGGTAGATGATATTCTCTCCAGGCCTATTGTAAATTCATCTATTATACTCAAGCCCAATTCAGTTATGCATGAAAGTTACATTGAACGATATGCATATGATAGTGATTTTAAAGATGTGTATGAAAGCTTGAGTCAAGGAAACCAAAATGAAGAGTTAGATTATCATGTGCATAAATTTTTTTTGTATCACTTGGGCAAGTTATGTATACCACAGGGAGAGAGAAACAATATCATAAGGGAGGCGCACACTTCATTGATTGCTGGACATTTCGGTGTAGGCAAGACAATAGGGAATCTACAAAGGTATTGTTATTGGACACACATGATTGATAGTGTATCTCATTTTATTAGAGGATGTTCCTTATGTGCAATAAGTAAGCCTAGTAATAGGAAAATTGGATTGTACACTCCACTTCCGGTTCCTTCACATCATTGGGAGAGTATCTCAATGGATTTTGTAGGTGGTCTTCCAATGTCAAGATTACTTGTATGTTGTGGTAGATAGGTTTAGAAAAATGTGTATTTTGATGCCATGTAAGATAAAAATTATAGATGAACAAAGAAATCATATTTTCTTTCAAAATGTTTGGGCTCATTTTTGTCTTCCTACTTCTATTGTAAGTGATTGAGATTCCCGGTTTGTTGGGAATTTTTGGTCAAAATTATGGGACATGATGGACACAAAGTTGAAGAAGAGTACAAAATTTCATCTGCAAACAGATGGTCAGACCGAGGTGGTAAACAGGAAAATCATTCATCTTCTTAGAGGCTATTGCAACAAACATCCCAAGTTGTGGGATGAACAATTGCATTACATTCAACATGCATACAATAGGGCAAAGCATTCTTCCACAAACACATCGCCATTTGAGGCATGTCTTGGTTACTTGCCAAGATTGCCTTTGGACTTCATCTTTGAGAAAGATGTCACTATAGATGGTTATAGTGACATAGATAAGGCAAGGAAGTTCATTGAGCAGATTCAGTTGGTACATCACACAGTGCAAGAGCAACTTTGAAAAGAGTCAAAGTAGCTACAAGGCAAGGCATGATAAACATCATGTTGATCACAAAGTCTAAGTTGCAGATGAAGTTTGGTTATATATCAGAAAAGAAAGATTGCAAGGGGAAGGTAAAAAGCTTAAGCCAATCCGTTATGGTCCATTTAAAGTTATGGAAAAGATTGGTACTAATGCATTTAAGCTAGATTTGTCTCATATGCAAATGTATTCTGTCATTAATGTTGAGAATTTGAGATTGTTTGAGCCTCCTTTGATTTATGATCAAGGAGAGCATGTTCAACTGCCATCAATAGATGATTTCTCACCAGAATATCTTGATTAACTTCAACAAGATCTCATACTTGACAGAAGAATCAAAACTTCAAGGAGAGGGAATGTTGAATACCTTAGAGTGGGACTCAAGGGAAAAAATCCTTCCAAGGAAAATGTATGGAGAGTGAAGGGGCGAGGGAGCTGTACCCTCACCTGACGAACAATTGATAGTACCTTTTTGGGTCCAAAAGGATTCTAGTGGGGAGGAATGATCAGAGGCTCAGTATTTAGCTCAAAAATGAAAGTGCTCAGAAATGCTCCAAAATAGAATGACTGGATAGAGTTCGTCGCCAGGATTCCAACGCAACTTGTTTCATCAAAATACGAGTTCGTATGAGTAAGTTATGGTCTTCTGTTCGTTTTCTCAAACAGGTAAAAAATGTGCAGAACAGTGATCGACTGATGACTTGGAAGTCTAGTCAGCACCTCATGAATATGCAGTGAATATTCTCCAATTTTTAGCCAGTTAAACTGTGACAAGTGTCACAGTCAGATTCGCTAATGTTGCTTGGGAAATTGAAATTTTATTCCTATTTCTAAGGTTGAAATTTTAATTATATGGTGCATTATTATTTTTATATTGGTGGAATTTGAGCCAATGGAGAAGGGCCACATGGAGCATCCAGGGGCTGCCACATGACCTACCCCATGGCATTTTATGGGCATACCTTATCTGAACTCTAATGTTTTTAACCTTAACTATATGGTGGGCTATTCCTAGCAGACAAATATTATATGGTAGAGATGTTTTAAACTTGGCAGACATATGTAACTATACGGTGGCCTAGATCTAAACCTAGCGGAGGCGATAAATACATGGAGTAGCAGCTCTAACTTTGCAGACAAGGTCTACAACTGGAAGAGGTGCATATATGTTATAATCCAAAGTTTTGAACTTTTGAAATGATTCATAGTTTTTTGTAACAAAAATTGGTGTGGGGGTCGGGGTCGAACCACGACCACCCCCGTGCCATTAAATCACGCCTCCAGCTCCTCTACACCATGGGTATTAACCCATAAGTCTCCCACACATATTTAAATTATATCCACACTAGAATTGGGGGTCCGGAGGAGGCCAACCCCCTCTAATATGTTCAAGTGCTAAGAGAAGGGGATTATCACTGTTCATGGCGAAGTTTTAATTTCGATAAACCATGATTAATGTGCCACTAATCCAAATTAAGTTTAATAATATGTGGTTAACGTTAAAATTTCTTAGCACTAAACACGTCATTAAATCCAATTTAAGCGCGCTTATCTTAAGATTAATGCACAGTTAGACTAGCGGATTTGGTAGAGTCCGCCAAATGAGGAAGAGTCATTCTTGGTATATTTTGATGTTTTGGGGCCATTAGAGTAGTTTTTAGAGGCAACAGGAGACTATAAACAATTTTTTTTTACAATTGAAGCTAATACAAAGGCCCATGCCATAGAAGCTGGACCAAGGAGATTTAGCCTAGGAGGGGTGAACTCCTTCATCAAAACCATGTGTATTTGACTTGGTTGTTTGTTTTTTCTGTCTGTTTATATGTTGTTGTTCAAAATTTAGTTTCCATGCTTTTATGTTCATGAATTACACTTAATATCATCAAGTTTGTTGATTTATCAATCATAAGAACATGTATAAAACCTTGTACAAGAAGCAAACCAAAGAATTTTCATATTAAATCTGAAACTGATATTAGCACAACATTAATTAAAAATCAATTTCAGATCACCACCCTTGATGGGAATGCCTACTCCATTAATATCGACTCTTAGTAATAATTTTCTCCAGCACGACAATGCCCCAAAATCCCCTGTTGCTCCTCAATGTGTTGTTAGAACCAAATATATCCTTCCTCACGCTCACGAGGTATAGACCTAGAACCTGAGCCACCTTAGCGTGCTCCTAGACTCGGGGTGTCATTGTAGGTCCATAAATTTCCAATGTTTGTCAAAGGCTTATATTGAAAATCTCTGCAACTCGGGGTTTGTGAATGGGAGTCTGTCTCTTCACTTGTAGACAAAATTTATAGGTTGACATGTATTCCAGAGGGGAGTATGAGAATCCTTTCTGAGGGGAAGCAATCAAATTTGGAAAATTCTCTAAGGGATTATGGCATCAAGAAGGATGCATCTATCTCCCTCATTTCTAGATTATGCAGAGGTGCCAAAGGAATTGGGGAATCCTCTACCTAAAAACCCATCTCATTTAAAGAACCTCTCAATTCAGGATTTAGCTCCCAACCCTCGAAGGCTCTTGCTAGCCAGACCTTTGTGGTTGAACATTGATTGGAAGCTCCAATGCTCCAGTTGAATTCACTCTTCACCATGATAAATATTCATCTTTATATTCAACATACGGTCATCTATTGTTTTAATGGATTCTGGCCCTCGGCTTCCGCCCTCAGGGATTGGGTTTTTCAGAATTGGAAGTACAATTTAGATATGAGTTTTTGTTCCAAAGGTTATTTTATAGTCATATTCAAGGATATTAAAGACTAGAATATGGTTTTTGACTGGGGTCCCTGGTTTTGGGGTTGTACGAGACTCTTTATTCAACCATGGTTTCCAGAATTCAACCCACTCTCCATGAACTAGGACCACTACAGTTTAGGTAAGACCCCCAAACTTACCCCTCCAGTGGATTCAAATAGATTTCCTTGAATCTATTAGAAATACTATTAGATGCTTTGTCAAATTATAAAGTGAGAGACTATTTAATGGGTTCATCTCATTTTCCCGCATCAGTGTGGAACTGGATTTAACTGCAAGTCTCTTAGATAAAATCATCCTAAAATGGGATGGAAAGGAATATCATCAACCTTTAGACTATGAAAACACAACTTTTAGATGTAGATCTTGTCAACAACTCAAGCATCTTTAGAGTGCATGCCCTATACAGTGGTCAGGATCCCCTGAACTGCAAAAATCCAACCGTAGATGGCGTGATTAGAAGGCAACTTCAAACATTAAGAACATGAAAAGTAATAAGAAGGAAAATGCTTAGTAGGGAAATAAATTTCTTGATTCTTCAACCATGCAAGATCCTATGCAACCCATGGTCAATATGCCTCTGCCATAAGTGGAAAATAATCCTCCGGTTATGGAGAATGAAAATTCATAAACAATAATTATGGCTACAACCAGTGGGAAAAAACGACCTCACAAGTCCGATCATTATATAGTGATAGGGATGCCCTGTAGTTAGAGGAGGTGGTAGAAATGGAGCTTTATTAGAAAAGTGAGGACATGGAATTATCCTCAGTTGTAATAGATAAATATGTAGGATGGACATATGTCCATAAGAGAAAGGTAAAAAATAAAAACCTGAGAACACCTATGGTGTTTGAACTCATAATGGAGTTGTTCACATGTCTACATGTAGAAAAGGTGCATAGTATGTCATACTTGGTTGGAGGCCTCATCTCCTAGGTCAGTTCTTTTGGTCTGTTGTTAACTATATGCACTCACTGTAATCCTTTCTTTCTATTAATAGAAATTTTTGTATGAGCTTAAAAAAAGATCTAAAAAAACCCTATTCAAATTAAAAAAAATATTATTTAAATAATTAATAATAACTTTAAATAATTAATAATACCTTTAAACATTTGGATAGATTGATTTTTTCACCTTTGTCCTGAGGATGAACCACATTAGTTGGTTCTAAATGTCGACCAAAACTTAATGATGTGATTAATCTGAAAGACAATCTCATAACATTTAATCTTATAAATGCCTCATTAACATTTAAAATACTAATGAATAATGTGCATAGACCCTTCTTGAATTAAATTAAATTAAATTTATAGGAATGCACCTTAATCGAAGCTTTGTTGAGTTACTCAATGTAATAATGAATTCATATATAGATTAATATATATAATTTATATAGAAGATATCAATATAATTCTATGATGCGTGTATAAAAAAAGCATGTATATACACATACTGCATGAAACATGAGTAGAAATGATGAGAAATAAATAATATTTTGCTCGAACTAGATATGTGTAATTCTGAGGAATATGTTTAAAATTTAAAAAGTAGAACAAATATTCTCCATTTTCTTAAATTATTACTCATAAATTTTTCCATAGAACCTTGTTGGCATCTTTGGTTAAGAGTTTAATATTTATTGCACATACTTTTCTTTTGAAATGTAGTGCATTAAAATGAAGAGGTAACTTAATTTCAATGTTCCATGGGGCACATCCTCCAGGGTGAGGTGGATACACTCCATGATTACCATGCACTTGTGGTGGGATACTTTGGAAATGTTTCCCCGCATCCTCCTTTTGAGAGACGCAGGGAAACATTTCCCTAGTGTGGGGACGTGTTTCCCCAAAATGGGTGTTTCTGGCATGCCCATTAAAAGGAGAACACTTAGAATCACCCCTTTTGAGGGGGACGCATAGAAGCACCCCTTTTGAGTTTGAATTATATCAATTTACAATTCTAATATTCAGACTTCAATATCTACTATATTCTGTTTTTCCTAGTACTAATTAGATTCTAGGATGATGAATGATGAGTTTAAATTTTAAATCAATTTACATTCTAGAATGATGAATGATGAATTTATTTTCTTAATCAATGTAGATTCTAAAATGATGAATGATGAATATGGATCAATGTGTTTCATTATTGAATTTCATGGTGTATAGGTGAATGATGTATGTACCAATATGTTCGATGAATATGGATTAAAGTATTTCATTATTTAATTCAATTATGTATGGATCAATATATTTATGCTTTCCTTATATATATATATATATATATATATATATATATATATATATATATATATATATATATATATATATATATGTACATATATATATATATATATATATATATATATATATACATATATATACATGTACATGTATATATATATATATATATACATGTACATATATGTATATATATATGTACATATATGTATATATATATGTACATATATATATATATATATATATATACATGTATATATATATATATATATCTATATATATATATATATGTATATGTATATATATATATATATATATATATATATATATATATATATATATATATATATAAATGTACATATATATACATATATATATGTACATATATATGTATGTATATATATATATATCTATATATATATATGTATATATATATATATATATATATATATATATATATATATATATATTCTGATAAGTTGTGTGGGTCATGAGATGATTGTAGGCTTAACCTTTGGCTTGAGAAACCATGACTCAAAGGCATCTAAGCCGTTAAAATCACCTAGGGATCGCACCTGGCCTGGGCCACACCAAAATTTAACATGGACATATTTTTGTCCACGGAGTTTGGAACCAGTGACGTTCATATCACAAAGTGCCTTAACAATACACCTCATCACCATTTATTCTACACCCCATTGGCTATTGAATATTTGAATTATATATATATATATATATATATATATATATATATATATATATATATATGTATATGTATATGTATATGTATATGTATATGTATATGTATATACATATACATATATATATACATATACATATACACATCGACATCTCCCCATCTCCCCTAAATTTCCCCCAAATTTGAGGGTACTCCTACACGTTCCTCTTGTGTGTCTTCCCACACCTGCATCCCCTTGTCCCAAAGTCTTGCTGGATCGACGGTCAGGATCTCTTTGGCATAGATGGGCCTCGACAGTGAATCAAAAGAGAAAATGAATGGATTTAGGAATCAACGAAGTTCGATGGCTGAAGAGGGCTTAAGGACTTTTAGCTGTTGGTCATAAAACGAGGTTATATGAGAAATGAGGGTTGAGGGCTTAAACAGGAAGGCGCTTAGAGGCCCAATATGTTAAAAAGAGCACTTTTAAAGCCAAAAGGTGGATTTTAAGCCCTTTCAAAGGTTCCGATAGGTGAAAAGGAGGCTTTGACAGTCCATGCAGTCATTATGATTTTTGCTTTGCAATATAGGGCCCCTTATCATTAGGCATCCCAGCTCAGTGGGGGATGTCATAACAACATTGGCTCCACTTGGGGATGACCCGTTTGTCCTCGAACGCGTCTAGAACTTCACATACCATTTGTTAGCCTTCTTCCTATGAACTCAGTCCCTTGTTGCCTTCTCTTCCTTCTTCATGACAAATCAAAACAGTAAACATCATAATAAAAGCAACTGAATAATGTACAATATCATACAACAGACCTTTAAGTCTGAATCAATACTGGAAAAATAGTTTTAAGAATTGCCCATTCACAGGGGCTTCGAGCAGATCACCTGCAAATTTTCCAGTCTGAAAGTATTGTTTCCTCCGACTTCTGCGATTCTGAAAGGTCCAAACCATAGAGGATCAAACTTCCCATGCTTTCCTATCTCAGCCCTTCTTATATCCCATCTTAGCACCATATCTCAACTTGCATCCCTTTATCCTTAGCATGCTGATCGAACAGGTCTTTCATTTCCTCCTGGTATTTAGTCAACCTATGATTCACTTGACTTCGAGTCTCTTCCAGCTCTACTAACTGATTTATTCTTATGGTAAGATCGTTTGGTTCCTCTTGACAATCCTGCATGAATCTAGCCACAAGTAAGGCCAATTTTATTGGGAAAACTGCTGCTCTACCATATACCAATTCGTATGGGGATTTGCCTATTGACCTCTTACTAGTGATTCTTTTGGCCCATAGTGCAAACTTGAGCTGTGAATCCCGGTTCTTTTGGTTTTCATTTATGGCCTTCTTCAGTGCCCTTATCAGAGTTTTGTTTGAGGATTCAGCCAATCCATTTCCCTGTGGATAATAGGCACTAGAGTGTCCTAATACAATATTATATTGTTGGCAAAAATTGATAAATTTGATAGACTTAAAATCCTGAGCATTGTCTGTGACAATCTTAGTAGGGCACCCAAACCTTGAGATGATGTTATCTTCCAGAAACTTGATCACCACTGTGTCTGTAGCATTCCTTGCTGGCATAGCCTCAACCCATTTAGTGAAGTAATCGATGGATGTTAGTATCCACTTTTGTTGTGCGCTTGAGGCAAGATGGATTTCGTCGATGAAATCAATTCCCCACTGCTGGAAAGGTTCTGCTATGTGTACCGGGATCATAGGAAGAGGTGCAAACTTTTGCCTCTCAACAAATTTCTAACACTTTTCACAGGCCCTTACCCTAGCATAAACATCTCCGAAGAGTCTGGGCTAGAAAAAGCCTGATTTTAGGATTTTGTGTGCCATGGCCCTCCAGCTATAATGGACACCACATATGCCCTCATGGAATTTTGCCATCACTTCTTCTACTTCATTTTCTGTGAGACATAAAAGTAGTATGCCCGATGGGTCCCTCCAGTATAGACGACCATTTTATAAGATGAACTTCTGAGATTTTAGCCTCAGTGTTCTATAATTTGTTTTGTCGCAGCTTGGAGGACATCTAAGAGTAAAGAGGTACTTTACAATTTCTTTGTACCAGGCACTGAGAAGGTACTTCATATGAGTATTTTGTGTAGCAGTCTCTATCTCACGCTGATCATCTACTCCTCCAGGCTCTTCATTTGCCACCATAGACAAATTTATCCCCAAAGCCTAATAGTTTGATTCAGAAAGGATCTTGGCTAATCCTTGTCCCTTTATTAGCTTAGTGGGGCGTATCTCCAACTCATGCTCCTGTATCTTGGCTATCCATTTGCCTCTCTTTCCTTCACTATCTCCCTGAATCAAGATGTCTTTTACAGCAGCTGTGGGTACAAATGCAGTTATAGCTGACTGTATGACATACATCCGGAAAGCCTTGAGGGATTTAACCAAGGCATAGGCCTGTTTCTCCAGGATGTTATATTTTAGCTCAACATCGTAGAGCACTTGGCTGAAGAAGGCGATAGGTTGCTCATGCCCCTCTTCATTTTTCTGCAATAATACTACTACGATAGTGTGGGGAGATGCAAATGAAAAGATCATGAAGGGTTTAGCATAATCCGGTCCTGCCAACACTGGGGCCTCTGTGAAAGAATTTTTAATTCTGTTAAAAGCTTCCCGTGACTCAATAGTCCATTTTACTTCGTTATCTTTCTTCAGCATCTTAGTTATGTAACGAACTATCTCTGCATAGTTCGGTATGAATCTTCTCAAGAAGTTTATACGTCCAAGAAAAACTTGGACCTCTTTCTTATTTCTAGGCAGGGATATACCCTTTATGACTTCTATCCTTTTCTGATCAATTTTTACCCCTGCCTTTGTTGCAATGTGCCCCAACAGTTTACCCTCTTTTGAAGCAAACAAATATTTTTTGGGGTTTAAGGACAATCCATGCCTATGGCACTTGTCAAAAGTCCCGCGCAAATGTTCTATATGTTTGGCATCATCCTTTGAAAAGATTGTGATGTCATCCAGGTACACCACCATGAATTTGTCTTGTTCCCCCACAAAATCAATGTCCATGGCCCTTTAAAATGTAGCCCTCGCATTGATCAATCCAAATGGCATTCGAGCATACATAAACATTCCCCAAGGAGTGGTGAATGCAGTTTTCCTTTGGTCCTCTGGAAGCACTACTACCTGATTATACCCAGAAAAGGCATCCATCATGGACATTCGTGAAGTTCCTACCACCTTCTGCAATATATGGTCCATATTAGGCAGTGGATAGTTATCTTTCAGAGATGCTCTGTTCAAGTTCCGAAAGTCAACACACAATCTTATTTCTCTGTTCTTCTTTTGGACCGGGACCAGGTTGGCTACCCATTCAGAATATATTAATGGCACAATAATCTTAGCCTTCAGCAGTTTATTAATTTCCTTTTCAATGGAAGGAAGGAGTAAAGGATTGATCTTCCTTAATTTTTGTTTGTGGGGCTTAGCATCTCCTTTTAATGGAATCTTGTGCTAGATAATGCTAATGTCAAAGGTCTTCAAATCTTGATAGGACCAGGCAAAGACGTCTTTGTATGTCTGAAATAGCTCCCGATATTGCCCTTTGTATTCATCAGGTAC
Organism: Pinus albicaulis; assembly: GCA_034641835.2. Classification (NCBI taxonomy): domain Eukaryota; kingdom Viridiplantae; phylum Streptophyta; class Pinopsida; order Pinales; family Pinaceae; genus Pinus; species Pinus albicaulis. The sequence goes on from CM076577.1 coordinate 1,164,442,097, forward strand.
CTTATTGGACAATTTCACGATTTTGGGATCAGCCTTTGTGCCGAGGTTCAGGTCATCTACGTGATTTTCTTCAACCACCTTACTTGGCCGGATCGGGACATCATTTTTATCAAACAGTCTCTCCAGGGGGACTAGTCCTCTGGGTATTACGTTCCCTTTGAGCTGCAGTACCTTGTGCCCAACCATGGTATCCTACCATTTATTCTGAGGAAGGTCCTCAGTGTCTTCATCGCCAGTATCTATGTCCATATTGAAGAATTCCCCAACAGTTTCCATGAATCTTTTGACCTGCTCTTCATCTTCAAACACCTTCCAGTGTTTGACATTGTCATGGATGGAAGGATGGTAACAGACCTCTATCTCGTACCTTAGGAGGGAATTCTGAGGTGGCCGAAAAGTGCTTGTAGCTACTGCAAGAGAGTCTGCCATTCTGTTCTGGTCTCTTGGCATGAATTGAATATTAAATTCTAGGAAGAAATTATCTACCAAGTCCCATACCTCATTTCTGTAAGCCCTCAGTCATGGGTGCTTAGCTTGACATTGATTTCTTACTTGTCTCACAACCAGTTTTGAATCTCCCAAAACCTTCAAGCTCTGAATATTCATATTCTTTGCTATTTGCAGACCTAGGAGCAATGCTTCATATTCGGCCACATTTTTCGTGGCTTCATACTCCAATTTGAACGATAATGGGACCATTTTTCCAGTAGGGGAGATAAGGAGAACCCCAGCTCCATTCCCTTCCTTTGAGTTGGCTCCATCAAAGTGCAAGGTCCAAATCCCACCTTCTTCATTACTTGAAGACTGCTCAGTCTTCACTTGACAAAAAAATGGCTCCTACAAGTAATTTTGGTCTTCCTCAAGCATTAGACAAGAGAACTCACCCTCTTTGTTGTACACTGGTGAATTCATTGAATTATCTGCTTTAGTGACCATCTTCACAAACCTTGTTTCCCGGTATAATCTCATTTCTTGACCTCCAAACACAGGGATGGTCGCATAGGTTAGGTCCAGCTTTATAGATCCTCCAATTTTTGTACCGCATGATCTTGATAACAACATCCCAAAATGAGCTAGGATGTCAGCCACTACTATGTCCATTACCACGCTCTTCGTTGGGATTTGGGCTAGATTTACCACCAAATCCTTGATCATCCCCAGGCATTTGACTCTCTTGGAATCAAAAGAGTATAGATATTTATATGGGTGAGTGATCTACAGCTCCAATTGCTCCATCACCCACAGAGGTAATAGGTTATGGGATGCCCCAAAATCTAGCATACAGTTATGCAATAATAGGTCATGAATTACTAAGGAGACATAGAAAGGGGGGGTTGAAGAATCTAGTTCCTCAACATGAGGACCAAACACAACCATGGGCCTTTCTTCTTGGAGGTTTAAACTGTTTGGGATTGGAGAAGCTCCTTGAGGAAGCATGAATGATGACACTTGATCCTGATAGGCTGGTTGCTTCAGGAGTTCAGTCAAAGGGACTATAATTTTTACTTTTTCTAGCTCTTTCTGAAGGCTATACACAGGAGGAGGCTTCTCTACAAGACTTTCCTTTGGCTCTTTACTATTGGCTAGAGTTTTTTTCTTCCTTTTGGATGGGTTTAAAATTTGAATTTGGATTAGAGGTCAACTTAGAAGAGGAAGGAATAGAGTCATTAGAATGTAAAGGTTCAGTTATAGATATCTTACCTTTATCTTTAATTTTCTGAGCGACGGTCTCCTTCTGAGGCATCTCTTCTTCTTGTTCTTGTGTGCGCGTCCTCTTCCTAAAGGACCTGAGATCATATTTTCAGTTGAACTGTGCCTACATGAAGTCCTCGAATTGCTTGCAGTAATCATCAATCTTTGGATCTTCAGCAGCACATGTTTTTTTCTTCTTCTTCTTGCAAGGAAAGCTCCACTTCTTCACCTTCCGAGTAAGCAAGATATTTATCATCTTGCCCATCGGGGATGTCTTTGGCAGGGCCATCCATCTGCCCTTCCAGATACAGTGGAGGTTGTATGTGGTCTTGCTACTCCTTCTGATCTCATTGTAATATTTGTAAAGGAGGCTTTTTGTATTAGGGATTATAACCTCTGTTCGGAGCAGCTTGGAATGGCTTGGAGGATGGGTTCTTTGCCTAGAGCTCAAGCTTCACCAGCTTGCTCGAAAGGTTCTTGATCATTTTGCTCATATCCTCTATTTTTTAATCTTCTACCTCTCTATCTTGACCAGAGGTAGATGCTTCTTCTTTCCCTCTTCGTCTAGCTTCCTGGTCTGACCTCCCTTTTGATTTACCCGTAGAAGAAAAGTTGGCTTCCACTTCTAATGCATCAGTCTGGGCCTCATCCAGGGTAGCAGACTTCCTTTCTCTTAAAGAGAATCCGAATTCTGAATCAAAGGCTGCTACAAACACCACTTTAGCAGCAGTCTGGTGAGGCTTCATTTTGGCTGGGAGACTTGTATATAATTTGTTAAACCTCTTGATGAATTCAGACACACCTTCATTATGTCTCTTTCTAAGTGCATTGAACTCTGTAAGAAAATATCCATGGTCCTTGTTCTCTCCCCATTTCTTGATAAAGGCATTTTCCATTTACTCCCAGTTAGTAATGGAGCGGTCCCCCAAAGTCTTGAACCATTTTCTTACCTCTCCATCTAGAGATTGGAAAAACAATCTCAATACCACATCTAAATGTTCAACATTAAAATTTTTTGCGAAGGCGCAAAAAACTTCTAGGTGTTTTTGAGCTTCAGTATCATTTTCTCCATTGAAACGAGGCAGGATATTTAAGTAATCTTGAGGCATATCATACAGGATCTGAGGCAATGCCAGGTGGTCATATTTGTTCAATAGGAAGCCAGGAATAGACATCGGAGGTTGTGGAGGTGGTGGGGGATTCTGATGTATGAAAGGAGGTGGTGGAAGAGAAGTATGTATGACAATGGGGATATATTGAACAGAGGCTTGAGGGGCTGATTGAACTGTTGGAATATGAGAAGTGGAAAACTCTGTGACTTCTTTAACTTCTTCGATTTTGGGAGTGGGATGCAAAAATAAGCTCGTGGTATCTACAGATTCAGCCTCATCTTTTACTTCAATATTTTCCAGGGAGTGGTTATCAGAAGTATAATCAAGGGTTCTTGTAGTAGAACCAGGACCTTGATCTTGAGCTAATTCAGAGGAGGATGGAGAGTCTTCTAGGGAGAATTTGGGAATATCTGTATAAGCTGGTTGTATTTCTCTCCAACTTCTCTTGTGTAAAATTTTCTTTGGATCAAACACTGAAGGCGTTTTCGACTGGGATGTATCTGACCTCAGGTGTGGCTTTCGGGAAGCTAGGACTACAAATGGATTTATCCTTTAAATGACAGTGGAGTCGCCAAGGTGAGGGATATACAACTCCCAACCATTCCTGCTCACCTATTTTGAAGGGTGGATGATATTTTTCGAGGCCCAGGGATTTAGTTATTCAAATTCTTTCCCTGACAACGACGCCAGAAAGATGTTGTAGCTCCTAGAGATAACCTTGAGTTGTATAAAGACCAGTGCCTAGGACATCTTAAAAATGCAAGGAGCATATGAGTCAACTGATTGCAGTTGACAATATTGGGCTCATGCAACTATCACTTGGATGAATGGTTTTAATAAGGGTGGAACCAAGACCCCAAAGTTAAACACAACAAATAGGAAACTGCAGAAACTGAGTAAAAACTTCAAAAAGTAGATGCATCAGACTTAAGACATAATGCTATAAAGGGGGTCGACTTCTCAAATGAACACACAAATATCAAGTAATATAAGTGAGTGATGACTATGATAGAAGATGGAATAAGATATCAACTATAAACATGCTTATTCAAAGATAAGAGTATATATATACTGGGCCTATGCAGAGATAAGAATCCATATATCTGGGCTCGCTCAAAGACAAGAATCCACTTTAGTTAATATCAGAAGAACAACGAAAGGGCGAGAAAATGAAACAAAGTATCCTACTTGAGCCATATTTAAAGCGCTATGTATGAGTAAACATAAGTATCTGTAATGATAAATTCACATTTAAACATGGGAGCACTCGCATTCCAGAGCATGAGATACAAGAGATGTGGAGAGGCACGAAATGAACATTTATATTAAAAAACAAAGAGAAGAGTTACAAACTGTGAATCATCCAGAGCAGAATCCCCAATTCCAACAATGCTTCTTATTACTGAATCCCTATGGGCTCTTCAAAAATCTAATATCAGAGTTCATACAAAATACATATAGAGAACTTGAACTAGTGAGTCCTTTGGAAAATCTGGAACCTTTTCTTAGTGTTTGCTTCCTGCTTTTATAACCACTGATTCCTATGCATGAGAAGATATTTTGGGAAAATATCTTCTCCGCGTGCTGGTATGCTGCTGCAGGTCTAAATCAAAATAGAAATGATGATGAGGAAAAACTGCCTCTCATCATCTTACAATGCAGGCCTAAAGCTGTTTCTAACTGAAATGTAACAATTGATTGAATTGAAAGTAAATCTGAAGATTTCACCCGAAATGACAAAGTGGAGGGAATATACGGTAAAAAGACCACACAGGCCCCGTCATGACTTATTATTGTTGTTTGATGAAGTGGAACCACTGCTGCTACTGGCAAAAGAGATACCGTTAGTCATGGGAAGAGCTGGCCTTCCATGCTGGAGCATGCGGTACTGACAGTAGTAGAAAAATTGGCCTCTTGTGCTGGAGGGTCCCATAGAACGACCAATGGTCATGATCCATTGTCTTGGACGTGGAATGCCTCTCTGCATCTTTTTCTCTTCTTCCTAGGCGTGGAGGATCGTCATCCTCGGCCTCGAGCCACTGTGATTGGCTAGGTGAGGGTCTGTGTTGATTAAAAGGCCGTGAAAAACCTGCACAAACATCAAATAAATTAAATAAATCCTGCGTTTATGGTTTGACTGCTTCAGATGGCTCGGGTAAAGGTAGAGGAGCAATGTGGAGGTGGTAGATGCAGCGGAAAAGGGTCTCATGGTGAAAAACCATGAAAACCAAGGTTCAAAACTGTATTTGGCACAAAGAGGTGCAATGGCGGTTTTTGTGAATACCGGAGGTGGTATTCGTAGGGTTGAGGTGGTAAGTGGTTTAGGGCTAAATGGACGTGATACGGCTTGATGGCTGACGTGTGTCTTTTACAAAACCACCCATTTCGCGTGGAAACAACATGATCATGTAATTTGGTGAAATGAACGTGAAACTGAATGGGAGCCGTCTGATTTGGGAAATCCAGATCAACGGCTGCAAATGAACGTGACGGACAAACCTACATGGTCGGGTGGGACCGGAGATGACATCAACAACCCTGTCGTGTAGTGAAAAGCTATTGGGCGAAGTTGAAAAGAGGGGATCAATGGGAGTTGTTGGATCATGAGGATCAATGGTGGGGATCATGAGGATCAACGGTGGAGATCACGAGGAAACATGATGAAAGGTCCCAGCGTGGTCGGTTGGGACCAGCGGGATTATATGGAAAATTGAAAGAAATTATGCATAGCGGGGGCACTTGAGGTATGGACAGGTTTGCGGGTTGGGTGCCCTTGTAGTAAATCTGGACCGTCGGATGAAGATCTCCCATAGCCCAAGGAGTCAACTGCAGGGGCACTCATATGGTTGACCTTTGTGATGAAAGTGCCCGTGGGTGGAAGAAGAGGTGAATCAATGCGAGCCTTCGGATCTGTGAGATGGACGGTGGAGAATGCATTGCAGGATTGACAATCAGCTGAGAAGAGGGCCTGGGAAGGAAGAATTTAGAGGTTGCGATATGCCGATGGCCGATGGAAAATCAAGTGCCGATGAGCGATGAAGCGATGGAGTGATGGGTGGGGGCCGCGTGATGGAGCGAGGAAGCATCGACCATTGGATCTGGGGGAGCCAGATCAACGGCTCAGATTAAATCGGCGGGGAATGGACATCGGTGGTGAAACATAAAGTGGAAATGGGGGAGAGCGATGTGCGATGTGCGATGTGAGATGGAGCGATGAAGCGATGACCGTCGGACTTGCAGATGGAGATTGACAGTTCAGATTGCGTCAGAGTTTCGCACATCGGCGGAAAAAGAGCTCAGGGACTAGGAATTTGGATGAAGTGAAGTGCGATGTGCGACGGGAGGGTGATGCGCGATGGCCGTCGGATCTGTGAGGATCAACGGTCAGGATATATTTGGCATATATGGCCTCAGTGGTGAATCAAAAGAGAAAATGAATGGATTTAGGAATCAACGAAGTCCGATGGCCGAAGGGGGCTTAAGGACTTTTAGCCGTTGGTCATAAAACGAGGTTATATGAGAAATGAGGGTTGAGGGCTTAAACAGGAAGGCGCTTAGAGGCCCGATATGTTAAAAAGAGCACTTTTAAAGCCAAAAGGTGGATTTTAAGCCCTTTCAAAGGTTCCGATAGGTGAAAAGGAGGCTTTGACAGTCCATGCGGTCATTATGATTTTTGCTTTGAAGTATAGGGCCCATTATCATTAGGCATCCCAGCTCGGCGGGGGATGTCATAACGACACCTTGTATGGGGTAAGACGAGATGCACACTATATTATAGATGGATAATTATATTTCAGATGTTGCAGGGAGTGTCATCTCATTCAGTAGATGAGGTTGACATGACATCATATCAAACATCATGCATATATGTGGAGATATTAGTAGCTTCACGGAAGATGTCACAGATGGTAGTTATGGTTGGTTGAGTGTCTATATGGAGGATTTTATCATAAAAAACGTTCTCAATTGGATGGTAGGGATCCATACCCTCTTCCCATTATCAACAAAGTAGTCCAATGTAATGGAAATCAACACCATAATCCTCGGCGTCTTATGGGATTTAGGTATGTGGCTTGTGATGTGGTTCTTGCTATTTATTCCTTCACTTTATTTTCTTCAACTCTTTCTTTGTTTTGTGTTCTGCTATCATTATCAATGGTTAGGGTTTCTATGTCTACATGCCCTATCCTAAATCTTATACACGAGCTTGTAACCCCTCTCGTTGAAATTGATGTTGGGTTGTTTACCCTACTTTACAAAGTCGATGGTAAGACAAAGCATGCAGTCGAAGAGGTTGGGGAGGCCATGGGAACCAAGGTGGCTCTAGGGCATGCTTGAGGGAGGAGAATTCTGCTAGCATATTTTTAAGAACCAGAACCAAGATTTGAATTGATCGCTTATCGAACTGGGATTCAAACTAGAACCGAATCAAACTAGGTTCAATAAATAAAAATTGAAAAACATACATAAAATTATTGATTTCAAATGAAAAAAAAATATTTTTAAGATTACAAATAATGATTCCAAACCATTAGAGACAAAATATGTGAATTTTTTCTCACTATAAAAAATGTAAGATTGCATATATTAATATGGTATAAAGTCCAACCTCTGCTTGTATAGCTTTTTCCCTAGCCTTTGCCTTTTGAAACTTGTCAAAAATTTCAAGGTATTATGTCCTAATAGGCCCTATGATCCATATTTATGAAGGAGAAAAATGAAATATATATATATAAATAGAAAAAAAAATTTACAATGAAAACAAACTTCAATTAATGAATAACAAAGTAGCTAAAACTATTACATGCAGAATGGAAATAAAATAGCTCGAGCGATGGTAGCTTATCTCTGAGAAGAGATGTGGGGGCTACAGGCCTTCTGAACTATGTTACAATGAGGCTCAAAGGCCTATTTATTATTAAGAAACAATGGAAAACCCTAAAAATCTAAAATCTTAACCCTAGGAGATGAAGTGCCAAAAGTATGCGTGCCCTGTTGCAGTTAATTGGTACATCAACTTCCCGGGGTCGTAACTTTGGCATACGATCTCTATTTGACCCGTATGATACCTCATTAGAATGATATATCTGAGAAGTACAATTTTTTTTTGAAAACCCTTCCATAAACTCCAAGTTTTCCTATTTTCCAAAAAAAAAAACATCCTCTAGGGCCTCAAAACGACTCTAGAAGTTCAGGACCTGAAAAAGTGCCAAAAATAGTAAATTGTGCTACAATTAAGGAAAATGAAAGAAAAAATGTTGGGGGTGCAAGTGGAATAGGTGGGTGGCCACCAATATCCACCTAGATTAGTTCTCCCCCCTTAGGAAGCAATGGTCCCCATTGTGTTGAGTTCCTCCATGAGATGGGTAAACTTCTGTTGAACTTGGTCCCTGGTGAGCTACTTGCCTTGGTGCAGGAGCTGGCTAATGTTGACAAATTGATATAGTTGGATATTTTATTGGCGAATGTTCTTGATATGTGTGTCCATGATTCGATAAGTTGTGGACTTTTCCATGCATTCTGGGTTGAGATCTGTTGGTGTTAGCCCTTTTGTAATTCTTGATGTGTCCAACAATGGTGGAAAGTATGTGATGAGCTCCATCATTAGACATATCTGGAGGGTTTAATGGTCACCTTTTTTTCTTCTTAGATCTCTTTTTATTGAATTTTTATTATTAATTAGTTTTATGATGCTAGTATAGGTGGTAATTAAGGCTAACATACTCTGAGTGCCTAATATGAGGTTGAGTGCAGAAAATCATGATTTATTAAGCATTTTTATAAGGATTTTATCATAAAGAATTGGAGGAGACAACAAGGATAAATTATTGGAGGATTGTCTACCCTCCTTAACTTCCAAAGGCAGCCAAAGGATCCCCAAGGATTCTCTCCAACAATTCGAATTCCAGAGGCAGCCAAGCACTCAATATTTATTTACTTAGATTCAAGTGAAATCAATCACCATTTTCTAGGGGGGCTATTGGTAGCTTCCCTGTAGAATAAATAGAGCAGAGCTAGAGCTAGGAAGATTTAGTCAGTTAGTCGATTCTAGTTGAAATCTGTTGGAAGCTATTGAGATTTTTATTATTTTACTCAATGATCAAACTTTCAAGGATGTATGAGGACATTCTTTTATGAAATGAGTAGACTGATTTCATTCGACTGATTTAAGTTTCAGAGAGTTAGGCTCGTGGGTTAGGGCCCGATCCATGTGCCTTAGCTTCTTTGTTGTTACTATCTTTTCCTTTCTGCCATTAAGCTAGCTTTATTTCTATCATTCAATTAGTTCTACCTTTAATAGTTTCATTGCTGTTTAGTTTTGATTCCACTGTTCTGTTGTAGTTCATTTGCTTGTGAGTAGTAGAATAGAGGAAAAACTCCAAAATTTGTGGTCAAGCCTCCCCCTCTCATCTCTGTCAATAGATTTCGAGCAGGGTAGACCTTCCCACATGCCAACAATTGCTTTCTGTTTGAGTTTAGGGAAGAAATTGAATTACCAAGTATGAGCCTCTCTTTCACTGTTTTTATCACACATTTTTATCTGCTTTCCATGCATGAATCAGTAGGTGTGTTACACTTCTGAGCACTACTGGTGCGTCTCCATTGCCTCCTGTTTTCCGTTTCTTTTTACTGCTGCACCCACCTTTTATTCCCAAAAACACTTAAAAAACCCTTCAGCCAGCCTCATTCCTTTGTCTTTTGTTATTCACGATTGCCTTATCTTCTTAATGCAAAACGCTTGAAAACCTTTGAAAGTCGACCTTCGCCTTTGCTCCTGTAATGTTCCCAATTTTTTCATGGAGAAAATTGGAACATTGATTTTGCCATTTTTAAATAGGAGATGAATAAAATGGGTAGGAGACCCATTTATTCCTTGGATAGAGAGTAAAAATCCTCTTGGCATGAGGGAGGATCACTTTTGGAGCTTGATTTCACACCTCCATGTGTGAAGGGGGCTTTTGCAAGAAGGCTAGGTCAAGTTTGACCAAGTCAAACTGCGTAGTAGCATGAGCTGGAGAGCACATTGTGGGCCAACGCAGTGGAATAAGGAGGGAAGCTTCTAAAGGAAGGAAACCCTAATGAGTGGGGTCCATTGAGAGGGAGCTCACATTGTTTAAAAGGAGGGCAAGGCTACCATTGCAAATCATCTTGAGTATTATTCATCTTGGGTTCGGTGGACTTGCAACAACATCTTGCTGGTTAGCAAGAATTACCGAGGGAATTCCTATTTAGGATTTCGTTTCCTTCTTGAGTAGCTCTTGGAGGATTGCACTCTTTTCCCCATATTCAGACATTGAGGTCAAGCACCATCTATCTTCATTAGCGTAGTTCCAGGTGGAGTTTGTGCAGTGTTGCTAGGTGTTGCTGGGGAGGTTTTCCACAACACCATCCTTGGCTAGTTTTCCATAGGAGGGAGCTTCCATCTCTTTGGGAGATAAAAAAAGGTGGTTTCTGAGCTTATTCCACCATCTTTGGCATCAGGCCAACCACTTGTCATCATATGCAGTGCAGTCCCTCTCTTAGACAACATTATTATTAGAGAGCATTTGCTGTGAGGGGTTTGCAGATAGTTGGAGGCTGAAATATTAGGTGAAAGAATCAGTCTTTCACTTCAGATTTCTCATTAGAGGATTCCATTTCATATTGAGGATCTCATTTAGCCATTTCCTCCTATTTTTTTTATGAGTTGCTGCTGCCCAGCAACTTCGGCATTATTGTGTTTTCCATTTCTGTACATGTATTGTAGCCAATCCTTCTAAGGATTGTTGTACTAGTGTTTTCAGGGGTTGAGAGCTTGCTCCCCCTCTTTATTTGAGCTGATATTGATATATCATTGTATTTACATATTGTATGCTACTATCTCCATTCATAACTGTGCAGTCATAGCTAGGCCCTGGATACATAGCAGTGTTTTGTCTCATTTCATGTACTTGTCTTGTAGAGGCTTTCATTGCCAAGATTGAGTGATTGGATCCTCGAAGAATTGTACACATTTGCTGCTATATTATTCATTGTTCAGCTATTTACTTCTTCATGTGACATGGCTCAATAGAATAACGCTATCTTTCCATTGTATGTTCATAAATGTACTTACATTGCTGCAACCCTATTCTTTGGGAAATTCCCGAGGAAGGGATTTCACATATCTATAGACAAAGTCTGTGAAGGGCCAGGTAGCCTCTAGATCTCATCCTTCATTCAAAGGTGACATATCCGAAAAATTCCCCCATAGTCTATCTCTGGAATAGAATTGTGATATTTCGAAAAAAGGAGCTCCAACTCTAGAATATCTTGAGATATTCTCATAGTTGTAGCAAGTTCCTGAAAAAGGAACATTACAGTGGTATCAGAGCAAATTTCTTGGCTCAGCCTGTGAGTCTTCGCCAAGAAGATCAGAAGATTGAAGAAGATGATGCAGAAGATGAGTTTGATCTCATCTATTTTCAGAACAGAGAAGAGCCTCCCCAAGGAGGATATGCAGAAAGAAGAGGAAGATCCCTGCACTTCCTATTCTCATCAAGGAGACAGAGAAATAATCAGGAGAAAGACTCCATATTTTTGAGAAAAAAAAAAAGGGGATAAGCTTACCAAGCTTCTTCCTAAATATATACATATGATCCATGAAGATTTTGAGGAGATCCGAAGAAAGTATAGAGAATCTCCTAGAGGGTTTGATTCAAAAGCAAACTCTAGATTGGAGGAGTGTGAGCATGCAGCTACACACCATCTTGTACAGTGCAGTCACATGCCCAGGATTGCCGGAAGATAGATGGAAAGAAGAAAAGAAGTTGCTCGAAGGGAAACCCTTAGTGATTTCTTGAAAGAGTATGAGTTTCAAGCTCAGAAATTCAGAGATCATCTCAGTTTTTCAGAGTTTTTCAAGATGAAGGTGAATGGAAAGGAGCAGCAAGATAGATTTCTTCTATCTACCTTTCAGGGTTCACCTACATGTTCAGCCAAGGCTTGGGTGGAAGAGTTAGAGGCCTTCTTGTAGCAGCAAAAAATACCGATGGATGAAGCCATCAAAGTTGCAGCGCTGCATTTGAGAGGTAAGGCTTATGCCTGGTGGATCTTTGAATCCTTTTCTTTGAAAAATGTAAACATTTCATCTTATGCAAACTTCACTAAGACATTAGTGGAAATATTTGATAGAAGGATTCATGAGACACACATGGTGGATCTAAACAAGAAAAATCAGATAAAACCCTTGCATAAGAATGCAGTACCATTGCAGAAAACCATAGAAGGGGCTGAAAACTTGCACCATACTTTGCCGGAGGAGAAACTTTCATTTCACACCTTTGAGCAAAGGAGCATGGAGATCTCTTTTTCAAAGAAGGGTCAAATCATTGGGAGGTTGCACACTAATTTTGTAGATATTGAGGGCAACAACGCTATTAGATCTGGAGTTGATCTAGTGCCTCATGCAAAGGAAAGAGGAGTTATTTCTCCACATAGAGGGATGCTTACATATTTGCAAGAAGGTTCCTAGGATCTCATGAGTGGAGATCAAGGCACAACTCATGTTCCATCTGTGCCATTGTTGAGGAGGTGTGAAACCATGGAGACACAAGGAGGAAGTAGGGAGAAGACCCAAGATCATGAGATGATGAGTACAAATCCATATTCATCTATGGAGGTTGATGCACCTAAGGAGGTGATTGGATTGTGCAGTGGAAGCATGGAGAGCTTTCTCTATTCATATATGCAATCATCTCTTGATGATGATGTTTCACTGCTTCAAGACATTTTGCCGGGGAGACCACTGGATCAGCAAAGGAGGATAGATGCTTCACATGTTGGGGCACCAATCATTGATTTCAAAAGGTTGGAGACATGGAGGGAGCTTGATACAGTGCTAGGAGTCTGGGGTAGACTCAAGGAGAGAGAGAGAGAGCATTCTCTCAACATCAGCATCACCCACTTCCATTTCAGATTCTGCGCTGAGGAAGAAGCAACAGAGGAGGGACAACAACCTTCCAACTTGCATCTTTGACATGAGAGATGTTAAAGAAGATGATGACCATATGACAGGTGCTTTTCATGAGAGATCATCAGCGCTGTCACTATGGAGATTAGATTCACATTGGAGCTCCCAGCTATTGGTGGAGTATTCCAAGGATATTTTTACTTGCATGATCTTGGATGGCCAGTTGCATGAGGAGGCATATTCAGTTAGAGGTGGGGTCATATTTTATCATGGTAGGATTTTATTTCCTAGAGCTTCCAAGCTCAAGGATAAGTTGTTACATGCAGTTCATGAGGAGTTCCTTTTCAGTCCCACTTATTCTATGAGAGCATACCACACCTTCATGGAGGGGTATTTTTGGATGGGATTCGAGGAGGATATATGTCAGCATATGAGCAGATGCATGGATCACATAGAGATGGAGGAGAGACATTACTCTTTGAGAGAGTTAGCACAACCACCTCTATTCTCTTAGAGGATGAGAGGAGACTCATTTATGAGCCACTCCATTTGTATGAGTAGTGAGTATGGTAAGGGTATTCAATTTTGTTTACATGAGAATTTATATGATGTATGTATATGCCCCTTAACCATACATGAGCAGGATGATGCTCCAAGGAGGAGCATTCTTTTTTCTAGACCATATGGTTTAGATGAGGCCATGAGCCTGATTGATGGCCATTCCCTAGGAGGACTTGGGGAAGATACATGTTATGGAGGATATGTTCATTGCACATCTGACATTTTTCACTTCCTCCGTACTCATGAGGAGATTGGAGCAGCATACAAGTGGTTGAGAAGCCACTTATCTTATCAGTCTCTATTGCAGTTGAGGGTCAAGCTGTGCTGGTTGCACTTGAGGGACCATTGTCCTTCTCATTTGTTGCATATGGCAGCAAGTATGATTCTCATTTTTTCTCCCTATGGTTCTATTGTAGCTGTCTTTATGAGGAGCATGCTTGGGAGAGAGACACATTGTGTGGGTGTGTCCTTTGAGGGAGAAATTCCTCACACTTTTTGCACTACATGTTCTAAGGGGAAAATGGGACATGATATGGTTACCTTCACTACACATTTTTTTCTTTATGAGGTGAGCCATATGATGGAGATGATGCCATATGATGATGACTTCCAACTCATCATATATGGGGATACTTGGGCCAACTTGATTTACAACGTTGGGGGAGAGATCTTTGGGGGTCTAGTCCTCATCTTGCCGCTTGAGGGAAAAATTATTGCAGCCCATGGACAGCCAGCACTCTGCACTTATCATAAGTGGAGAGATGGACAACGTGGGGTAGGCTACATTACTTACCATGTGCAGATTTTCATCCCACCTACTTTGCCGGAGCAAAAGGTGGATGACATCTTTCAGGAGTTGCCTAGCTGGAAGGCGACTCATTTTGCATGGCTCATAGCTTGGAGATGGAGGATCCATATGGGAAAGATAGTACCCATTTTTTTTCAGATCCCATTCTTCAAGGGGACCTCTAGACATCACTTTGCTATCCTCTTGAGTATTTCACCTTTACATGATGATGGCTTGATAGCTGACTTACATGCTGGGGGAGGAGCATTGTGGGGATTTGATTGATGAGATGGCATCACTTTCCTTGGAGGAGATCATCATACAGGGATGCTATAGGGAGAGGAGAAGAGAAGAACTCAGTCCATCCTTTCAATTTCTTGAGGACAAGCAATATTTGAGAGGGGAGGACTGTAATGTTCCCAATTTTTCATGCAGAAAATTGGAACATTAATTTTTCCATTTTTACATAGGAGATGAATAAAATGGGCAGGAGACCCATTTCTTCCTTGGATAGAGAGTAAAAATCCTCTTGGAATGATGGAGGATCACTTTTGGAGCTCGATTTCACACCTCCATGTGTGAAAAGGGGCTTTTGCAAGAAGGCTAGGTCAAGTTTGACCAAGTCAAACTGCGCAGTAGCATGAGGTGGAGAGCACATTGTGGGCCAACGCAGTGGGATAAGGAGGGAAGCTTCTAGAGGAAGGAAACCCTAATGAGTGGGGTCCATTGAGAGGGAGCTCGCATTTTTTAAAAGGAGGGCAAGGCTGCCATTGCAAATCATCTTGAGTATTATTCATCTCGGGTCCGGTGGACTTGAAAAAACATCTTGCTGTTTAGCAAGAATTGCCGAGGGAATTCATGTTTAGGATTTCCTATCCTTCTTGAGTAGCTCTTGGAGGATTTCACTCTATTCCCCATATTTAGACATTGAGGTCAAGCACCATCTATCTTCATCAGCGCAGTTCCAGGTAGAGTTTGTGTAGTGTTGCTGGGTGTTTCTGGGGAGGTTTTCCACAACACCATCCTTGACTAGTTTTCCAGAGGAGGGAGCTTCCATCTATTCGGGAGATCAGAAAAGGTTGTTTCTGAGCTTATTCCACCATATTTGGCATCAGGCCAACCACTTTTTATCATATGCAACGCAGTTCCTCTCTTAGACATCGTTATTATTGGAGAGAATTTGCTGTGAGGGGTTTGCAGATAGTTGGAGGGTGAAATCTTAGGTGAAAGAATCAGTCTTTCACTTCATATTTCTCATTGGAGGAGGCCATTTCAGATTGAGGATCTCATTCATACATTTCCTCCTATTTTTTTTATGAGTTGCTGTTGCCTAGCAACTCCGACATTATTGTGTTTTTCATTTCTGTACATGTATTGTAGCCAATCCTTATAAGGATTGTTGTACTAGTGTTTTCAGGGGTTGAGAGCTTGCTCACCATCCTTATTTGAGCTGATATTGATATATCATTGTATTTACATATTGTATGCTGTAGTCTCCATTCATAACTTCGCATTCATAGCTAGGGCCTGGATACATAGCAGTGTTTTGTCTCATTTCATGTACTTGTCTTGTAGAGGCTTTCATTGCCAAGATTGAGTGATTGGATCCTCAAATAATTGTACACATTTACTGCTATATTATTCATTGTTCAGCTATTTACTTCTTCATGTGCCATGGCTCAATAGAATAATGCTATCTTTCCATTGTATGTTCATACATTGGCTTACATTGTTGCAAGCCTATTCTTTGGGCAATTCCTGAGGAAGGGATTTCATATATCTATAGATAGATTCTGTGAAGGGCCAGGTAGCCTCTGGATCTCACCCTTCATTTGAAGGTGACATATCCGGAAAATTCCCCCACAGTCTATCTCTGGAATAGACTTGTGATATTTCAGAAAAATGAGCTCAAACTCTAGAATATATTGAGATTTTCTCATAGTTGTAGCAAGTTCCTCAGAAAGGAACATTACAGCTCCTCAAATCTCCCACCACCGTACATCGCAATCGTATTTAGCATTGTTTACCCTTTTACTTTAACACTTACCGCTCTCTTTCACCAATTGCGATATTGTGAAATCGTAAATCGCAGACCTCAGTTCTTACCAAATCACAAATCACAAATTGAAACTTTTCCCTTTTTTTTCTTTACACTTACCACTTGTTTTCACCGATTTTTTTCCATTTTCCTCTTAAGACATTATCTCTACGATCCACCGATTGCGATCTTGCGATCGCGCTCCCCCCTGGTCCCACCGCCACGTCACCCATCGCAAATCGCGCGTTGCAAAATTTACCCTCTTCTTTAAAGATTTACCGCTCTGATCTGCTGATTGCGATCACGCTCCACCACCGGTCCCACCGCCACATCACCCATCGCACATCGCACTGTGCACCGTTTAGTTGGTTTTCGTTACACTAACCGCTTATTTCTGTCGATTATCATATCGGATATCCCAACTATTGCCTCCATCGCATCTCCGCCATCACAATTTTCAATTCATTCCACTCCAAAGCGATTTCTGCGCTATAATAAGGTTTTATAAGGTTTAAACCCCCTCTTTCCACTTCTAAGCCCTGTTTCACATGTTAAGCCCTCCATTAGCCTCTTTAGCCTTTTTCTTTCCTCCAAGCTGCAAATCAACCCTTCTTCAATTAGAATTAAGTCATGGATAACTTAGTTGCATGGGTAGAAGCATGGTAGATAGACCATAGGGTAAATAGAGTGCATTTAGCTAATTGGCCAAGTTAAGTGTGGTTTAAATTAGTTTCCTTTCTGCAACTTAGTCTAGTTTATTTCCATTCATTTTCTTTCAAAAAATTAATTTAGTTTCTTTCTGACATTTCTTTTCAGCAATATAGTTTAGTTTCTTTTAAATCATTTTATTTCCTGCAAATTAAATTAGTTTCATTCATGTCATTTCTTTCCAGCAATTTACTTTAGTTTCCTTTCTGTCATTTCTTTCCAGCAATTTAGTTTAGTTTCATTTCTGTCATTTCTTTCCAGCAATTTAGTTTAGTTTCCTTTCTGTCATTTACTTCCAGCAATTTACTTTTGAGTTCTTATCATAGTTTAAGAAATAGCACCCTTTCGTAAAGCGTAAGAGGATGGCATGAACATATTGCATCTGTTGTGTATATAGCATTGTCACCTCCAAGTTTGTACGAATCCCGAGTTGATAAAGTAAAGTAGGGCAGCCCCTGGGAGTTGCAGCACTCTTGGTGCAATACTAGGGCTTACCACTTTTTGGCGCCGTTGCTGGGGAGGTGTCTAGTAGATGCTTAGATTTTGTTTTTAGTGTTCTTTTCTGCTTTCCTTTCTTTTCATGTAATTTATGAAATATTAAAAAAATATAAAAATTTTTGATTTTCATGCCTCGTAGGACTAGGAATACTCAATTAAAAATCTTACCTAAAACCCCCACATCACCTCCTAACCACCCTACACTCTTCTTCATTGGCGGTGAGCTTGAACCCCCTATAGGAGAGCCTTCTGAATATTTCGAGGATCCTATTGGGGAGGAAGAAGAAGACCTTGTTTTAAATGACGGACCTGCTTCACCTATCTTAACCATGGCTGGGACCCAGAGAGCCTTTCCCATAAGAGAGGCAAATGGGGAAACTAAGATGAAAAACATTAGCCCCTTAGCTCTTCCAAACTTTCGTGGACTTACCTCTGAGTACCCTGACATCTTCATGTTCGAATTTACTATTGTTTGTAGGACTTATGACTACACTTCTAATGATCAAAAGTTGAAGCTATTACCATTCACCCTTAAGGATGCAGCCTTGCATTGGTTCATGGGTCTATCTGGGGATAACATCACTACCTAGGCATAGATGGAAGATACATTCAACAACAAATACAAAGAATATTGTAGGGCCAAGGAAAATAAGGATGAAATATTTAGGATGACTCTAGGACCTGATGAATCCCTAAAGGACTATGAAGATAGGTTTCAATTAAACTATAAGAGAGCCAACTCTACTCTTGATCCTACATCACTTAAACTTGTACTTCTTCAAGGGATCAGTGAAGAGATGATAGAAAACTTGAATATGTTAACAGGAGGAGATATCTACCAACAAACCTATGAAACAATCAAAATTGTCTTCTAGAACCATTCTAGGGCATTTAGGAAGAAGGGCAGAGCTAGCCAAATTACATCCAATACCCCTTCCTCTTCCTCCATAAAACATGAGATTGGATACATGCTAGAGGACTTCAAGAGTGACATGCTGCATACCTTTGCTTTGAAAATGGACACAATGCAGGTCAAAAGGAAGCAAGAAGAAGCAGAGAGAGCCCTGGCCATATTTTGTCCTAGATGTACCAGGAAGCACCCAAGAAATGAATGTCCACTGAATGTCATAGAAGTTTTCTTAGTCTATGAGGAGAATCATGCCACATAAAAGTTTCCCTCCTTACCTAGACTTAAGGCTATATATCAAGGTGGGGAAGCAATGCCAGAGAAACTCTATGTCATCAACCATAGACGGCCTCAAGGCCCTCGACCATATCAAGAAGGTATGTAAGGTGCACCTTACTCTTACTATCACAACAATCAGAGTTCACCCATTCAACCTTCATGCAACCCCACTCCTCCATCCTGGTCTACACCTTTTATTTGGCCTTACAACCCTTCATATCATCCTCAACCAATAAACCAACCATTCCAGTAGTATGTTCCGCAACAACCTTAGTGGAACAATCCATCCCAAGGGTGGAGGCCTCAAAAAACCAACCACCTGCTCTAATGCCTCCACCCCAAACTCAACCTCAGCTTACTCATGCTGCTCCACCTAGGATACCTATACCTGCACAACCCAATCTAAACTCGAACAATAGACAGGTGCAATAGGATCCCAGTGGAGAAACATCCTATCCAGCTTATGGTGTGGAGATACAGGAGGTTAATCTCAAGTCGAGAAGAGTACTCCCAGAAAACCATCATCCATCTCCACATGTAGAGGTTGAGAAGGAAAAGGAAGAAGGTAACACTTAGATCCAACAACCTCATTTTCCTGAGTGCTTGATCCACCCTAATCAACACACCCCTGAGGAGACTAAACTCCTGGGAGAATTAGAAAATTTGTGTGTAAAGATACCACTTCTCCAGGCCATTAAGGATGTCCCTATCTATAATAGGCTCATCAAAGAAAAGTGCTTCAAGAAACCTGGGAAAAGGAAGAAATATACCCCCACCATCAATGTGGTAGGAAAACTGTCTGACCTAATGCTAGGAAGGGTGATATTTCCAAAGTACTTGGACCCTGGTAGTCCAATTGTTGATGTGCATATAGATGGTGTCATAGTCCCCAACACTCTGATTGATCTACGGGTTTCCGTCAATATCATGACCAAGGAAACTATGTTGAAACTTAATCTCTAAGGGACTTTGAGGAAAACCACGACAGTTCTGCAACTTGCAGATCGGTCCACAGTAACTCCAGAAGGAATTGTTGAGGATGTCATGGTTACCATTGACTCTTGGGAGTATCATATATATTTCCTTGTCCTGTAACCAAAAACAAAGTTTAATGGTTATCCTCTCATCTTAGGGAGACCTTGGTTAGCCACCGTAAATGCTGATATTAGTTGTCGGGCTGGAAACATGACTATAAAAAATGGGCCTTTGTCTAAATAGCTAGTGTTATACCTCTAGTCTAGCCTTCCATTGATCATGATCTCCCTATATGGTTGGAGGATGAAGAATATGAGTTATATAACACAACCCCTATGTGTACCATATATGCTATTCTTAGAGGGTGGTAGCTTGATGACGATGAAATCACCGACCATGCCATTCAAAACCAGTCCTCCACTAACATTCCTCTTGAAAACTTAGTCAAAGAGTCTGAAAGCCAACCTTGGATGGAAGTGCACTCAGTTGAGTCAACCTTTGAATACACCAAGGCTATTGAGTTTGGCCCATCCAGATCTCTTAAAATCAACCCAAACCTATCGAATGAAGAAGAGAAGCAGTTGTGCCAGATTTTGAAAGGGAATATAAATGCATTTTCTTGGGATTACAAAGACATGAAAGGGGTGCATCCTTCAGTTTGAAAACATCATATTTACATCAAAGAAGGATGCAAGCCTGTGAGACAACGCCAAAGAAGGATGAACCCGGTTCTGAAGGACATAGTCAAAGAAGAGTTGCATAAACTATTGGATGCAGGGTTCATATATCCTATATTTGACAGTGAGTGGGTATCTCCTCTTGTCCTAGTCCCAAAGAAAAATGGGAAGTGTTGAATTTGTGTTGATTATAGAGAACTTAAAAAAGCCACCAAGAAAGACCATTTCCCTTTTCTCTTTATAGACCAAGTCTTGGATGGCCTTGTGTGGGAGAAGTTATTTTACTTCTTAGATGGGTTCAGTGGGTACAATCATATTCAAATCAACCCCGAAGACTAAGATAAGACTACTTTCACCTACCCTTGGGGTACCTTTTCTTATATAGTCCTACCCTTTGGGTTGTGTAATGCCCCAACTACCTTCCAAAGAGCTGTCCTGGGCATCTTTTCTGAGTTAGTCCATGACTCTGTTGAAATATATATGGATGATTTCACACCATATGAGGATGACTTCCAAGAAGCTCTCTCCAATTTGGGTAAATTATTAAGAATATTCATTGAGATGCATCTCTCCTTGAGCCCATAAAAGTGTGAATTCCTGAAGAAATTAGGGGTTGTAATAGGACACTCCATATCCCAAGAAGGAATATAAGTAGACCTGAAAAAAATCACTATCATCAAAAGGGTACCTGCTCCTCAAAAGAAAAAAGAAGTCAGGAGTTTCATAGGATTAGCTGGTTACAATAGAAGGTTCATCAAAGATTTCGAAAAGATGGTTTCACCATTATTTGGGTTATTGGCCAAAGATTCTGAGTTTATTTGGTCCGGTCCTTTTCAAGAGGATTTCTAGCTTATTAAGAGAAATTTGACTACTTCCCCCATCCTCCGAGGTCCAAATTGGACTCTTCCTTTCCACATCCATACTGATGCATTTGAAAAATCTGTAGGGGAAACATTAGGACAATTAGAGGAAAAAATCCCTTATGCCATTTATTTCATCAGCAAGAAATTGTCCAAGGCCGAGCTGAATTATACTGTTACTGAGAAGGAGATGTTAGCCATTGTCCATGCCTTGAAAAAATTCAGACATTATGTAACTGGATATCAGACCTTTTTTCACGCTGACCATGCACCCATCAAGTATTTAACGAACAAGTTGAATTTTAATGCTCGAATAATTAGATGGTTGTTATTTTTGTAGCAATTTTATTTGACTATTGTTGATAAACCTTGAAAGGAGAATGTTGTTGTAGATTTTTTCCAGGTTAGCTCTCCCTGCAGATGAAGAAGGAATGGTGGATGACCAGCTGCCGGATGAGCATCTCTTTGCTATATCATCACTCTCACCATGGTTTGCTGATATAGCCAACTACTTGGTTGCTAGGAGACTCCCTCCTAATATTTCATTCAGGGAGAGGAGCATAATCATTAGAAAAACGACCCTTTCACATGGATTGGGGGAAACCTTTTCAAGCTAGGCCCTAATAAAATCCAAAGGAGATGTGTGAGGGAGGAAGAAGTTTTTGATATCCTCTCTGCATGTCATGACAACCCATGTGGAGGCCACTTTTCTGCAAAGATAACTACTTACAAAGTTTTGCATGCAGGATACTATTGGCCTACTCTTCATCAAGATTCCACAAGATACACCAGCAGGTGTGACCAATGCTAGAGGATGGGGAAACCCACACAAAGGGATGAAATTACTTCACACCCTCAGGTGGCCCTTGAGCCATTTGATAATTGGGGCATGGAATTTGTTGGACCTATCGATCCACCATCTGGAAAAAAGAAGCATATCATAGTCTGCACTAATTACCTAAAAAAGTGGGCCGAAACAAAAGTAACGAAGGTAGAAACCGAGGAGAAAGTAGAAAATTTCCGAGGGAGAATGTGTTTTACAAGTTTGGGTACTCCAGAGAAATAGTCACTGATCAGGGAGCACAATTCACCTCTCACCTCATTGAGAACCTTTTGAGGAAACACAAGATTAAGCATAGAACTTCTACTTCCTATCGCCCGTAGGCGAATGACCAAGTATAAGTGACTAACAAAGCTTTAGAGAGCATCCTCACCAAGGTTGTGAGCAGCAGTAGAAAATATTGGGCAGACATATTAGTAGAAGATACTTGGGCCTACAACAGTACTTGGAAGACAACAACTAGATTCACTCCCTATGAACTAGTCTATGGTAAGAAGGCTCTACTTTCAGTTGAGTTTGAATTCAAAACTTTAAGAATGGAAGCTGAATTAAATCTAGAGCCCAAAAAGAGAGGTTGCTGCAACTAAATGGATTGGATGAGTTCAGAATGCAAGCACTTCTTCACACAGAGGTAGTTTAACAGCAAAGGAAGGTATGGCATGACAAGAACATCAAAGAAAAAACCTTCCAAGAATGATATTGGGCGCTGTTGTATGATTCAAGGTTTAAAGATTTCAAAGGCAAAGGAAAGCTGATTACAAGATGGTTGGGACCTTACATAGTGGAAAAATGTTTTGATAATGGCGCAGTTCAAATAAAAAACATAGATGAGGAAGGAATCCCCTTGCTTGTCAATGGTCACAGACTTAAAATTTACAAGAAGCCTTTGCCAAAGGAAAAGTTCATAAATTCAATAAGAAGAGAGGTGTATGTGATGGGAAAATCCATAATTTCCCACACCTCCTGAAAGAAAAAAAAGGAAAATAATAAATATCCATGGGTGAAAACCTCTCTGAGGCACCCAAGGCAAGCTTGTGGGCTGAAAATCTCGATGGAGGCAGCTCACTTGCTCAAAAAAAAGAGAAAAAATAAGAGAGAATAAAGATCCATGGGTGAAAACCTCTCTGAGGTGCCTAAGGAAAGTATGTGGGTTGAAAACCTCCATGGAGGCAACCCACTTTATTTCAAAAAAAAAAAAAAAAAACATCTGCATTTCTGTGTTTTCTGTGTTTGTTGTTTTGCAAGTTATTAATGGTTTATGGAAACACGGGGAAGCATTCATATTTTTTTTTCCCTTCTTATATTTTACCATCCATCCCATCATTCACTCCATTCATTTTAATAACTTCCTCCATCACCTCCATACACCATATTCCTCCATTCCTGAGCACAATGTAGCAAAAGAAAGCAAGTCACAAACTGCTACAAACATCAGGAAGTTCCTTCAAAAACAAAGATTGTTCACAGAATGTAAATAAAAACAAGGAGGAGCCAAAAAAGCAAACCCTAGGCAAGACAAGAGTGCCACCCATGGAATCTGGAGCATCCACACGCAACATCTCTAGTAGGAAGAAACATCAAGGAAATATCAGCGACTCACTCAGAGAGTTGCTCACTTAGAGAACAGGAAAATAGTGAAGAACGCAACACCTAAAATGTTTGTCTCCTCAATACAGCTCCTCAAAATTCCTAGGAAACAACATGTAAACTTAGGTATAGCTTCTCACCCCTCGCTATGCATCCATAATAGCAAGAAATAATTAAATTTGCAGACTTAGATTTTAAGGGGCAAAAAGGTGGCCAATTAGCTTGGCCACCATCGTAAAGTATGACTAGGGAGAACTGCAAAGTCACACCACCTGAGTGTGCAAAAGAAAAGAATTTAAATCAAGTGGAGTTGAGGAAAACAAGGGGAGGAAACACACAGTCCATCAGGAATTAACGGGGAGAAAGTAACAACAGTATCTAACGAAAACTAGAGCTAAGGCCGAGTTACATAAGAACTCCAGAAGTAGCCGCACAGTATCATAATAAAGAGGGTCCATCTCATCCAAACTAGTAAATTATATTTTTTTTTAAAGGGAGAGATCGACGAAAGCCTGCAGCGCAAAAACAGTGAGCCTCAGCTGCGTATTTTTGAAAAACATGTAGCGGTAACAACAGAACAACGTCACCCTACCCATGGCCTGGTACTGTTTCATAAATATGAGCAGGGAAGCTTTCATAGCAACCCAAACAAGGCCAAATTCCACTTCTAGCCTTAGAGAAGAAGAAGAAGAACCAGCAGAGGAAGAAGAACCAGAAGATGAACAAGAAGGAGAAGAGGAAGAACCAGAAGAAGAGCCAGAAGAAGAACCATAAGAGGAACAAGAAGAAGAAGAGGAAGAGCCAAAGGGCCAAGGAAAAATAGAAGAGATGGCCATAGAAGTCATAGAGATAATAGAACGTGGGCAAGAAGTAGACTCACAACACATCACCACATCCCCTCAATACAAAGAGGTAGTTTCCACCTTAGCTCCTCTGAGCGCAAAGAGAAAAAGGAAGATCTCTATGTATTTAAGAACATACAAGAGCCAGAGGATAAGTCAGAGAGAGCCAGAAACTCCTCCCACAAGCCCAATTATCATTGAAGAATCACCAAGGGAGGAGGAAAGAATCGAAGAAAAATTTCTGAAGGAGCAGCTGCAGAAGGCACATGTAGAGAATGTAGCACTGAAGGAGCAGTTACAGCAAAAAGGGTAGCAAGTAGCCACCATGGCAGAATTATGCATAGAAGCCCCTTCAACATAGATTCCCTTCTGATTCATATACCGTGTACCTCAAGGAGCAATGAATCCTATTTCAAATCAAAACTCTAGCCTCCCATGGATCACTACCTTTCCAAGATTGTAGGCAATTCATGAATTTATACAAGCAAGCTAACATGGCTGATCAGGAAAACATGGTAGAGTTTTATGTGCATAACCTTGTGCTGACAAATCTGGACACTTGGGACCCCAATCCTACAATGGGGGATATGCAGTTGATGGCTCTAATATCTTGGATGATGAATGGGGAAACTAGAGAAAAAGAGATATGGAGGGTCATGGGAAGAAGAAATAGAGAAACCTTATATATCAGACTAGAATTTTTCAACCCAAGGGGAGTCATCCTTAACCGTTGAGAGACTGAAAGGGACCCTGCACTAGTTGAAAGCTACCTTCAGACTCAAACCCAGGTGGTAGGACACTTTGATGATGTTGCTAGGAAGATAGAAGATGAGTGCATTATGGCCATCCATAGGAGATGTAAAAACCTCCCTCAAAGCCTCAAGAATAGGGAGCACCATACTTTAGAAAGACTAAGGGGTGCATTGGAAAGGGCACCATTATACGAGAGGGCCATGCAGGCCAAAAGTATCCAATGGTTGGGACTAAAGCTCATCCCACCTTTTCTGCTAGGGCTAAATGATGAAGAGGACACAAATACACAAGATATAGAATGGGAGAATGCATAAAAGACTAATGGTTTTTACCCCCTTGGGGAAACTCCCACACTTCTTCCTCAAGAAATCAGGGGGGCTATCAAAGCCTTGAAGGAAATGTAGGAGGAGGATTATTTGCTCAGAGGATGAGAAAACATTCAGTAGGGGGGTGATGATGAGCTCCATCATTAAACATATTTGGAGGGGTCAATGGTCACCTTTTTGCCTTCTGAGATATCTTTTTCTTGAATTTTTATTATTATTTGGCTTTATGATGCTAATATAGGTGGTGATTAAGGCTAACATACTCTGAGTGCCTAATATGAGCTTGAGTGTAGAAAATCATGATTTATTAAGCATTTTTATAAGGATTTTATCATAAAGACTTGGAGGAGACATCAAGGAGAAATTATTGGAGGATTTTCCACCCTCCTTAACTTCCAAAGGCAGCCAAAGGATCCCCAAGGATTCTCTCCAGCAATTCGAATTCTAGAGGTAGCCAAGCACTCAATATTTGTTTACTTAAGAGTCAAGTGGACTCAATCACCATTTTCTAGGGGGGTTGTTCGTAGCTGCCCTATAGAATAAATAGAGCAGAGCTAGAGCTAGGAAGTGTTAGTCAATTAGTCGATTCTAGTTTAAAATCTGTTGGAAGCTATTGAGATTTTTATTATTTTACTCAGTGATCAAACTTTCAGAGTATGAGGTTATTCTTTTATGAAATGAGCAGACTGATTTCATTCGACTGATTTAAGTTTCAGAGAGATAGGCTCGTGGGTTAGGGCCCAATCCATGTGCCTCAGCTTCTCTACTGTTGATATCTTTTCCTTTCTTCCATTAATATAGATTTCTTTCTGTCCTTCAATTAGTTTTGCCTTTAATAATTTCATTTCTGTTTAGTTTTTCTTCCACTGCGCTGTTGTAGTTCATTTGCTTGTGAGTAGTAGAATAGAAGAAAAAATCCAAAAGCTATGGTCAAGCCTCCCCCTCTCATCTTTGTCAATAGTGTTTGAGTAGGGTAGACTTTCCCACAGGCCAAAAATTGCTTTCTGTTTGAGTTTAGGGAAGAAATTGCATTAACAAGTGTGAGTCTCTCTTTCACTGTTTTTATCATACATTTTTATCTATTTTTCGTGCATGAATTCGTAGGTGTGTTACACTTATGAGAGCTACTGGTGCTCCTCCATTCCATCCTATTTTCCACTTCTTTTTATTGCTGCACCCACATTTTATTCCCAAAAACACTTAAAAAACCCTTCAACCCGCCTCATTCCTTTGTCTTTTGTTATTCACAATTGCCTTACCTTCTTAACACAAAACACTTGAAAACCTTTAAAAGTCGACCTATGCCTTTTCTCCTCGAATCTCCCGCCACCGTACATTGTAATCACATTTAGCATTGTTTACCCTTTTCCTTTAACACTTACCACTCGCTTTTTCCAATTGCGATTTTGCAAAATCGCAAATCGCAGACCGCAGTTCTTACCAAATCGCAAATCGCAAATCAAACCTTTTACCTTTTTTTCCTTTACACTTACCACTTGTTTTTTCCGATTGGGATATTGTGAAATCGCAAATTGCATCATTTTCCATTTTCCTTTTAAGAAATTACCGCTACGATCCGCCGATTTCAATCTTGCGATCGCGCTCCCCCGCCGGTCCCACCGCCACGTCACCCATTGCAAATCGCGCATCGCAACATTTACCCTCTTCTTTTAAGACTTACCACTCCGATCCTCTGATTGCGATCACGGTACGCCACTGGCCCCACTGCCACGTCACCCATTGCACATCACACTGCGCACCGTTTAGTTGGTTTTCGTTACACTTACCGCTTGTTTTCGCCAATTGCGATATCGCATATCGTAACTCTTGCCTCTATCGCATCTCCACCATCGCACTTTTCAATTCATTCCGCTCCAAAGCCATTTCTGCGCTATAATAAGGTTTTATAAGGTTTAAACCCCCGCTTTCAACTTCTAAGCCCCGTTTCACGTGTTAAGCCCTTCGTTAGCCTCTTTAGCCTTTTTCTTTCCTCCAAGCTGCAAATCAACCCTTCTTCAATTAGAATTAAGTCATGGATAGCTTAGTTGGACAGGTAGAAGCATGGTAGATAGAACATAGGTTAAATAGAGTGCATTTAGCCGATTGGCCAAGTTAAGTGTGGTTTAAATTAGTTTCCTCTCTGCAACTTAGTCTAGTTTCTTTCCAGTCATTTCCTTTCAACAAATTAATTTAGTTTCTTTCTGCCATTTTTTTCTTCAGAAATACAAGTTAGTTTCTTTTCAGCCATTTACTTTGCTGCAAATTAAATTAGTTTCATTCCTGCCATTCTTTCCAACAATTTATTTTAGTTTCCTTTTTGTCATTTCTTTCCAAAAATTTAGTTTAGTTTCCTTTTTGTCATTTCCTTCCAGCAATTTACTTTCCAGTTCTTATCATAGTTTAAGAAATAACACCCTTTCATAAAGCAGAAGAGGATGACATGAACAGATTGCATCTACTATGTATATATCACTGTCACCTCCAAGTTTGTACGAACCCCAGGTTGATAAAGTAAAGTAGGGCAACCCCTGGGAGTTGCAGCACTCTTGGTGCAATACCAGGGCTCACCATTATGGTCGAAGGTGGTCCACATTGAAAAATGGGTGCAGGCTAAGGATTGGGGGAATTATGAGCTTGAAAAAATTATCTCCCATAAACTTAGTGATGGTGTAAGGTTTGTATCGGAGTGCTAAGAGCTTCTGATGGGCTTCGACAAGGCTTTATTTCTGCAAATGAAACCAAACTTTGTCACCCACTTGAAACTTATGTAGCACCCGATGCTAATCATGTCATTGATTATACTTGGCATTGAGTTATCCAATATGTCTTGTACCTGTTGGAGGATGTACTAGATGCATTCAATAAACCTGTTTTCTTTACCAACCTCACACTGTACATGTGAAAATCCTGTCTATGTAGTCGCATGAGGCATGGAAACATCAATAAAACATAATGGCTAAAATCCCAGACCCACTTGAAAGAGACTGTGGCCAATCGAGCTATAGAGAGGTATGTTATAACTATGATGCACATAAGGAGGGCTCTCTTCCCAGGTTCATGGATTATTGGAGTTGTACATGTATATTATGTGCACTATCATTCTGTTGAAACCACTATCTAGCCATCAGTGTGGGGATGGAATGCAGTCGACTTGGTGAGCTTGGTGTCCAATAATGTCTAGAGGCTCGAATAGAAACTTATCAGAAACTTGCTATCCTGATATGATATAATGTTCTACCGAATCCAAAAATGTTCCCACACTCGTTCAAAGAAGAGTTTGGTAGTGTCCTCTGCTGTGATACTCTTCTTGAGAACCCGCAATATGATATCTTAGAAAATATGTCCACGACCACAAAAACACAATAATTACCATGCTTTGTAGAAGGGAGGCCCGATAGATAGTCCATGCAGATGGATTCTCAGGGATAGCTAGGAGTAGGAAGAGGAGTGTACAGGCCTTTCTTCTTGATGGTTGGCTTGGTGATGGCATAGGAAGTGCAGGATTTGATATATTTTCCAACGTATTGTTGGAGTTTTGGCCAACAAAAGTACTTCTTTAGTATGACTACAATTTTATCCACACCAAAGTGTCCTGCGATTTGACTGTAGCGTGCCTACCAAATTATCTTAGCACACTCACTTGAAGGAACAAAAAGGTGGCCCATGTAGCATAATAATGCATCATGGGGGTGGAAATCTAGAAATTTCTTCCCATCCACTAGCATATGGTCCGTGGTGGAAAAATTTGAGTCATTTTTGTACAATTGCGACCATACAGAGGTATCATGGCCACAAGAGTTGAGAACAGTAGTTAATGCTACAATTGGGGGCTAAATGAGGCAATATACAACATGATTGGTGCCACCTTTCTTGTATTTAATGTTCAAGTGAAATTTTTGCAGATAGATAGGCCACTTCTAATGCTGATCATTCTGCAACTTCCCTTGTGTCTGTATAAAATGAAGAGGTTGGTGATCTATGGGGATTACCATCTCATTCCCAAAAATGTAATGTTTCCATTGTTGACGCGCCAAAAAGATAGAATACATATCTTTATCATAGGTGGGGTATTTCCGAATTTTAGTGGAAAGCATCTCACTATGATAAGTCACCGAATGTCATTGCTACGTGAGAACTGCACCAATAGCATTGTTAGAGGTGTCTGTCTCAATTTCAAATTTTTGTTGCAGTTCTGACAATATGAGTACCATTGCAGAGTAGAGGCAGTGCTTTAGCTCAACGAACACCTTCTGTTGGGACTCGAACCAAAAATTTTTTTCTTTCGCTCCACCCTTGGTAACCTGACTCAAATGCCAAGTGATATGAGGGAATCCCAACACAAACCTCCAATAAAAATTTGGCAAGGCCCAAAAATATACGAAGATATGTTATATTGGTCGGGCTAGCTAATCCCAAATGACTTAGATCTTATCCGGATCCACAAGCACACCTTGCTAATCAAGGACATAGCCTAGATATTGGAACTAAATCATGCCAAAGGTGAATTTCTCCAAGTTGGCACATAGTTTGTGTTATTGTAGGGTTTTAAGGACCTACCAAATGTGTTGCAGGTGTTCTTCCAAACTCTTATTGAATATGAGGATGTTTTCCAAATGTACAACCATAAATGAGGTGGTGACAGACTGCAATATGTCATCCATAAACCTCATAAAATTTGTAGGAGAATTTGTCAACTCGAATGGCATGACCAACCACTTAGAAAGGCCATCCTTTGATTTAAAGGCAGTCTTCCATACATATGTGGGTTATATTGGAACTTGGTGATATCCAGACTTCAAATCGATACTTGGTAAAATACTTGGCCCCCTTGAGTTGGTCAAGAAGGCCATCAATTCGTGGTGCATAACATGGGATTACGTGACATCTTATGATCAATAAAGTGTTTCTTAACCCTAAATATGCTCCCCCTGCCATTAGGCACTTGCAATATTTGCACAACATTTTTTCCATCATCATTATCACAATGAACCCATGCAACATATATGGATTTTGGTGCCATGGGGAATGATGGAATTTCATATTTGAATGGAAATAGATCTGCAAATAGAAAATAAAAATGCATCTAAGTAAAATGAAAAACCTATGATAAATTCCAAAACCAAAAGAAAAAAATATTTAGCCTACAAACAAAATGATTTTTACTTGAAATAGGGGAAAAAAATTTAAAACAGGGTGTTAGCTCCCTGTAATCAGCAAGATTGGAAAAAGTTTGACCGCAGGGAGAAACATTGTTTCAACCACTTTGGGATTCTAGGATCTAGCCCTCCTAAATCTGGAGAGGGATCTCTCCAATAAGTGCAAAGATGGATTTGTCTTTGAAGTTTGGGGTAATGATATTAGGCTAGTTATGAAGGCCAAGGGTTTGTTTTGTTTTTCGGATGGTTGAGCATGATTATTTTTTGAGGATAAAGTTCTAAATGCAAAGAGTTTCAAAGGTGTGAAGTTGCAAGCAATGAGAGTAAGCTTCAGACAAAAAGATAGATAATTACATGTTTTAGTCCATTGGGCTATGGAGTCATAATAGGGTTTAATTGGAACAGCAAGAGGCAAGAGTGGTCCATGGGGCAAGTCATGTCTAAGGATCTCTTTGAATTTTGATGTATGGAATGAAATGGTACAATAAGAAGGAGAACTTAAACAGATGGAGAAAAAAGAGCAGCCCAAGATCAGGCAAGTACTTCTAAACTAACCTGCTTTGACATACACTTAAGAAAGACATAAAAGCAATCTAAGATCAGGCAAGTACTTCTAAACTAGCCTGCTTTTGATGCACTTTCAATAGAAAAAATATAAAAACCGAGGGAAACTTGAAGGCAACTGTTGGAGTAGAAACTAGCGGGCCGAGCTCACCACAAATCCTCTCCTAGCTTTGCATTACTTGGTAACTTTCAAGACAAACACAAAGATGACAAAGAATGGCCTAAGATCTAGTAAGTACATTCAAACTAGCCAGCTTTCGACACATTCCAAGGGAAACTTTCAGACAGTCTTTGGGGATAAAACTAGGACCAGGGCATACCATATCTTCCTTAGTTCATCTCTACTTAACATGAAATGAAAATAACATCCAAGAACAATATTCAGCTAAGACAATAAGATGAGGGAACACCAACATTCCTATGCTTAAACTGAATTAAATCATTCCTAAATAACAAATATTGGAAGAAAACATATAAATAAAGATTTTTAGTCAGAGAAGGTTACTAATATACAGTAGGTCCTAACTCTATGCATGCTGTTCTTTATAAGAGAAGATGAAACACAGTGGAAACAAAAACAAAATAACAAGTTACAATGAGAAAAACATCACCGTCAACATAGACCAGGATCCCATAAATCAACTTGTATTGATGCTCCAAACCAGTTACAGCTTTAAGTCCAATGCTTTAGTTTAGCAGTCATCTACTCATCTCAGCCTAACTTATCCATCACAAGCAGAGCTTCAAGGGCTAGTGAACACTATTTACAAGTAGAAGTCTCAAGCTCAATTACATTACAATGATCAGCAACCAACAATTTCTCATCTTCTACAGAAGTATTTATAGAAGAATGAGGAGGTGATATTTGATAAAAGATCTCCCAAGATAATTAATACAATCTTTATGGCTTCTCGGCCTTTGAGGGGCTCGATGAAGAAGTTTACAAACGTTCTGTCTGTATTAATTGATTTACATTTATGAATTAAGCTCAGTGGGAGCTTTTGTTGACTTTTGAGGCTCTGTTCAGGATGTAATAACTCTGCTGATATTTTTTGCATTAAGTTCCCTTAGCATAATTAGATCTTTGGCTGCGCTGAGGCAAATATCTGATTTGATCGATCACTTCGGCTTCTGTTTGAATGCTTGTGACTACAAGTGGCACTATGGTAGATGAGAGGAATCAATTCACCTCAGATGTGGCGGTGGAGGCCTTTCTGTCTGATAAACACTTATGATTTTCTTTAATTGTGTTTTAATTTGGGGGATTAGGCTTTTGATAATTAATCTTAGTTGTAATCCCCGCAAATCTGTCTTCAATCTTCTGTTCTGCTGTGTTCTGTCTTCAAAATTGATACTCTTTTAATTGTGATTAAAATCACAGTGTCTTGTTGATGTGTAGGCCGCGCAGGGCTCTCAAGGCATCAATGCCCATGAAGCACTGAAAAAATGTGGATCTTGAACGTCGCGAATGGCTTTCTTTTGATAAATCAAGGGCGTGGGAATCGTCATTCCCAGCCCTCAGCCTTTTCTTTCAACATAATGGAAAACCATTAATTCTGCAAAACACACAAAATATCAAGAAATCTTGCATTGTGGGTTTAACTACTGCAAAGGATGTGGGGAGGAGCGTAGCCGTTGGATGGCATCATCCAATGGTGGAGATCAGCTAAGAGAAGCTCAAAGAAGAGCAGAGGGAAAAATAAGAAGGAACCGTCGATCGCGCAATGATCAACGATGGTGATTGGTTTCGAAAACCCTTTGGTGGAAGGTGGAGGGCGATGAAATAATACGGGAATGATCTAGGACCATCCGATCTGGACACGTGGATGGTCTAGATCCAATCGGAGGATCGTAATCGGCGGAGGAATCATGTTAATGCGCTCGGCAAAAACTTGCGATGTGATTGAGCGATGACCGTTGATCTGAGGATCAGATTTACGATGGGGAAAGAATCGAAGGGATGGCCGATCAGGGGGAACAAAAAAACGCGCCCAATGAAACTTGCGATGCGATTGAGCACTGACCGTCGATCTGCAGATCAGATCAACGATGAAGAATGAATCGGGAATCGGCGATCGGAGGTGGGCCGACGCGATGGTGCAATCAGGGCATCACAATCGGAGGTTTCAAAGAGGAGAAATCGGAAGAGTCTTCACAGAAGTTTCCGATGCGATAGGGGGCCTCAGGACTTAAATTCTTGGTCTCGGGCGTAGGTTATATGAATGGAAAGTGGCGGGGGTGGGGTTTATATATATGGGACCCAATCGCATCGGAAAGTTTGATGCGGGTCTATCAATCAACCCTTTGTGAATTTCTCCGATGCGATTGCGTGATCGGGTCTTTTTAATCTAACCATTTTTTATTTGAAAATCATTGTATGGGCGTGTTAGACGAAAACTTTGGATAAAAGGGTTTTTTTTATTTATAAAGGAAAAAATGGATCGGGAATGGATTTTTTCAATGTTTTAAGCGCCGAAGGCGGGCCCACGGGTTATATGAAAAAATAATATGATCGGGGTTTATAAACACGGGGCTTAATCGCATCGGAGTTTTTGTAATGGAAAAAAGACTTGCGCACTTGGATTTTGCGATGCGATAAGCACTTCGTGGGTCTAGCACCTGGTTCTAGGGTGTGGGCACGTGGAGGGGAAGTGTTTTAAGACTTAGCCCAAGGGGGCTTAAGCCTTTATGCAAAAAATGGGTTTTTTATAGATTTTCAATGGTTTCAAAGGAATTTGAGGGCTTTGGTATAGTTTAAAAATAAGATTTAAACTATGTAAAGAGGACTTTCATGAATGGGAGAAGGGAAATCATGAAAAAAAAGGAATTTTATGGAGAAAAAGGGGAGAAAATGAAGGTTAGTTTTGAGTGGAGGAAGGGGAAAAATGATGATTTTGCAGCAGTCTTTTCTCATGAAATCAGCAGAATTTCTGAGTATAGAATGGGAACAGTAGTGAAGATTTGGAAAAAGGCATGAAGCCTTCAAGAGTCTTCAAGAGCCAACACTTTTTAGTAATAAAATTTGTTCCTTGAAGGCTCCAAAAAGTTTTAGCCACCTTTTTCTATAACAAATTTTATAGGTGGCTAACATAGGGACAACAATCGAATTTGAAAAATTTCAAGAGAGAAATCATACCTGGAAATGAAAAAAAACTACTAAATCCTCCTCCCAAAGATACCGACTCCACTAGATAGCTCCAAATTGGCTCCAAGATGACAAAGAACCTCAAAAATTGTTGTTGTTGCTCCAAAACTCAATGCTATTGCATAACTGTCCATGCTCTCATATGCTAAAGGACACTATAAATCAGATATGTGAGGAAAATAGGAGCTTAAACACACTTTTATAAGCTTAAGGGGTTATATTTAGGAGGGAACCTGCCCATGGTTTGCAAAAAAACCACCTCAAAAACTAGTCACGCATCCCATCTTCTTGTCGAGCCATGCATTCACCTAATGTAGCTGATTTTTTATGGACCTATCTGGTTAGGACCAGTTAGGTACCAAACCAGTCCTAACCGAACCTTGGATTGGATATTTTGGTCTAGTTTGCAGGTTTGAGGGTTTGACTGGCTAGTTTAGCTGATTTTCGGTTCAATTCGACATATTTTTAAAACTGTCTACTAGAAATGTACATGGAGTGGATGTCACTAGAGGTCCAGGGAGTGATGCGTGAGTTTGAGGAATACATCACGATGGATAAGAAATACTTATTAGACTATGAGATAATTGTAGGCATGATAGATTGGATTATGGACCCAGGTTACACTCGTGGCAAGCAAAACTAATATTTGCTAACTATTGATCTATATTGGAGAATGAAAGTGCCATTCATTCGGGTTCTCATGGATCACAATGATGCTAAGGAAGAAATTCTATTAGTGCTAGACGATATGGCACTTTAGTAGAATAAAATGGATGTGCACCTCAAGCAAATTGAAGTAAGTGTTTCTCTTGGTATGAGTCTTGGAGACATCAACCCCATTGAGGTGGATATATCTAATTCTTCCTAGTATTTTTTATGATTTCTAGTTATATATTTGTTGGTTTTTTTCTTCTTCTAGTTCATCTATCACTGCTATATTCTTGGTTGTTACTTATTTCCATAAGTTATTTTATTACTTTGTCAGTCTAGGAATTCCTCTGTTTTGTGAGACAATTCTTGGGATATTGATTTATTTTTGGAATGATGATTTATTGTTTGTTAGTGGTATAGTTTCCCAAGTGACATGCATGATTTGTGAATGAATATAATATTTTTCAATTAATAAAAAATTAACTCACCCATTATGTTGAAATGGCACCCCAAGGGGGCTTCTAATTTAATTTTCCTTTAATTAAATTGGAAGAGAAATTGTAATTTCATCTCATGACAACTTGTATTAGTTAACTAATTCATAATTACTGAGTTATCTTAGGAAATTTGAGTTGGGGGTCAGAGAGTAGGTATGTATATTTCTCCCATGATTTAAGGGGGTCCAATTACAATTATTTGTGGGTTATAATTAGTTAACTCAATTAATTGAGTTAAAATCAGTTTAACTAGTTCTAACTGAGAGATGAGCTAATGAGAGGTCTGGTGAATTAAATATAATTTAATTCACAAGTAGTGATCAATGAATTAACTGATAATTCACTATAAATAGCTTTTGCATGTTAGTTCTATGGAAGGCCCAGTTGAGACTGAGGTTAAAGGGATGATAACTATCAGTTGTATAATTATAAAATTGTACATATTAGTTATATAGTCATGTGGAGGAAAAGGATGTATTGAGCAATAAATTAGAAGGTATTTCCTATTTAATAGGGTAACAATTCCTCCAGGATTTCGTGAGCAAGGCAGGCTGAGCAGAGGTTGAGAATAGGTTAAGTAAGTGACTGATTTTTCCTAGATCACAGAGAGATTGGTTAAGTAAGTGATTGATTTCGCCTAGATTAGAGTGAGACAGTCGGCAGAGTGCAGAAGTTTCTCTGAGAGAGAAAAGCATTGTATTGTTTCATGGTCTTGACTTTATAAAATATACAGATAGCGAGGTTTTAAGCAGCGTTCTTTCCCCAGATACATATTGTGGTGTGCGATTGATTGTCTTTTTCTCTTACTTGTTATGTGATTGTGCCATCGTGTTTTGTTTCTGTAAATTATAGAAGGATTCAATATCTTGTTTTAGTACATTACAATATCAGTTTGAATCTCGTTGTTAGATTTTATACACATTACCTGTAAATAATAGCTAGAATGAGCTCTGCCAGGGTTTTGATCTGAGTCTAAAGCCTACACAAAGTCAGATCTAAAGATTTTTGCTGACATTTTCACAAGTTAAAGGTTTTGATAGGATTCATGAGTGTCCTGGTAGGGGGCAAGATATCCTCTCCTACAAAAACATGGCCGCAGGAGAAACAATACACATTCTTTGCTCACATCTGCGTCTATATGAATATAACCGAGGGATTACTGAAATTTGTATAATTGAAGTATCAAGATGAAGTGTGGCAACAACCCTTGAATTATGAGCATATCCCCTTCCATTGCAGACACTTCCATGAATATGGAAATTTATGTAAAGTGTGCCCTCTTAATCAAATAGAGACAGGAGAACCCCAACATGTAACAACTGGAGGCCAATCTCAGGTGGATAGTGAGGGATTACAAGAAGTAACCTATAAGAAAAAAATATCGATGAAGCAACCCAAATATAATGCGCTGCAGGAGGTGAAGTGAAATCTAGATCCCCATAATCGATTAAACATATTACAAGATCAAGGGGAAACTTCGAAGATGACAGAGAAAGGGAAACAAGAAGATCCATCAGTTAGGTTTGTGCCTAAAACAAACCCTAAGCCCAAATGAAATGCACAAGAGGAACTAGTAGACAAGGAGGGACAAGAAACAAATGAAGGCCAAAATACTATGGTGATCGAAGATGCAGAATAATATATAAGAAAGGAAGAACAAGTGTTAAAGAGATTAATAAATTAATGGAAAAACTTGGATGAACGCTTTATCCCCGAGGACCAAAAAAAGATATACCGAGAGAATTTTCAGTAATACCATGCTAAAAAAAGTCACTGAACCCCCAAATCCTCCAGATCCGATGGGATCCCAAATAGATAGTGTAGCCGACCAAAGTGGACCAGGTAAAGGAGGAAGAAAAAGAGGCAGAAAGAACCTACAGAAATCCATACAAATCGTGGGGGAGATGCTAGTGAACTCAGGCACGGTGTTACCAATATCCGCGGTATTCCACCATCTTAATAAGTCTTATCAATGATTTCGATCTCTTGGAATGTGGGAGGCCTCAACAACAGAGGAAAACAAAGGTATTTTAGAGAAAGATTAAAGCAAGAGAATCCAAGCATCATGATGCTGCAGGAAACCAAAGTATCTTAGGCCAGGCTTAAGGAGATAACTAGTAAGATGAAGCCGATGTATGAAGTGATGGCCTTGGATGTGCGAGGTAGTGCACGAGGGGTTGCGATTATTTGGAATCCATCAGAGATAATCTTTGAATATTGGATGAGTATGCACCACATCATATCATAGATATTCTAGCATATAGGCACTAGAAACTGGGCTATCATCTTTGTCGTCTATGGCCATAAAATTATAGGAGAGAAAATTGCCTTCCTCCATATGCTCGAAAGGCTTAAGAAGATTTTTCAAGAAGAGCTATGGATTATTGGGGGCGACTTCAATATCATTACATCAATGGGAGAGAAAAAAGGAGGCAAGAGGAGAAACTATCTTTA
This sequence comes from Pinus albicaulis, assembly GCA_034641835.2. Taxonomy (NCBI): domain Eukaryota; kingdom Viridiplantae; phylum Streptophyta; class Pinopsida; order Pinales; family Pinaceae; genus Pinus; species Pinus albicaulis. The sequence continues at coordinate 1,164,479,938 of CM076577.1, forward strand.
TATGGAGGAATTTTTAGATCTTATCAAAGATCTAAAATTAGTTTAAATTCCCACACACAACGAAATATATACGTGGAACAATAGAAGAGGGGGTCAAGACCAAGTTGGAAGCTTCTTAGACCATTTTCTTGTGTCAGAAGGGCTTATAACTGGAGAATATTTCTTTGAAGCGATTATCATACCTTGCATGGGATCAGACCATTGGCCAATCCATTTGGAAATGGATCTAAATCTAGCTCCAAAAAATCGTCCATTCCATTTTGAATCTTTTTGGCTCTGCAAATCCAATTTTCTGGGTAAAGTAGAAAAATGGTTGAAGAAAAATGAGGTTCATGGTAGGAATTTCATGCATACATTTCAGATTTGGCTGAAAGAGCTCAAGAAACAAATAAAAAAATGGAATAAGTTGGATTTTTTCCACATTATGAAGGTCAAATCAATCTAAAAAAGAGAATGCAATCCATCCAACATACAATTATCATAGAAGGATGATCTGACACTTTGGCAACTGAAGAAGAAAGGGTTTTCATATAACTCGAAGAAAGGAGGAGACAAGAGGAAATCCTTTGGAAATAAAAAATCTTGGGTCCAGTGGTTAAGAGAAGGGGAAACAAATACTAGGTTATTTCATAAGGCCAAGATTCAACATCACCATCATAGCCAAATATTCTCTTTAAAGGATCCCATGAGTAACCGACTAGTCAATCATGAAGAGATGGAAACCATCTTAGTGAATCATTTCCAGAACCTACTCTTAGAGCCAAACCAAGATAAAATAGAGGGTATTAAGCGAATCACCAAAAATATCCCACGGTTGGTGAGCAGAGAAAAAAACATGGCCTTGATGCGCAAGGTCACTCTGGAGGAAGTGGAAGAAGTTTTCAAGGACCTAGCTAGGAAAAAAGCACTTGGCCTAGATGGATTCACGACATAATTATTTCAAGCGACTTGGAACTTCATGGGGCAGGGCATTCTCAAGGTCATGGAGGATTCCCATAGATATCAAAAGGTAAATCAAGCCCTCAACTATTATTTTATTTCTTTAATTCCAAAAATGACGCATCCTGAAGACACCCAAGGATTCAGGCCTATTTCCCTATGTAATGTCATTTATAAAATTATTTCTACTGTGATGGTCAAGAGAATTATACCTCTACTTACAAACTTGATTTATCCAAAACAAACTGGTTTTGTTTAAGGGAGTCAAATCCTTGATGGAATCATAACCACTCAGGAATCTATTCATTCCCTTAAGCAGATAAAAATGAAAGGAATGATGATAAAACTTGATCTGTCTAAAGCCTATGATCGTCTTAGTTGGCCCTATCTTCTTTCAATTTTGAAAGCTTTTGTCTTTGACTCTATATGGATTGATTAGATCTCATCTTTGATCTCCTCACCGGTGATATCTATTCTCCTTAATGGATCCCCCTCGAGGGATTTTAATCTCTTCTAGGGGCTTCGCCAGGGAGATCCTCTCTCCTGATTCTTTTTCATTTTGGAAGCGAAGGGGTTGTGGCGTTACGTAAATGCAACTATTCAAACACAAGTTATCAATGGGATCTGTTTGTGGGGCAATGATATTCCACTCACTCATCAACAATTTGTTGATGACATTATGTTTTCTGCCAAGTCTCCCTCCAAGAAGCCAAGGCCTTAAAAGGTATTCTCAAGGACTTCATGCAAGCCTCTAGAACTATGATCGACAACGAAAAATATTACATCTCCTTCTTTAATACCTCTACCCCTACCCAGGCCTTTCTAGCCAAAACTATGGGGTTCTCCATTGGGTCCTTTCCCTCGAAATACCTCGGGATGACTCTTGTCCTTAAGTCCCTTTGAACATCCTGTTGGAAATACCTTCTTGATCATATCCAAGCCATATTACATCAATCGTCCTTTAGAGCGCTAAACATACCGGGACGAGCGGTCCTTATTAAGGTTGTTCTCCAATCGATGAAAATTTATCAGTTGTCAGGCCTTGCAGACTTGAAATCCTCCTATTATAACATGGTGGGAATTTTCAAAATGTTTCTGTGTTGAGGTGCTCAAGAAGAAAAAAAATGGGCCCTGGTGGCCTCGAGCATTATCATCAAACCAAATCTCTTGGGAGGACTAGGGCTCAAGGACCCCTTCATCCCCAATCATGTAATGGGGGAAAAACTGTGGTGGAGATGGATACAAGGGGGTCTAACCTTTGGAAGATTATATGGACGAGAAAATATCAAATGCCATCCTCTGCAGCAGACATATTAAGGATTCAAAACATTCCCAAAGGGTCATCATTATGGAATCTTGCAGTGATGAACAAAGACCTTATCCTGTCACACACTTTTTGGGAAATCAGGGATGGAAGAAGGGCACTCTTTTGGAAAGATTCCTGGAAGCAACGTCCCAAGATATTTAGCCGACAAGATCTATCAAACATTTTCTAGTTTACAAACAACCAGAACTGTATGAACATTATGAAGTTTTGGAAGACAACCCAACACATATCATGGTGTCAGTAGAAGGAAATCCAGGACTAGCCGAATGCCCCTAAATCAATCCAATGGGAAGTGTTCAAAAATGAGCTAGCATCGAGAAAGATAGCAACCATGGATGAACTAGATATTTTAATATGGGCTTATACACCTCGGGGGATGTTCTCGATCAAGGGGGCCTACCGGTTAGCTACAAAGGAACATCAAGAACAAGGGAACCCAATGTGGAGGAAAATATGGACGGGAAAGTTTTGGCCGAAATTTACATATTTCTTGTGGTTGGTGTGTCAAAAACGAATCTTAACCTGGGATCAAATTCAAAAAGGGGTGTTCAAGGCCTTGTAAAATGGTACATGTGTGATGTGAATGTATAAGACATGGAACACCTCTTCAATTCATGTCCACAAGCGGAGAAAATGTGGAGAAACATAGGGCAACTCTTCGGATGTATTGACTGAGACGCAACCACCATCAAAATTTGCATTGAAGTATGGAGGAAAGGAATTTTATCTAGCCCAATCCTAAATAGGGCCTCGAATATAGCCCTGGGATTTCCCCTGTGGGTGATTTGGAAAGAGAGAAACATACGAGCGTTTAAAGATAAAATAATACCCTAGGAGGAGATATGGAAATGAATCATCCAAAATATAAGAGAAACTATTCTAGCTGAAAATGGCACCTTGACGAATGAGAGGTAGCACCGTAGGAAGCATGAATCCTTGCTACTCTGAATATATCTCCTCAAATGCTAGCTCCAGAGTCTTGGAAACCTCTAGCCCCACCCTGTTCTTCGCCTTCCAAATTTCGTCCCCCTCATGAGAGCTTCCTCAAGTTGAATTTTGATGGTGCGTTTAAAGGGAACCCAGGGGACACAATTTTCAGTGGGTTGTTTAGAGATTCCAAGAGCCAGGCTCTCCACATTTATGCATCGGATTGTGGATATTCCATGAATAATGAAGTTTAATTTAATTCAATAAAGCATGTCCTCCTCATAGTCCGAAGAGAAGGAATTAATAAAATTGGAAATTGAGGGGGACTCCGAAATGGTAATGGAAGTTATTAAGCAGCTGAATCATGGTATCTGGTGGGATAAGATCAGTAAAAGCTGGAGGACTTCCCATCTCATCTAAGAGATTAATGAAATCCTGCCTTGCTTTGATTACATTATCCCATCTCATGTCCTCATATTGGGAAACAAGGCAACATACTTTTTAGCCAATTAGGGTTGTCAACATAAGGGGGAATCCATTAACTCCCAATGGAGGAATATTCAACATCGAGAGGACTTGGAGTCTCTTCGGCTCATTTTGGATCACGAACACCATCAAACCCAAAATATGGAGGCAGAGGGAAACTAAGCCCCCCCACTAATCGAGGTGAGAGAAGACAAGGCAATATGCTTTGGGATTTGGGCGATGGGAGTAATGTTGAGAGATAAGGCTGAGAGGCAGCTAACCGTCAGTATATGAATGCGAGGACGATGTGGAGTTAAGACGTATGAAACACAGTTATTGAAGAGAAATGCCACACGGGGGAAGAGGTACCATGCCCAGACATTTTGGTGGGCCACACCTCAATGGATGGGAATTTATCCCATAGGCAAGTTCAGTTGGTTTTCTCTATGGTGTTGGTGTTTTGCGCTCGAAAGTTCATGGTGGAGTTGTTGCTCGATGGAAATTTCACTGTTACCAGAAAGTATGGATACCTCTAATTGGTATGTATCTTATCTTACCTCCCCTCTGGGCTTGAAGACTGTATGTTGTAGTCACGATAATTTTATGGTTATGGGTTGGCCTGGACTGGTTTGGTATGGTAGTTGTTTGTATGGGGTTTCTTGGTGTGAAGTTATATATACTGAGAACACTCTTTCTATCCTTGTCTCAGTTGTGCCTGGAATTATTCTATCCTGCATGGGCATGTTTCTCTTTGTTTGTGGGTTTCGAGGCAGGTCAAACTCCACGTGGCCTAGAAAAGGCAGTAGGTTCTTTAAGCAGTCGATTTTTCTTCAATTTTGGTTGGGAAATGGTGTGTTCTGATTGTCTGCGTCTTATGGCATGGTTTGGTTGAGGCCTCGGTATGACGAGGAACTCATAAGTTTTGATAATTTTAAAGGCCGATGTTGGATTCGTAAAGGATGTTTTTATGGCTCCTTGGTCCACTGGGTGTTTCAACGAGCTGATATACGATGGAGTAGTCCACATGGGATCAAATGGACATTGTTTTGGTGGCTTAATTCACACCTTGACTGTCTTGTGATGCTCTCTAATGGCTATATAGCTAGTATTTTTAATAAGAGTGTCTTCTGTGATTGCGTGAACAATTCTTGGTTCGGGTTGGTGGTGGTGCTTCTAAACCGGCCCAGCTACGCTCAGTGTGACAATGTTCTGTATATGATGGTTTGGGGTACAAAAAGGATGGGGGATGGAGGCTGTGGTAACGATAGTAGAAATAAGAAAAATAGGGATAGCACATCGCCCTATGTCAAAATGCCGAGAAGGAGCGGTCGACGCACCAACACTCGGATAATTCAAGAGGAGATGCAGGCATACAATTCTAGCACGCTTGTGGATGTCAAAAATTTAATTAAAACTTGGGAAACTGATCTTAACCGTCGGGACTAGAAGCATCTTGTCCTAGACCCGAGCAACACCCGTGGACGTATCACCCAGTACAAGCACACTGTGCACCTATACTAGATTAGGAAGACCCTGGTGTCCAGAGCCTTAATGACCCCTCAGGGGCATGTCAGGGAGCCTGATCCGGGACTGCAGGAAATTCAAAGAGAGCTACAACTGATCCAGGTTCAGATTCAACAACAGAACAAGCGCCTTGGCCGCATTGAGGAGCACATTTCGTGCCTTCCTAAGTCAGAGATGCCAGGTTTAAGTGCAAGGGACCCAACCCGAGTTGAGTCTTCTGATTAGTTGATATTTTCATGTCTAGTTGTGTTGGAATTATGTTGGTTTTTTATAGTAATATATGTCGGTTACTATAGAATTTTTCAGATATATAAGTAGAAACCGTTGGTCAGACTTTCAGGCATATAAAGCCTTGATGGATAGTCATAAAACTTTCAGATTTTGGATAATATACAATGCATTTCGGTGGCCAACAGACCTAGTTTCCCATAGGGCAGGTTGAGGTCACCGAACGTCTTTTACATGATTGTAACCTGCTTTTACTTGAATGAATGAAGAAATACTTGTTGGGAATCACAATTTCTGTTAGACCAAAACCTGCAGGTGTTAGTCAACGATCGCATCGCCAGAGATAAGCATCCATAAGAGGCAGTTAATCGATGTCTTGAAACACACGGGGAGCGTTGGTTTATCCAATGTCTAACAATCTCCCCCCCCAACGTGAGCAGAGTGTATCGAACTCGTGACCTACGCTCTGATACTATATGTTGGGAATCACAATTGCCGTTAGACCAAAACCCGCAGGTGTTAGTCAATGATCATATCGCCAGAGATCAAGATCCACGAGAGGCGGTTATTACATGTCGCGAAACACACTGGGAGCGTTGGTTTATCCAATGTCCAACAAGACTTACCCCGTTTACAAAAAAAAACTTAACTCACCCCAAAAAAAAATAGTTTAATATCATGATAAAGGTACGTAAAATATACTATTATATGATTGTTATTTATATTAATATATTATAAATTTAAATTTATTTATATATTTCTAAAATAATATTCTTAATTAAATTTATTGTATTAAATTTGTATTTCTTATTTTAAAATATATTTATGAAAATATTTGAAAATAAAATTAAGCTGATCATAACAATCTATATATATTATTAAGTTTAATATATATTCTATGAATTTGAGTATTTTGATATATTTTAAAAATATATAAAAATTTAACTCATTAAAGTGGCGTGATTTAATAAAGATAGAAGAATAACTTAAAACATTGATTAACATATTTTATTAATCAAAGTCTTCCAAGATACTAATATAATATTATAGTAGCAATTGTTTCATGTGAATATTATATAGTAATATATGATTTCCATAATAATATAATAATCTATACTACTCGAGACCTTGAGTTATCTTATAATATTTCACTATTAATTCCATTTCGGCCACTTATCATGGATAAGAGAAGCTGCAACCTCAAGGAAATTTGAGAATTATAATTTGAATGGTTTCTCTAGTTCAATGAGATTATAATATTTTATGTTATCATTTATTATAAATATTTTAGAAAGAATGTTGTGAGTATAAGAATGGCTTTACAAGCACGTAATGTGTTGTTATTAAATTCTTTTGAAACCTCTAAAACACCAAGTAACATAATTATTTCTCCGTTGAATGCAAGATCATCACTTATTTTATTGATGCTTCGCAGTGTATGCGACTTACCATTTATTGTCATCATCATGCATTTTTATGCTTAAGTAGCATTAAATGTGCTTATTGAAGTAGTATAATGTATTTGACTTTTTGGTTTATTATTGTTATTGAGTGGGATTGGATTCTTCATCACCACAATGCAGAATTACAATTAACAAAATATCTAAATTTATCAATGAAACCTAAATTGGCTAATTTAATATTTTTACCTTAATTTAGTTATATTTAAACTAAGCGACATGTACTAGCCACTATGTAATACTTGTCTTGATAGGAACGATGTTTTTTTTTTTTAATTACTTGAAATTCCCAAAAAAAGAAGAGAAAAGAGGTGGCTGACTATGTGTTTAGGATAGCCAACAAATGGTGCAAAAATATATGTGGTGAAATTTATGTGATGCATTAATGTTTTGGATATATCAAACTTGTGGAGATGTTCATTTTTTAAAAAGTTATATAATTTGTATAAATTATAAGGTTTATTTTATACAAATTTTAATTATTATTAGTATTATAAGATTGTTAAGAAATAAAATATTAATATAATAAAATAAAGATTAATTAAAAGGATTTTAAATTTATATATATAATGATTGTGATGACGATGATGATTAATGTCTACTAAGACCAATGTAGTTTATTAGACCTTAAGAAAGTAAGAGATTAATTGCGAATCTTTAATATGTTATTTCTATGATAAAAAAGAAGGGAAATAAGCATTCCTAGATCACTATATTTTTTTTGACTTAACCAGTCAAGAAGGTCAGTAGTGGAGAAAATGTTTTGGAAGTGAGTAGAAGTTGGGCAATCTAAGAGAAAGTGTTTTATCGCGAAGCTCATGAGAATTAGTTCTTATTTTTGCAATCTTCATTTTCTTCTTAGCACTAGTCAAGGCAAAAACATAATTCTGGTTAGCAGGAGTGGGGTTGATCACCTCCTTATAATACCTTAGCTTCCTTTTCCCCTCTAACTCCTTATTATCCCACAACTTATTCTTAAATTTGGGAGTAATAGTATTTTTAATATTATCCTTATTCTCCAAGATGATCTCCTCCTTTATCCCCCAATGGTCAAGCCAAGATTGGGTCTCCTTATTCCAAACTCATCTGAGCCGGATGTGGGGGTTTGTTGGCTTGCCAGTCTGCCTATATTTTGAGTCAAAATATAGGGGCCCCCATTAAAGTTTTAAAAAAATTCCCCCTTTATTGCACATTATTGGTCGATGGTTTACCTACTTCCATTGTTTGGATTTTGGTCCTTCTTACTTTTCGAAGTTCAATTGTCTTGGCATGCCTTTTGTTTCGATCTTTGGGGTTACTTCTTTACACATTTGATCTTGGGTCATTTTTCACTTTGATTTGAAATTCCACATTGCTCCCATAAAACTTGCTTTTGACGATCTCGATGACTTGATTCAAGCTCTTTCCTTATAATTTATCTTTGTGAGTTTTTATTTTCCTTCACCCTCCTAGAAGGATGATCTCTTTGGTTTCACTTATTTCCCGCATGAAATTTTCATAACTTATGGCCCTTAAAAAAATATGCAAAATATACATTAATATATATATATATATATATATATATATATATATATATTGTAAATTGTTTGCAAATATTTAATTGTACATGTTATACATATGTTATATATATTATGAATTATATATAAAGTTAAAATATTATTTCAAAACTATATATGTTTTATATATGTTATAGAAAATCTAACAACGATATTCAATCTGATCTTGTAATGTACTAAAACAAGATATTGAATCCTTCTACAATTTGTGGAAACAAAACATGATCGCACAATCACATAACAAGTAAGAGAAAGAGATAATCAATCGCACAACACAAGATGTATCTGGGGGAAGAACACTGCCTAAAACCCCGCTATCTGTATTTTGTATAAAGTCAAGGATCATGAAACAATACAATGCTTTCTCTCTCCGAGAAATTCCTGCACTCTGCCAATTGTCTCACTCCAATCTAGGAAAAATCAGATAAATACTTAGCCAATTCTCTGCCTCTGCTTAGCCTGTCTTGCTCACACATCTCTTGAGGAATTAAATCCCTATTAAATAGGAAAATCCATCCAATTGATTGTGCAATCCTTCTGTGGCCTCCAACTGACTCTATAATTGACTTGTACAATTTTCTAATTATACAACTGATGGTTATCATCCCTTTAACCTCAGTCTCAACTCAACCTTCCTTAGAACTGACATGCAACAACTATTTATAGAGAATTACAAGTTAATTGATTGATCACTACTTGTGAATTAAATCAGATTCAATTTACTTGACCTCTCACTAGCTCATCACTCAGTTAGAGCTAGTTAAATTGATTTTAACTCAATTCCTTGAGTTAACTAATTACAACTCACAAATAACTGTAACTGGACCCCCTTAAATCATGGGATAACTCTACATGCATCCTCTTAAACCCTAAACTCGAATTTCCTAAGCTCACTTAGTCATTCTGACATAGTTAACTAATACAAGCAGTCATGAGATGAAATTACAATTTCTCTTCCAATTAATTAAGGGAAAATTAAATCAGAAGCCCAACTTTGGGGTGCCATTTCAACACTCCCTCTCAATAATAAAGGGATTATCTGCTACCCTGATCCTGCCTTTGTGGAATTTGAATTTTCTTATTTCCAATGCCTTCATCAATATGTTTGCATCCTGCTCCTTCGTGGGAATGTACTCTAATGACATAATCTTCCTGATCCAGAAGGATCCTAAAAATGCTCATAATTTTACAGTCTCATATTCCCATGAAACCAGCACCAAGTCGAAGAGCTCGTCGCGCTGATTCTATAAGTATATTCGGTTTCAAAAATAGCCTCTGTATGAAGGGGAAAACACACTCTGAAGTTTATGGAAAACATGTAAAAAAATGGGCCTTACAGGCCAAGTCGTAGCTCTACAGTGGGACACATGGCGGTCAAAGTAAAAAAGGGTGGCAGTCAAAGTCACTGGGTCATAGGCCGAATTGGCATGGGTTAGGGTCGAACCCATGACCTCTGCAATGATATTGAAAAACCTTACCAATACACCATGGGTTTGATTTATTAAATGAAGGGCACATTATTGTATATATGGTTTATTTATGATGCAAGTGGGGGTAGGGTTGGTGGAGCCCGCCACATACGATGACCCTGCAAAACCCAAAGCTCCTTTTATATCGACGCAAAAACACTACAAATGACAGATCATATCCAATTACGCAAAGCATTAATTAAATGTTATGTTGCAACAAAGGTGGCACCAAAGAATGGTGTAGTTTCAATATGGTTCCAGCACCGATTATGGTTACGAATTATACCATATATAAAATATGTAGAACTATAATATTTACACCATATGATATATTTCTACATTAATTCAATGCGCCATAACAAAATATTAAACCATAGTACTATATTATGATATGGTTTAAACCATATAGCGCTAAATTCATTATTGTTTAAACAATTTGCTAATTCAAGTCAAGCGGGTCCACTGGTTTGACCTCGGGACCTGCCCATGACCCTATAAAAATATATATCTTATGTTCTGGGAGTTGTACAATGAGTCTCAAAACTTTGTATTATGTGTGCCTATAAATTCCTTTTTGCGCATATTTTGGCCAATTTTGGGCCTTTTTGAGCTCAGAAAGCTGCGTTGGAGAGCTGAGGCAGAGGCCTATCAGTTGAAAGTAGCCATAGTTGCTTGCGTGTACATTACAGAATGGAAAAATTTGATGTAAAGAGATTTGTGATAATTTTTAATACAACAGATGCCCACTTGGAAGTGGACCCGAAGATGTAGTCCAAGAGGGACAAACTTCGTCATCAATTTTCTGTGTTTGCTTCTTTTCTTTCTATTGTTCATGCTTATTTTCAACACTCAGGTTTATGTTTAAGGCACTTTAATAATTCAATTTCCATCATTCATTCATGTAAATGACAACCTTAGTTAATGTTCGGTGAAATTGTGAAAATAGTCAATCCTGTGTTTTCAGATCATGTTTGATATCAGAGCAGGTTGATCATGTATAAGAAGGATATTTTCCAATGTGAATGTTGACTAGATCCAGGTTGCAACGTGGAGAATGGAAACTTGAGGAGATAAATCCAAATATTGGAAAGAGGAAAGTCTCTCTAAATATGGGAGAGTCAAATGAAGGAGAAGCTTCTAAGAGAAAGAGCGAGGAGAAATTTCAACAAATGTTCCTTAATATGCAATAGATGATTGCAGAGATTTATGGAGACAAGAAGACCAGAGAGTGCAACTTCATATTCTAAAGGCAGGAAGACGAAAAAGGGCAATGAAAAAGCTGATGGTAATAAACCTCCTCCTTCTCCATATTCATCCTCTTCTTCTTCTTTATTCTCTTATTAGTCAAGTTCAGATTTTGACTCACAAAAGAAGAAAAGGAAATCTCCTTTATTGAAGCTTGATGTTAAGTTTGATTTTCCCATATATTATGGTGAAAGGGATCTTGAAAAGTTAGATAACTGGATAAAGCAACTTGATGGTGTATTGTATAATTCAGAATGTTGTTGATGAATCTACAAAAATTTAGTTAGATACACTTAGAATGGGGGGAACAACTTTGATTTGGTGAGAAAGTAAAACTCAATAAGATTTGAAGCATAAAGGAAAAAACATCTCTTCATGGTATAAGTCTGTTAAAGCTCTTAGAAAACAATTATGTCCTTTAGGATATATGCAATAGGATGTAATAGATTGGAAAAATTTAAGGCAAGATAAAGGACAAAGTGTGCAAGAGTTTACAAAGGAATTCAGGAAAAAGGAATAAGCAATTGATATTCCATTAAACACACGAGAAACTTTATTAAAGTATATTGGAAGTTTGCATTCTTATTTGTGACATACATTTCTTATGTTTAATCCAACTAAATTTGATGAAGCGCGTGTACAATCCATTCATATTGAATCAAGTGGCAGGCTGTTTCAGTCAAAAATTTTCCAAGAAACCATTCAAGCATTCAGAAAAAAGAATTCCAAAGAAGGCAAAGGGAAGAACAAATTAAAGGGGAAGAGATCGAAAACAATTAAGAAGGAAGGAGAGCGACTTACTTGTACTCATTTTCAGAGAGTTGGACATGATGACTCCAAATTTTGAAGCTTCATCCTGAACTTAAACCAAGAAGTTCCTTAAGAAGAAGGGTGAAATGAAAGCTGATGTCGCAGTCCAACAAGATTTGGGATATGAATCCAATGACAAAAATAAGATCACTGCTATGGGTCTGACAGGTAATCCTTCTGAAGCTAGTCCTAGTACTACTTGTTCTGCATCTTATTCAAAATTTAATAATGTGGTTGAAGAAAATAAGAGAGTTGAATTGTTTCACATAAGGATTATACCCAGGCACACTAAGATATACACATTATTCTATAGTGGATCACTAGCAAACTTAATATCTGAGGAACTAGTAAGGACATTCTGATTGGAAACTAAAAATCATCCAAAACCATAACCTTTAAGATGGTTTAAAGAAAATATTCAGATGCATGTCACGAAACAGTGTCTATTAAGGTTTTCAATTACATCAAATTTTGTTGATGAAGTTGATTTAGATGTGGTTCCTTAGGATATCTGTGGAGTTGTGCTAGATAGTCCATATATTTATGATTGAGATGGCATATTTTATTGAAAGGAGTATACGTATCATCTCTTTAAATATGGAATTGAATATGTTGTCACGGCACACAAAATTAAGGTAAACTTGGATTTAATCAATATTATTCAAATGAAAAGACTCACAAGTTCAAGTAAAAAGTTTGTACTCATGTTTGTTAAGGAACAACCTAAAGATAAGTATGCTGCTTTTCAAGGATGTGATTCTCAGTTTAAGGACAAATTAGTTGAAATAGTATATTCTTATAAAGAATTGTTTAAAGAACCAAAAAATTTACCTCCAAAATGAGAATTACAACATGCCATTCAACTACAATCTGATGCTCCTCTTCTGAATATTGGCATGTATCGTATGTCGGTCATAGAAAATGAAGAGATTAAGAAACAAATTCAAGAAATGGTTGATAAAGGCTTTATTCAACCTAGTTCTTCTCCATGTGGATCACTGATCATATTAGTCCCAAAGGAAGACGAAACTTGGAGAATGTGTGTTGATTTTAGAGCCTTAATGAAAATCACCGTTAAGAATAGGTATCCTCTTCCTAGAATCGATGATTTTCTTGATCATTTAAAGAATGTTTTTTATTTTACAAAACTAGATTTAAGAAGTGGTTATCATCAAATTCGTATTCCAGAGAATGAAATATGGAAAATTGCAATTAAGACTAGATAGGGGATTTTTGAATGGTTGGGTATGCCGTTTGGATTATGCAATGCTACACCAAATTTAATGAGAGTGATGAACGATGTTTTCATCATTTTATGTATAAGTTTGTCATAGTATATTTGGATGATATTATTATTTCATTTCAAGATTGGAAGAGCACGTAAAGCATGTTAAAAAATATTTTGATGTGTTGCAAAGAGAGAAACTGTATCTCGAACTTTCTAAGTGTGAATTTGGAAAAACTTCCTTAGTTTATCTTGGTTACAAAGTTGGAGGTGGTCAGCTAAAAATAGACCCAACTAAAATTTATGTGATTGTTAAGTGGCCAAGACCACAGAATGTGACAGAAGTTAGAAGTTTCTTGGATGCAATTCAATATTGGATAAAGTTTATTTCTCATTTCTCTTTTATTGCATCACCACTTCATGCTTTAAGAAGTTCTAAAGTATCCTTTTAGTGGGGAGGAAAACAACAAAAAACATTTGACACTTTAGAGTAGAAAATTGTTTTAGCTCCAATCTTAGCTTTATCAGACCTTCAACAACCATTTGAAATAGACACTGATGCTAGTGGGTATGCAATGGGTGTAGTGTTGTTATAGAAAGGAAAGCCTATTTGTTTTCATCTAGAAATTTTTTCTAAAGAAGTTGATAACTATCCAACATATGATAAATAATTATATGCATTAGTGGAAAGTTAAAAAATGGAAACATTATTTAATGGGAAAAGAAACATTGATTCATACTGATCATCAACCACTTCAGTACCTTCAATCTCAAACTAAGTTGAAAAAGTCTCGACATTATAGAGGGATGGGATTTTTGCAGCAATTCCACCTAGTTAACAAATATAAGAAATGTACCACCAATAAAGTAGCTGATATGTTATCAAGACCTCCTTTGAATTATTCAATTATTCTGCAAAATATTTCGTTAGCACATGAAAGTTACATTAAAAAATATGCTGAAGATTATGATTTCAAAGATGTTTATGAATCCCTAACTCATGGTACTCAGGTGGAAGAAGTGAATTATCATGTTCATGATAGGTTATTGTACCATCTTGGCAAGTTGTACATACCGCAGGGAGAAAGAGCGCATGCGATCAGGGAAGCACATTCTTCTCATGTTTCAGAGAATTTTGGTGTAGGTAAGACAATGGCACGGTTATAAAGGTATTTCTATTGGCCTCGAATGAATGAAACAATTGCTAATTACATCAAAGGTCAATCTATAGGAAATAGGGGGGGGGACTCTCTAAGAGCTAAGGTCATAGAAAAACAAGTAAAACTGGGGAGAAAAAGGGAATGAAATAGGAATTTTATGCTTCTATCTCAACTATGGAGTATACATGATTTTTGTAAGCTCTTCTTTCAATGTGATTTGAATCTTTTTAAAAGAAATATTACATGAATTATCTTTCCATGGTCATATATTTTCTTTGTACTTTCTATGATTTGATTATGGAAATTTTAAATATGATAAGATTACATATAACTATTTTAAATCGATAAATATTTTATCATATTATTGTTGGCTTGAGGGGTCCTGACCTAGGTTCGGTATGCAAGGTTTGCCAACAAACCCCTATACTACTGGCCCTTTTGGAAGTGACCTGCTTGTGCAGGTCAAAGTCTCACCCAAAGTAGTATGGGTGGGTGCTGGAACCAGGTTTCCGCACCCTGAGAAAGGATGGGTAAGGCAAGAAGAGCTGCGTTAGATCTTGTGATTCCCAGATTTCCTTGTTCTGTGCAGAGTTAATTAAGTCTCTATTAACATCCACGTGCACTAGATCTATAGTTATATGCTTGTCATAACATCAACACAACAGTACATAAACAAAACATAATAGATCTAGATCCAAGAATGCAGTACATAGATCTTTCATAGCTTAAAGACAGAAAACACAAAATACAACAATTATCAGTAATTCACACAGAAGTACTGACAAATTCAGTTCTATAACAATATTTCACATTCATTCATTCATCAATTCTTCCTTACAATTCCCTTCCCAACCTGCGCACACACCAGCAGGGTTTGCACACAACTGGTCTTGGATCTCCGCGCACACAGCTAGCAGGAGTCCTTTCCCCAAAACCCAAATAGATATCTTAAACCACTATTCACATCAATAGCTCATCATTTCTTATCCTTTTACAATACAAAATGCATCTCTATTTATAACAATCTAGCCTAGACTTTCCTATGGTCTGCAACCCATGGTTTTTTGACCCCTAGTTTACCCTTTCACCCGTTAAAATTCTTTCGGGGCTTTGACCCACCCCAAAACCCCTGCGCTAGACTAAATATAATAAAAAATATTCAAAATGGACCAGTTTCGAAGCTTGTTAGGAGACCCCGTTCCAATAGTCCCCCAACACAATCCTGTGACTCGTCCCGAGTCATTGTTGTGGTGTGGCTTCTATTTGCGCCCGTAAGGTATCAAGAGAATGTTTAAGCTGAGGGAGTACATCCCGAATTTGGGCAGCAACATTCTGTGCAAGAGAAACCAGCTTCTGGGAAGGCGGATCTTCAGTGACCGTGGTAACGCTTGCAAGAAGCTAATTAAGGCGCTTGGTTACGCCATCGATGTCTTGTGTTAACCGGAGGGCTGAGGTAGTCTAGGGCTTTAGACGTTCGGCCATGACATGCTGTTTATGCCAGAGTTTCTCAATCTCATCCTAGAGGTCGTTGCTGGTTTTCAATCATGCCAAGCGCTGGGTAGGCACCAAGGTAGGAAGTGTAGCATTGATCTTTTCAACGACTTCTTCTTTTTGTCGTAAGTCCTGATTGATTTGTTGGAGGACTGGATCGCGCTGGACCTGAGTCTAGAGCTGTATGGCTAACTCTAGTAGCATGGCACCTTTAGAAATTTTCCCCGTGATTGTCGTTGTTGCGTCTATGATTAGGGCGGTACGCTGGGCACAGACTTCAGGGGGTGTGCCGGGCTGTAATCTGGCCTGTTAGTCCGAAATCTGTTGTTCCAGTTGAGTCCTGACAATGTGCATTTATAGTTGAGAGGCTTTGAGAGAAACAACCAATTTTTCCACCTTATTCCTAGATGTATCCTCAGCCATGATTTCCTCTGTGACTTCCGTGTAGAGCTGGTGGATTATAGTCTCAAGCTCTGCCTGCTGTGACACGACCTGGATCACCTCATCAGCCTTCTGGGCAATGGTGCATTGGGCTGCCTGAAGCTTTTGGGTTGCGGATTGAGTGCGGTCACTAATCTCCTGGGATATAGTGTGATTGAGGTTGTCTAAGGCTGCGTGGGGTAGCTGAGCCAAGTCCAGCTGAATTTCTATGACTTCCGGGGGCTGCATTCCGACCAAAGCACAGTTAGGAATACCCCAGAGATGACTGGCTCCCCTAATTTGTGCCGAGTTGCTGTCGAATGACAGGGGTAGTGCTTGTCCTTCACTAGGTGGGCAGTGATCCATTTTGATCTGGAGAGCGCAGAGGTCTGCCTGAAGAGATTCAACCCCTGCCTTCCACTGGGCCACGATAAGTGCCCACTTATCCTTCGTAGCCATGGTGACCACGTTCGCGATCTGCTCCAGGTCCCTGTCCGTTAATGTGACTGTCGCATCGTAGTGCTCATGATGGGCGTGTTTTTTCTTCCTTGGTCCTGATGCTGATGCCCCTATCCTTTTAGTGCCTGGGGGAGGGGTGATAGCTGTGTCTACCTGGGCCAAAGGTGTATCAGGCTGCTGCGGTGGGATACCTCTAGGCTCGGCTGTAACCGATGTTGGTGTGTCGGGGAGGCCTTTCTTCCAGGCAGGGGGCCATAATGAGATCAGTAGGTCAATTTATTCATCGGTTACCATATAAGGAAATTCCATCCATGTCATACCGTCAAGGCTACGAATCCGGACCTGATGTATGGTGATTTGGAATGCGGAAATATGCTTGTATTTGTCATATATGGTGGAGGATAACCGGGGTTAGGAGTTTATGGAAGTGGTGACACTGCTTTGGAAGAGGACCCAAAATACCTTGTTATCCTTGATACGCTGCTTATCCTTAGAGTCCCATAAGTGAGCATACCGAGCACCTTCGCACATCCCAGCAGGGAGCTCCGGAATGACCGACTCCTCCGGTTTGTCCCAGGTGACTAGTGCTATTAGGAATAATAGCCATGAATAGAAGAAATATGTCCCGTGCTTCGGAGTTTCGCAGACATTAGTGAGAAATTTATCGCACAGGTATTGAGCCCAATTGAAAAACACACCCTTCACACACTATCCGGCTAGCTGGATTACATAGGCGGGGACACTCGCTACCTGGCACCTCCTCATTAGTTTGCAGGCTAACAGTCGAGTGTGAATCTGCGTAGCAGGGTCGTTGATGGTTTGGATCACAAACCCTCGCTAATTTCGCTGTACTGCATAGGTCTCCTTGACAAACAAAGAGGTAGCGGCTTCGTACTTATTTCCGCCCTTCGCTAGCAGGTGTGGCCCTTCCATCGGGAGGCCTGTGATCTTGTGGATCAATGTAGTGTCGATAGGGACCCTTTCGCGAATCCATAAGAAGCCATTGTGAATGAGGGTGAGTAACTGGCGTGCCAACCGATATGTGATGTTGTAACGACCAAAGTGGGGCATACGGAGCAGATTCAGGAGTCCGGATCCCGCCAAGCCACATACCCAGCACTGAGGTACTATCGTGATTCCATCATCCTCATGGATTGTATCAAAGTATGATGCAGGGGCCAATTCCGGGAAGGTGTCATGGTCTGCCAGATCGTGATCATTGAACTTGACCTCATGGAGGCGTCTGCAGGGATCACCGAGGGTGGGGACCTCTCCCGGGGTTAGCGGAGTCTGCAGGTAGGTGATCAAGCCATCCAGGTTTTTCGGTGTTCGCGTAGATGGTCTTTGTGGTTGAACGAAGCGGGGTAACCAATTGATCGGGTTAGTTGGAAGAGCACCTTCCTGGTCATATTATTCTGAGGGCGAGGGCCTGGTACGTCGTGGGGAGCTTCGGGGCCTTTTTGCTGCCTGTGGGGGTTTTCCCTAAGCTTTGAGATTTCTCCTTGCCTTTCCTTGTGGTCCGTGGAGGGGGGACTTCTTCTAACTCAGGCTCATCTTCCAAGACTTCTTCAACATCAGGCTTAGTTGGGCTAGAGGTTTCGGCAGGGGTAGTAGCTGGCATCCTTGCATGAAAAATGAATCCTGGCTCTGGGTGACTACTATCTGAAGGGGGGGGGGGGTTGACTAGACATGAGGGGGGTACTACAATTATGAAAAATTTCATTGCTTGATTACTTCCACAAGATGCTTAAGGTAGGCCACTTATGTACAGGAGACAATGCTGCTAACCGGGCTGACCTGACCCCTTTTAAGCACTTCCCATCGGATGATAGAGAGAGATATTTTACGTGGGGCGGTTTTCCCAAGGAACGGTAAAAATTTCTCGTAACTCGACTTGCCAACAGATTGGGAGCCGCTTCTCTCAATGGTAACTTCTTCTTTTTACCAGAGGGTACAGTTCCAACGGCTAGTTGTCGCGTCCCCAGTGATTTAGGTGTACTCGTTACGCTAAGGTTACCGAGTTGCGACAACTGCCTGTCTTTCCCCAACACAGGCTTTCTTCCTAAGTAGCTCTTGTCCCAAGACCAAAATATTTCTATCATGTGTCCTACTAAGGCCCCAAGGGGGGCTGACGTTAGAACCAACCGCCTGAACCTTGGTTTTGTCGTCGTCATAGAGGTGGCTCGATGCATGGGACCGCTACCTGCGGAACTTACAGGTGTCATAGGGAGCCTGTTGCTCATTCGCGGGTCGATCTAACCCTCTCCCAGGACGGGTTTGCCGCAGTTTCTCAGGCCTAGCTCTACTCCTGTCCTTTCCTCTGGGACCCTAAAGAGGGAGTCCTTTGTGATACAAAGATAATGTAGTGTAGATGCTTCCCCTAGTCGGGTCTGCCAAGCTTCTAGTTCCTTACCGGGATCCTCAACATCCCCTTCGTAGCATGGCACAGTGTCCTGGGTTAGGTTGTCCCTATGTCGCACTGTCAACTTATAGATATAATCCCCATCTTCCTCTTTAGGTACAGGTTCCGCATAACATTTTCCTTTGATAGGGTCTAGTGGTACAACGATCCGTGTACCCCTATTTTCAAATATCATGCTGCGATTTTTGAGATTGATGACGCCCCCCATGTCTATAGCCCAGTCCAGTTCAAGGAGTGCAGGGTAGGGATCCACATCTTGCATAATTTATATTATTTAAAAATCAGCCAGGACCCTTACCCCTGCAATGTCAACCATGATATTTGGTAGTCTACCTAGAGCAATGATTTTTTGTTGATTTTCCAGTCAAAGCTGGATGGTGGGTTGCTCCAGCTTGGGTTCCCCCATGCGTTTCCAAGTGTGCTTAGGTAGTACATTGGCATTCGATCCGAGGTCTAAGATAACCCGATCCATTTCATAGTTGCTGATTCGGACTGTCAGCCGCATTTCCCTTCCAGTGCGTCTTTGATGTTTGTGTAACTTATGCACATCCTTAATGTCGGTTGACATGGCAGTGCGTGTTGCGAAACTCTCTAGTAAAGCCTGTAGATTTCGTACTACCTCGAGGTTGTGCAGTAGCCTCATGAATTCTTGTAAGAAAGGTTTAACTTCCTCAGTTACTTCCACAACTCCCAGGTGTGTAGATGGTAGAATTTTAGTCTCAAGGAAGTCCTTTTGCGCCTCCATAAACGTTTCCCTTACTTTGCCCACGTCCAGTCCTTCTTGGTTGCTAACTGCCCTGTGGATCAGTGCGTTAGTTTCGTCTTTATCCTTAGCCCCCCTAGTCACCAATCCACTGCGCATTACCACATTTACCTTGGTATCCTTTCCCCTCAGCTCGGTCTGGACCCTTCGCACCATATGCGCAGATGGGAGCTGATTTTCTTGTATCTTTGATTTTAAGGCTGGGAAATCTTCCAGCATATGGCCCCACTGCCTACAATAGCTGCAGGACTATCATAAAGGGTTCAGGAAATCCTTCACCAAATGCCCTGTGCCCCCACAATTATAGAAGAGTGACTGGCCTCGACCCCGACTTGTGCTTCCGCTTTAGCTCCCATCCCTTCTTCCAGGGGTGAGTCATCCGTGCCCGAGGGGGTTCTTGGTGAGGTAGGGTCTTTTCCCCTGTCCATTACTTCATTAGGGATTCGACAGTCCTGCTCCTAATGGCCAATCGACCGGAAAAACGAGCACCAACATCGCTTTGGTTCGAAAACATGAGTGCCATGACAGGGCCATCGGTTGATATTACGCAACCCAGCTGCACAGCTCTCTCCGTGCCAGAGCGTAGGTCCCCTTGAGCCCTATTGTCCTGGACTACGCGCTCCTAATCTCGGGTGGCCTACTACGTGACCTAGTTTAGTGCTAGCCCCTCTTCCTTTCTCCTACTGTAGATTTTGAATTTCCTAGTGCATAGCCTCAAGCTGCACCTGGATCTGCTGTACTTCTACCACAACATCCTTTAGAGGCGTAGCTTCTAATTTCATAGCAACTCCCAAGGCCTCATCCTATGAGTCAAAATTCTGGCAACCCATAGGTACACGTAGGTGAGGGAGTAGCATGGTGATGAACCATTTCGTAAGTTGTCTGTCATCGTACCGAAATCCTCCTTCTCTGATAGCTTTTTTTATGCGTTGATCTGCTTCCCATACAGACTCAATTGCCCCATGCTTGAAATCTTTTAATTCTGCTACGACCTGAGAGTAGTATTTAGGGTTCCAAAACTGCTGTTCTAGGGTGTCCTTAATGTTCTGGATAGTTGCGACCTTATTTTGCGATACGTATCCCATATACCAGTCCAAAGCTCTTCCTTCAAAGGCTAGGGATAGCTGCGCTTTTTTCATAGTGTTTCCCACCACGCCCTGCGCAACCCATACCAACTCCGTCACAAACCAAAACCACTCCATGTCTTCATCGGCCGTGCCCTTGAAGGTAGGTAACTTTAAGTGCACCGTCATGGTTTCCTAAGGGCCCTTCTTAGGTGCCCTTCTCCAGTATTCACTTGTCAGTACCTGATCCCTTTCTCACACTCCTTCAGGTCCCGACAACAGAACCATTTGTTGGCTTGAGGGGTCCTGACCCAGGTTCGGTGTGCAAGGTTTGCCAACAAACCCCTATACTACTGGCCCTTTCGGCAGTGACCTTCTTGCGCAGGTCAAAGTCTCACCCGAAGTAGTATGGGTGGCTGCTGGAACCAGGTTTCCACACCCTGAGAAAGGATGGGTAAGGAAAGTAGAGCTACGCTAGATCCTGTGATTCTCAGATTACCTTGTTTTGCGTAGAGTTAATTAAGTCTCTATTCGCATCCATGTGCACTAGATCTATAGTTATATGCTTGTTATAACATCAACACAACAGTACATAAACATAACATAACAGATCTAGATCCAAGAACGCAGTACACAGATCTTTCGCAGCTTAAAGACAGAAAACGCACAATACTGCAATTATCAGTAATTCACACAAAAGTACTCACAGATTCAGTTCTCTAACAATCTTTCACATTCATTCATTCATCAATTCTTCCTTACACTTACCTTCCCAACCTGCGCACACAGCAGCAGGGTCCACACACAGCTGGATTTGGATCTCCGCGCACCCAACCAGTAGGAGTCCTTTCCCCAAAACCCAAATAGATATCTTAAACCGCTATTCGCATCAATAACTCATCATTTCTTATCCTTTTACAATACAAAATTCATATATATTTATAACATTCTAGCCTAGAATTTCCTATGGTCCGCAACCCATGGTTTTCAGACCCCTAGTTTACCCTTTCACCCATTACAATGCTTTCGGGGCTTTGACCCACCCCAAAACCCCTGCGCTAGACTAGATATAATAAAAAATATTCAAAATGGACCAGTTTCACAGCTTGTTCAGAGACCCCGTTCCAACACTTATTGTTCATTATGTTAAGTTGAATTTTTTTGTTTTAATATGATCCCATTCATCCTCCAATAACTTGTGTTTTTAGGAGAATACAAATCTCACATCTCATAGATTCTGGGCCCTGTAATTTAATTCCATGAGTACAAATTCCTAAGGATGTTGCACTTTTCTAAGTCAGATTGATATATGTGTTCTGTCAAATTTTTATTGCATTACTACTATTTGATTAACTGTTTATTGGTTTTATTCATAAATGCGTAATTGAGATATTATTTTAACAATACAGTTGATACAATTAAACCTTTTCATAATCGGTCTCAACTAAGAAATTAATAATAACATATATGTATATGTATATGTATATGTATATCTATATATATATATATATGTATGTATGTATGTATGTATGTACATACATACATACATACATACATACATACATACATACATACATACATACATACATACATACATACATACATATATATATATATATATATATATATATATATATATATATATATATATATACATACATACATACATATATACATACATATATATATATATATATATATATATATATATATTTTTTTTTTTTTAAATTTTTTTAAATTTTTAAATTTTTATTTTTATTTTTATGGTTCTTAATGTGTGTTGTTAAAACCTTACAATGTTTGATCTCTATTAAGTTCAAGAGAGTTGAAACTTACTTTTATGCAGTTCCAAGTATTTCATTCAAATCACATTAAAAATTACTTTATTTTAGTTTAATTCATAGTTACATTTATTGTTTTTTCATCCCTAATTATAATCTTTCTACATTTAATATACATATAATAGAACATGAATTCATAGTTCACACTAGTTAAATTTGTTTATGGTCATGTTTCATATATATATATATATATATATATATATCTTTTCATATATTTAGGATAGTTTTAGGATAACACTTATGTTTTCTTTTCGTCTTATTAAGGAAGAGGCAAAAGGTCAATGAAGCCTATAAACCCATCAAGAATGACCACACCAAATAACTAGGGTTATCTGAAGAGCTTTGGTCTAGGTAATTTCTCCTTTGTTGACTAAGGTGCATAAAATCCATGTCAACAAAATGGAACTAGAAGGAGAGTCTGAGGAAAAATAAATTATTAAACCATTAATTCCTCAGCCTCTATTTACAGATCGTTTCCTTCTTCTTTGTGTTGGTTCAAATGTACTTGAAGGAAGGTTATAAGGCAAGCTAACCTCTTTGGAGTCAATTTTTTTACTGTTCCATCTAATTAAGTGCTCTTGCCTAAACCTCTATGTGTGAGGAAACATTTAGTTTTGTATTTGCAAACATTCCTCATGGGACAACCCATCACGTGTCCAAACTCCAGTTCGGCAGTGAAGGAAGTATACATGCATTGAAACATTTAGATAAATTTTGGTCACAAATGTCTCAAGTATAAAATTACTGACCTACATTTTTTGTGCAGGTTATTCTATTTCACATTTAGGGGAAAAATCAAGGACTAGTTTGAAACTTTTCCACCATAATCTATCTTTAATTGGTTTCAGTTTGTTGAATACTTTTTATATGGTTTTGAAACCTATGATAAAAATATGATATGGAGGAATTAATGGTTTTATTAATCTAGGATCATTCATCTTCTAAGAGATTTGCAGTGGAACTTAAACATGTTATTTTAAAATGGTGTCTTAATGATATGTCTCATTATTAGATATCATTGCTGATACTTTCGCCGCTTTCATTGATTTATATTATGTTGCCTTTAGTAGATTACATAAGTATCGCTACACCAAATCACAACATGAGTCCTCTTTACGAATTCACGCAGATCCTTTAGAAAATTTGCATTCTCAAAATTCCATTGAACAAACACAAGGGGTAGAGCCAATTGAACACAATCCTAATGGTAAGAAAACTAGTCTCTTTTTTGAACAATCTTTTGCTAGGGACATATTGGAGATAGTTTAATTGTTGTTCAAGATGTATCTTTACTAAATTATCACTCTAATATGTTCCTAGATCCAATTGACAATGAATATTTAGATTATGATATTTGATTTTCCTAATGTCTTAATAGAACATGTTGAGGAGAGAGAAATTCCTTTTGAAAAGGGAACTTTAAATCTAAATCAACAAATCACATCTCAACAAATGCTAGAAGCTTGCCATGAAGTTGTTCCTAATTTTTTTGACTTGATGAACATACGAGAGGAAAATATTAATGATATTGGTGGATATTGGTGGCAACCCACCTATTCCACTTGGAACCCCAACATTGTTTCTTTCATTTTCGCTAATTATAGCATATTTTAATATTTTTTCCAGTTTTTCAGGTCCTGAACTTCTGGAGCCATTTTGAGGCCCTAAACAACGTTTTTTTTGGAAAATGGGAAAACCAAAAACCTATGATAGGGATTGAAATTGAAATTTGTACTCAAATAGAGATTTATAACAAGGTATCATACATGTCAAACAAATATTGTATGCCAAAGTTACGATCGGGGAAGTTGATGTACCAGTTTACCCTAATTGGGCCCACAGGCTTTTGAAGCTTCATCTTCTAGGGTAATTTTTTGGATGTTTAGGGTCTTAAATTATTTATCAATAATAAATAGGCCTATAAGCCTCAATGTAACACATTTCAGAAGGCATGTATCCACCACATATATTCTCAGAGATAAGATACCATTTCTCGAGCTAGTTTATTCCATTCAGCGTGTAAATAGTTTTCAGTACTTTGTGAAAAAGAGTAGAGCGATCATTCAAACACTCAATGGTATAAAGAGAAAACCTCTATGGCATAAATGGGTGCTTAGATGAGTGGTATCAGAGTGGTCTTCTCTTTCTTTATTTTTTTGTGCATGTCCCCAACGAGGTTGGGGTATAAGGAGTTACGACTTGAACTGCTTGAACCTTTGCAAGACCAGCCTCACCGACCCTGATGACCTCCCATTGCGGAAGAAAAAAAATACGAGGGAGAAGGATATACTTTCAAAATATTGCTTGAAGAAGCCCTCAAGAAACAAAGGAATGAGATGATGGACAAATTTTCCTACATCGTTTAGCGGATTCCCACAGGTGACACATATTCATCCAAAAACCATCTTGGAGGCACTACTCCATTTAAGGTACAATTTAACTTTCACATTCCCATATTTGAATACCATATAGATGTATATGCCATAGACAAATGGTTAAATCCATTGGAAGGATATTTTTCGATTCATGATTTTTCTAATAGGGAAAATATTACTTTTGCACTCCTTAAAGCCGCCCC
Organism: Pinus albicaulis; assembly: GCA_034641835.2. Taxonomy (NCBI): domain Eukaryota; kingdom Viridiplantae; phylum Streptophyta; class Pinopsida; order Pinales; family Pinaceae; genus Pinus; species Pinus albicaulis. Next base: position 1,164,505,311 of record CM076577.1, read on the forward strand.
CCATGTCAAGGGCTGGTGGGAAACCTACTCTGAGCAGAGGGATGAGAGGGAACCCTCACCATTTTCAAATGCACCCACTTGGAATTATTTCTAAGACACCATCAAGGAAAAATATTACCCTATTAAGAGTTATGAAGGTAAGTACATAAAATGGACCACATTAACGCAGGGAATGGACCAAGACGTACCGGATTTCACAAATATTTTTCATACTCTCCACATGAAGTTGGGTATCAAGGATTATGAGCTAGATCTGGTACTCAAGTAACAAAACTATCTACACAAATACATCCAGGATGAGATGGATTTCCTAGACATCTCCTTGCTTAGCAATGCCTAACTATACATTGTCAAGATCAAGTAGAAATTTAAATAGAATAAGAGAGACTATGGATCTGTGAATCCAAAGCAAGGGAAAGGCACCCCCAAACCATAGAAAAAAGGACAAAGCCAAGTCAGGGTGACCCAGGAAAACCATTTAAATCTACCAGTAAAGAATAACACGATGAAGATGAAGAAGGATGCAGGGAAGTGGTGTGAGTTCCACAAGATCCCCACTCACAACACAAGCGAGTGTAATGCCAAGAAGTCACTAGTGGCCGAGATGAAGGTTTCAGAGTCAGATGCATGTTCTGGCTCTGAGTCAAACCTTGACATGGGGAATGAAAAAGGGAAGAAAATTTATTAATGTAGACCTCATCGCCAGCATTTCCACCACCAAGGTCAAGAATATTGAGCCTGAAGATTCAGAGAAAGGGGAACATATATTCCACCAAGAGATGTGGGTGAAGGGGCCTCCATTGCAATTCATTGTCGACATCAAGAGCCAAAAGAACCTCATATCAACAAAATTCGTTAAGAGGTTGGGCCTACTGAACACACCACACCTGCAACCATTCACCACCAGGTGGCTCCACCAAGTCAGATATCTTCACGTCATCCGAAATTTCCATCTTCCCTATAACATCAAACCCTTCACAGATGAGGTATCATGTGATGTTGCTCCTTTTGAAGTTTGTGATGTATTATTAGGCCAACCATACTTTTGGAAGTGTTAGGATGTGTATGAGTCCAGGCCTTGCATTGTTATGATTACTTTGGGAAATATGTTATACGAGATACTAAAGGTAGCCTTGCCTACCATCATCTATTTGATATCTGCTAAGAAATGCAGTAAGATCATCTCCAAAACCGAGATTTTTTATTTTTTATTTTATATTTTATTATTATTATTTTCTCTAATTCACTCTCAAATTAAGGAGAAGATTGTGGCCACATCCATGGCCCCCAGGAAGGGTTCCTCCATGTAGCATAAGCATGTGGATAAGGTTGTGGAATAATATACATACATCTTATCCTCACCTACATGGGTTCCCTTGATCTAACTCCTGGAGCACCTATACCCAATGGGTTGATATAACATTGCTCCATTCTATAAAATGAAGAGATCACGTGGCAGATCTAGGAGCTACTACAAAAATGGCACATCCAACCAAGTTCCCCACCTTGTGGGAGTCCGATTATACTGGTACAGAAGAAGGATGGGACCTAGAGGCTCTGCATTGATTATAGAGCACTAAAAAAATAACTGCCATGAAAATGTATCCAATCTTGTAGATTGATAACTTTATTGACCGGCTCAAGGGGGCCAAGTATTTTAGTAAGATTGATTTGAATTTTTCCTATCACTAGGTTCCAATAGAACCCATAGATGTATGGAAGTCTATCGTCAAATCCAAGGAGGGAATTTTTAATGATTGGTTATGCCTTTGGGTGATCCAAACTTATGTAGGAATGCAATAAAATACAGAAATAAACATAATGTAGAAATTAGCTGAATAAATCACTTATTCAATGAAGATTAACCCGATCATACATCAATTTCGAATTGCATGCATAACACATAACCTTCTTCTACAATTAATTGTCACATGCGGAAATAATAGAAGCGATCGCACATCAAATCAATCACACATTAACTCAGTATGTATGGGGAAAGCCTATAGCTGAAAACCCCGCAGCTATTGTGTATATTATAATGGAGAAATCATGTAACAATCATAGTACAAAACTCTTCACAAGCTCTCATGCACTACCTCCCATGCTACACACTATCAAGCTAGATCTAGCAAATCACTTGCTCCAATCCTTAGCCACTTGATAGCCAGCCTCTATTGCATATTTTAATGCTAGGTGATGGCCTCCTTATATAGATAAACCACCAGCCTAAACTTTGCAATACTCATAGCTTACTCCACCTATCTATGTGTTGCAAATAGCAACAGTATAGTTACAATTGATAGCTAACTCTACCCTTTCATCTATCTCTTTCACTGGTCTTCACTGAACTGATCATGCACTGTAGTGAACTGAAGTGTTCTTGAGTTGACTAATGAGTTAATATTTAGTAAATTAAATATTATTTAATTTACTCCACTCATATCTAGTTGATTAGTTAGTTAACTAATCCCAACTAGTTCAACTAAAACAAACGAACACAACTCCACTATCTGTCCCGTTAACTCCTCCAAAACTCCTGCCACTGAAGTCTAACTGAAGCCAACCATGCAAGATGCCATCAAACCCTAGGAACCACGTGATTCCTTGTGTCAGTTGCATGAGTCACCTCCATGACTCAAACTGAAGTGCGCCAAGAGAGTAAACTGCTGTTTATAGTCAAAATAATATTAAGGGTAAATAATATTTGACTTCCATATTTTTAGGAGATCAGTCTAAAAATAGCCTGGGTCCTAAAAATTAGGGTGTCATCTATTTTTACCGACATGTCGCATACTCCAAGAATCTCCAAGTAGAATTCCCAAATTATGCTCCGTATGTCTAAAAATAGACATAGTCTAAAAATAGACTTTGCGCCAGAATTTGCCTGAGGGCCCACTTAGTGAAGGCGACTTCATTTCACTAAGCTCCATCATCTTGCTGCATTCTCAACACTCCCTCTCAGCAAGATATGGATTATCTGCAATCCCTATCCTGCCTCTGTGGAATTCGAACTTGCTCCTGGTGAGCGCCTTCGTCGGGATGTCGGCATCCTGATCCTCCGTGGGAACATATGAAAGCATCATGATCCTCCGCTGAGCACAATCTCTGATGTGATGGTACCTGATGTCGATATGTTTGGACCTATCATGAAAAAGTGGATTAGCCGAGAGCTTGATGCAGCTCTGGTTATCACAGTAGATCACTGTAGGCTCCAAATGCAACCTGAACAAACCTGCGAGGATCTTCCTCATCCAAATAGCCTCACATGCAGCCAAGCTTGCTGCCATGTACTCGGCCTCTGCTGAACCGAGTGCCACGGATCTCTGCTTCCTGCTGTACCAGGAAACTGCTGTCGACCCAATGCTGAAAACTCCTCCAGAAGTGCTCTTCCGGTCCGTTGGACTCCCTGCCCAATCTGCATCAGTGAAACCAGAAAGCTTCACTCCATCCTCCTGTCTGTACCATAGACCATATCTCGATGTGCCTCTGATATAGCGCAATACATGCTTGCCCGCCTTCCAAAAGAGCTTGGTAGGCTTAACCATAGCTTGCGAAAACTGGTTAACTGCATAGCATATATCGGGTCGAGTATTGACCAGATACATCAACGACCCCACCAACTGTCGATAGACAGTGGCATCCACTACCTCCTCCGAAGTAGCATCTCCCTTCCTCCCACCTCCCGGAAGAGGGGTATCAACAGGCTTGCAGCCTTGCATGTTGAACCTCTCCAGAATCTCCCGGGCATACTTGCCCTGAGAAACAAACAGTCCTCCACTGCGCTGCCAAATCTCCAATCCCGGGAAATAATGAAGGATGCCCAGGTCCTTCATCTCAAACTCTCGTGCAAGATCCTCCTTGCATGAAAGTATCAACTGCTCGTCGCCAGTCAAAATCAGATCATCTACATACAGTACGATGATCAACGGCTTCCCCTCCACCACAATCTGGTACAGGTTTGGATCCGCCTCACTCTTGGAGAATCCAAGCCCGGTGAAGTAGCTGTCTATCCGAGTGTACCAAGCACGAGGTGCTTGCTTCAGCCCGTACAGTGCTCTTTTGAGTCGGCACACATGCGACTCACTGCTGAAGATCTCAAAACCTTCAGGCTGCTCTATGTACACCTCTTCCTCAATAACTCCATTGAGGAACGCAGTCTTCACATCCATCTGATGAATGTGCCACCCCATCTGCGCTGAGAGAGCGAGGATCGTCCGTATGGAAGAGTACCTTGCGACAGGTGCAAAAGTCTCCTCATAGTCAATCCCCTCGATCTGTGAGAAGCCACGGGTGACAAATCTCGCCTTGTACTTCTCCACACTCCCGTCAGCCGCCTGCTTCACCTTGTAGATCCATCACGAACCTACAACTGATTTCCCAACCGGTCTTGGGACAATCTCCCATGCACTGTTCCTGATGATCGAATCATATTCTTCGATCATGGCATCAACACATGCGGGTTCCTCCACGGCTTCCTCAAAAGAGGATGGCTCCGTCACAACACATTGACTCACAAGAGCCATGTATCCAGTGTACCGATCCGGTGACTGTCTCTGTCTGCGCTGTGCTGTAGGTGGTCCTACAACCTTCTCTGCATCCCGAGCCGGTCGCTCAGCTTCTGTAGTGCGCATGCGCCCTCTGATGGTTGGCGCTGCCTGGGTGGTTTCTTCCACCTCCTGAACCTCCTCTTGTGGCTGATCCACATCAGGAAGCTCCTCCTTAGGAACTAACAGCTCCTCATCTGCATGCAAGTGTAGCTCCCTCTCAAGCGAACACTGCATGGCTTTCTCCTCCTGAAATTTTATATCCCGTCGCACAACAGTCTTGCGACTGTCTGACAAATACACTCGATAGTTGTGAGGTGTATCAGTCTACCCCACAAATATTCCAACCTTAGCAGTTGGATCCAACTTCCTTCTCGCATCCTTCGTCACATGCATGTAGACAGGAGAACCAAAAATCCGCAAATGGGAAATATCAGGCCTCTTGCCAGAATAAGCCTCCTCCGGTGTCCTCATGCCAAGAACCTTGTGAGGACAACGGTTCTGCACATACACTGCTGTATTGCATGCCTCAGCCCACAAGTGAAGGGGTAGGCCCTGATCATGCAACATCGCCGTGCAGCACCCACGATCGTTCTGTTCTTCCGCTCAGCCACCCCGTTCTGCTGTGGGTTATGGGGTGCGATGAGCTCTCTCCGAATCCCTTCTGCGCTGCAGAACTCCTTGAATTCAGCCGAGATGAATTCACCACCGATATCACTCCTTAGAGCAATCACCTTCTTCCCCGACTCCTTCTCGACCAGTGCTTTAAACTCACAGAACTTCGCGAATGTATCGCTCTTCTTCTGCATGAAGAAGATCCAGCACTTTCGAGAGAAATCATCAACAAAGATCACATAATACCTGTGCTTTGCTGTCGAAGCAACTGAGAAAGGACCACACACGTCTGTGTGAACTCTCTCGAGGATCGTCGTGGCGCGACTATCCTTCTCGTGAAAGGTGGCTTTCACATACTTCCCTAAAGTACACCCCTTGCACTGATCTGACTGCGCAAGGGTGCCCTTAGGAAGTCCAGTAGAAATCTGCTGCAGAATCTTCAAAGCTCCATGGTGAAGATGGCCCAATCTCCTGTGCCATAGTTCGCCCTCATCATCCCGGCTCACCACATCTCCGGCCTTGCATGCCATAGCTGCGCAGTCATCTACCTGCAACTGATAAAGGTTCTGAGTTCGAACCCCTATCTTCCGGGTCTCTCCAGTAGTCTTACTGCGCAGGAAGGCTTTCCCTTCGCTGAAGACCACAACATAACCCTTATCCTCCAACATCGCTACTGAAATCAGGTTCTTCTTCAATCCAGGTACATGCATGACATCCTTTAAGACAAAGGGTTTACCAGACTCCCTCTGAAAGGATACGGTACCGATACCAGTCGCACTGTATCTTCCGTCATCGCCCATCTCGATGTGCATACCCAAATCCTTGTCCTCTAGATCTGAGAACAACTCCCGATCTCCCGTCATATGAAATGACGCACCGCTGTCCAAGAACCACACCGATCCCAGCATACTTGAAACTAAGCATGCAATCAGTGAAACTTTGACAGCCACCCCCACACTTCCCAGCTCATCTCTGCACTGAGTGAACTTCGTGAGGTATTCGGCGATGCTGTCGCCCTTCTCCATCTTGATGTTCCTGAGCTTGTCTTTGAGCGCCAGCTTCCTTTGGTCACTCTTACTCTGGAATAGATCCGTCAAAGCTTTCCACATTAAATATGGAGTAGCCTTACCATGAAGACTGGATACAATATGATCCTTGACGCCCTCCAACAGGATCCTTCGACATTTCGTGATCTTCTTTTGCCATGCATCGACCAAAGCTGCATCAGTGGGCTTTGGGACATCCGCATCCACGAACTCCTTCAGACCATTATCTTCTAACACTGCTTCCATTCGATCCTTCCATGTAACATAGTTCGAACTGCCTTCAAGAGCATATTCGAGTCGCAAACCATTGAAAGAAGACATCTTTCAACACCGGCACCAAGAAGAACAACCTTCTGCAAAATTCGAATTCCAAACTCCAAGCTCTATCGCTTCCGATCTATACTTGAAAACAAATTATTTCCAAATCAGAGATTGACTGCAAAGGGCATTCACCGGATCTTTCACCTTACAAAGAAGGATGAATATTCCGGAGGCTACCTGGCCCGCATGCAGACTCTGTCCGAGGAAATAAGTTTGCAATCACCGTAATAGACTTCGACAATTAATCTCGCTCCGATACCATGTAGAAATTAGCTGAATAAATCACTTATTCACTGAAGATTAACCTGGTCATATATCAATTTCGAATTGCATGCATAACACATAACCTTCTTCCACAATTAATTGTCACATGCGGAAATAATATAGAAGCAATCGCACATCAAATCAATCACACATTAACTCAGTATGTATGGGGAAAGCCTATAGCTGAAAACCCCGCAGCTATTGTGTATATTATAATGGAGAAATCATGTAACAATCATAGTACAAAAACTCTTCACAAGCTCTCATGCACTACCTCCCATGCTACACACTATGAAGCTAGATCTAGCAAATCACTTGCTCCAATCCTTAGCCACTTGATAGCCAACCTTGATTGCGTATTTTAATGCTAGGTGATGGCCTCCTTATATAGATAAACCACCGGCCTAAACTTTGCAATACTCATAGCTTACTCCACCTATCTATGTGTTGCAAATAGCAACAGTATAGTTACAACTGATAGCTAACTCTACCCTTTCATCTATCTCTTTCAATGGTCTTCACTGAACTGATCATGCACTGTAGTGAACTGAAGTGTTCTTGAGTTGACTAATGAGTTAATATTTAGTAAATTAAATATTATTTAATTTCCTCCACTCATATCTAATTGATTAGTTAGTTTAACTAATCCCAACTAGTTCAACTAAAACAAACAGAACATAACTCCACTACTTGTCCCGTTAACTCCTCCAAAACTTCTGCCACTGAAGTCTAACTGAAACCAACCATGCAAGATGCCATCAAACCCTAGGAACCACGTGATTCCTTGTGTCGGTTGCATGAGCCACCTCCATGACTCAAACTGAAGTGCGCCAAGAGAGTAAACTGCTGTTTATAGTCAAAATATTATTAAGGGTAAATAATATTTGACTTCCATATTTTTAGGAGATCAGTCTAAAAATAGCCTGGGTCCTAAAAATAGGGTCTCATCTATTTTTACCGACATGTCGCATCCATCAAGAATCTCCAAGTAGAATTCCCAAATTATGCTCCGTATGTCTAAAAATAGACATAGTCTAAAAATAGACTTTGCGCCAGAATTTGCCTGCGGGCCCACTTAGTGAAGGCGACTTCATTTCACTAAGCTCCATCATCTTGCTGCATTCTCAACACATAAACACAAAGATGCAACATAAATAATACTTCATTTAATTAATATCAAATATTAAATAATGCTTACAAACAAAATGGAATAAACTAGCTCGAGCGATGATAGATTATCTATGAGAATATTTGTGGTGTATAAATGCCTATGAACTGTCTTACAATGAGGCTAAAAGGCATGTTTATTATTGAACAACATGGGAAAACCCCGAACCAAAAAAATCCAAAACCCAGGAGATGGAACGCTAAGAGTTTGTGGGTCCCATTGGGGTTAGTTGGGAAACCAACTTCCCGGGGTCGTAACTTGGTCATATTATCTTTGTCTGGCATGCATGTATGACATATCATTAGAAATATCTATCTGATTAATAAAGGTTTCAACACATACCCCTTGCTATGGCTTTGGGCATGATGAAGACCTAAACAAACACCGTTTAGGGGGTCAAAACTGCTCCGAAAGTTTAGGACCCAAAAAACTGCTAAAAATAGTAAATGTTGCTATAAATAAAGAAACTGATGAAAATGACTGGAGTTATAGGTGGAATAGGTGGGTGGCCAGCAATATCCACCTAGATCATTCCTCCCCCCTTAGGAAGCAATGGTCCCCATTATGTTCAGAGCCTCCATGAGGTGAGGAAATGTTTGTTGAATCTAGTCCCTGGTGAACCACTTGCCCTAGTGAAGGAGTTGGCCTGCTTTGACAACTTGATATAGCTGGATCCTTTGCTGAAGGGTGTTCTTGATTTTTGTGTCCATGATATGATAAGTCTGGGTTTAACTCTGTTGGGGTGAGTTTTTTTGCAACGTTGGATGTGTCCAATAATGGTGGAAAGTAGGGCTAAAGGCAGTCCACATTGAACACTAGGTGCAAACCATGGAATGGTGGATTACTGAGCTCGAAGGAATTTTCCCCTACCCCCTTGGTAATGGTGTATGGATGATATCGTAGCAGGCGAAGCATGCAGTGGGGCCTAGTGAGGCGCTCCTTTTGCAAATGTAGCCATACTTTTCCACCCACCTAGAACTTGTGTGGCACCCGATGTTGATCATGTCGTTTCTTGTACTTAGCATTAGATCTGTCCAATATGTCATGGAACTCTTGGAAGATCTGCTGAATGTGCTCAATGAAGTTGTCTGCCTTGTCAGATTCGAACTGGACATGAGCCAAATCTGCCTTAGTAGCTGCAAATGGTATGACCACATCAATGGGACATAGTGGTTGGAATCTCAAGCCCACCTGAAAGGGGATGTGGCTAGTTGAGATATGGATAGCTTGGTTATAGCTGTGCCAGAAATAGGGGAGGATTTCATCCCATGTACGTGGATGCTTCGAGTTGTACATGCGCATAATGTGTACAATCATACTATTGATGACCTCTTTTTGGCCATCAATTTGGGGGTGGAAAGATGCGGACTTACTTAGCTTGGTTGTTAACATTGACCCGAGACTTGACCAAAATGTACTGAGGAACCTGCTATCCCGATCTGAGATAATGGATTACGAGATCCCAAAGTGTACCCACACTCGTTCAAAAAAGAGTTTAGTAGTGCCTTCTGTTGTGATATTCTTCTTGCAATCCACCATAACGGCCATTTTAGAGAATCTGTCAATGAACACAAAAACACAGTCATTGCCATGCTTGATAGAAGGAAGGCCTGGCATGTAATCCATGGAGATGGATTCCCAAGGTCGACTAGGGATAGGCAGCGGAGTGTATAGGCCTTGCTTCTTGATGGTTGGTTTGGAGATAGCGTTGGGAGTGTAGGATCGGATGTACTTCCCAACATCATGTCAAAGTTTCAACCAATATAAATACTTATGTAGTACTGCCATTGTTTTCTCGACCCTAAAATGTCCAACGACCCGGATGTAGTGTGCTTCCAAAATCATCTTGGCACGCTCGATTTCAGAAACACAAAGGTGTCCTAGGTAGCATAATAGTGCATCATTTAGGTGAAAATTTGGAACTTGATTACCATCCAGGAGCATCTGGTATGTGTTTCCGAATTCTGGATCACTTTTGTAGAGATGCGGCTAACTAGAAGTCTCATGCCCACAAGAGTCGAGCACAGTGGTTAGTGCCATGATCGACGGTTGGGTAAGGAAATATGCAAAGTTATTGGTGTTTCCATTCTTTCACTTGATGTTAAAATGGAACTGTTGTAGGTATGTAGACCATTTTTGATGGCGATCGTTCATCAACTTCAATTGTGTCTGTATGAACTACAAGGGTCGGTGATCTATGCGGATGGCCGTTTCCTTCCCCAAAATGTAATGCTTCCATTTTCGGCAGGACTACAGAATGAAATACATTTAATATCTGTCATAGGTGGGATAATTTCAGACTGTTTCTGAAAGTGTCTCATTGTGATATGCCACTCGATGCCCCTTCTAAGTAAGTAATGCCGAAATAGTATAGTCACAGGTATCTGTCTCAATCTACAATGGTTGCTGCAAGTCTGGTAATGTGAGCACTAGTGAAGAGCAGAGGAGATGCTTCAACTCTGTGAATGCTTTCTGTTGAGATTTAGACAAAAATAATTTTTCTTTCACTCCTCCTTCACTTGAATTACCATCCATGAGCATCTGGTATGTGTTTCCAAATTTTCGATTGCTTTTTTAGAGATGCGGCCAACTAGAAGTCTCATGCCCACAAGAGTCGAGCACAGTGGTTAGTGCCATGATCGACGATTGGCTAAGGAAATATGCAAAGTTATTGGTGTTTCCCTTCTTGCACTTGATGTTAAAATGGAACTGTTGTAGGTATGTAGACCATTTTTGATGGCGATCGTTCATCAACTTCAGTTGTGTCTGTATGAACTACAAGGGTCGGTGATCTATGCGGATGACCGTTTCCTTCCCCAAAATGTAATGCTTCCATTTTCGGCAGGACTACAGAATGAAATACATTTAATATCTGTCATAGGTGGGATAATTTCAGACTGTTTCTGAAAGTGTCTCATTGTGATATGCCACTCGATTCCTCTTCTGAGTAAGTAATGCCGAAATAGTATAGTCAGAGGCATCTGTCTCAATCTATAATGGTTGCTGCAAGTCTGGTAATGTAAGCACTAGTGAAGAGCAGAGGAGATGCTTCAACTCTGTGAATGCCTTCTGTTGAGATTTAAACAAAAATAATTTTGCTTTCGCTCCTCCTTTCCCCCCAACACAAACCTGTAGTAGAAATTGGAAATATTTAGAAAGTTGTGAAGCTCTGTTAGAGTAGTTGGGGATGTCTAATATTGAATGACTTAGATCTTGTTTGGGTCCACATGCACCCCCCACTCATCAATAATGTATCCTAGATATTGAACTCGGGTCATGCCAAAAGTGAATTTCTCCAAATTGGCACACAACTTGTGTTGCCATAGTGTTTGGGGGACCTCTCGAATGTGGTGGAGGTGCTCTTCCCAACTCTGGCTAAAGATCATGATATAATCCAAATACACTACCACGAATGAGTTGGTGAATGGTCGCAAGATGTCTTCCATCAGTCTCATGAAGGTTGTGGTAGAATTCGTAAACCCAAAAGGCATGAAAATCCATTCAAAAAGGCCCTCCTTGGCTTTGAAGGTAGTCTTGGTGATACTTGGACTTCAAGTAGATTTTGCTGAAATATTTGGCCCCCTTGAGTTGATCTAGAATGTCATCAATCCATGGGATCAGATACCTATTCTAGACATTGATCTTGTTTAGCGCCTGATATTCAATATAGAGTCTCCAAGTCCCATCCTTTTTCTGCACCAACACAATCGGGCTCCCACAGGGCAATGGACTTGGCTGGATGTGACCTTTATGCAGCAGCTCTTGAATCTGCCTCTTGATTTCGTTGTTCTTCAGAATAGAGCACCGATAGATCATTCCATTGGGTAGAAACGTGCCCAGGGTCAGACCGATTAAGTGGTTGACCTGACAATGCAGAGGTACCCTTGCGAGTGAGGTGAATATTTCCCCGTACTCCTCCATGACCTTGTTCATCTGTTGTTGTGGTGCGGAGGAGCCTTATCTAGAGGTCATGGCTATAGTCTTCTTCTTTCCATGAGGGTGGATCATCAAGAAAAAAAATTTCCCGGTTTTGGAAATGAGAATACTACATTGTTTTGTAGTGACCAAAGAGATGGCCATAGGCGGTGCTACCTATGATATAATTTATAACTTATTTCTGTTAGCCTCTCTCACAAAAACAATAATAAATCCAAACATAAATTAATTAATTAAATATTCCAAGTTAGGAATATGTGCCTAAATCTTGGGCTGTTCCTCAAATATTGGAGTTTGTTTAGTAACTCCTATATTGGTGGCTTTTTGGTGAGAAATTATCTCAACCAAAGGAGTCTAAGATAGCTCGGAATATCTTAAGACATTGTCTCTCATCTATTTAAATTGTAACTCTAAATGCTTTTAATAAGAGAGAATGATGAGAATGCCATGAGGTTGAAGCCTATTTTCCGCCATTGTTTTCTCTGGTTTTGTATCTGTGTTTTCTGTAATGTTTCTGAGTTAATTTATTTTTTACATGTGGTATCAGAGCTAGTTAAGATCCCTATTTTGAATATATACATGAACTGTGTGTGCAATTGTGAATGGCGCTGGTGAGGTTATGAGTTGCAGGAAATCGAAGTTCATATGGAATGAGAATGCGGCCAGATTGGGAAAATGTGTGGGCGTAGGAAAATATACCATTAAAAAGGCGTTGATGTGGATAGATGACCGAATGCAGCCAATTCAAATTGACGAATAGATGACCGAATGCAGCATTGACGTTGTAATGAGTCAGCGTAGTCGAAGTTGGGAAATACGTATGAAATGAGCTGTGTATTGGCCGACCTTGCAGGTAGCATTGAGACGTGAATTTATAAGTAGTAATGAATATAAGATGAGTAGAAGAGGCACAAATGGAATGTAGACAGCATACTCAGCAGCTTGTGAGTAACGATTTTCATTTAATAAAATTCCGATGTCCGTTTAAAATCTGCATGCAATGTAATTGGACTGCAACCTATGGAATTGTATAAATGAATTCAGCATAGTTTTGATCCAGTTTGTAATTATAATTGGAGTTATGTTTGATTATGTTTGCATTGACTACTGTGAGGTTTTGGCCAACCGTTTCAAACATAACATAGAGTTATGTTTTCTACCACCGTTTCTGCAATCAATATGTAAAGGGTTTTAATTCCATCATTGCATATAAATAGAAATGCTTACCAGAAAATGGGATTCGGCAGCAGGTTTGATATACGTTTGCCTTGAGATGTGTTTATGTACGGTGTAGTTTGGATTATGCTTGTGTAGGGGCATCACCATTCTTGCTCTGTCATATGTTTAATGCAACAGTGACAGTGCGGTATCATAGGCCCATGTGATATCACAACAGTGTTAAATGAAAGTTTCTGTGGGATCGTGGCAGCGTTGAAGCTATTGTTAAATGGAACGTAGAGAAAACCGTTTGAAATTAAATGCATGGCATTTGATTGAATATTGAACACAGAACTCGACCAATTTGTACACCGAACCAGAGCCGAGTAATTTTGCTAGCAGCGTAGCAACGTTGCTTCTTTTTTGTGCGTTGGTGATTCTGTGGAATGATGAATGAGTGTCGACTGCTGTGGAGACATACCGTCTCAAGCAAACAAGCATGAAGTGTTTGCTGTGTGCATAAGCCATGTAGTGTTTGCATCGGAAATTGATTATCAACATTGCGTTTTTGGGAGTTAGCAAAAGGTGCGTTCAGAAGTGATAAAGCCACAACGTGGAAGTTTTTGCCATGTGTTAGGGTCCCATGATTTGGCTGATTGGCAAGCCAAATGACAGTGTAACATCAAACTAGTCTTTGGAGCCCAAGGACCTAGCCTTCCTGAACTCAGAGAGGGCTCTTTCTATTTATGTAAGGGATATCTGTGTGTTTTCTTATTGTGTTCTCGATTTTAGGTTAGTTATGAAGTAGGTTTTTTGGTTTTGGTTTTTAGGTTGTGAGGGATGAACTGATCAAAGACATAAGATAGGTAAAAAGATGTCAGATCAACTGGGCTATGGGGTCGAAAAGGTCAAGAAAGCTGTCAGATGGTGATACAAGGTTGTTGAAGGGCCAATTTGATTCAAGGTAAAATGGATCTTTAGGTAAAATGGAGTGGGATGGGCATTAATTTTGAGAAGAACAAAGGATTTCAAACATAAATAGTTTAATAGCTAACATAAACATGGTAGGGCAAACCATTAATCATGAAATATGTAACTATAAACTGATCAAGGCATAGAAATAAACATTCAAGCCATGCATAGAGATATATGACTCTCTAACTTTAGGAAATGGCTATCAGACTTTGGGGAAATACATTTAAGACAAAAAAATAACTCAAATCACTATGAAGGAACACCTAAACATAGTATTTCAAGCTATGGGGCACTTTAAAAACAAGATTGCATAGTTTTAGGCAAAGGGCAAGATCAGTACAAGACCTCCTTGGTTCAAAAAATGACAATCTAATTAATCAAAGAGAAGTTTCATAGGTGGAGCTATGGCTAGCCATGAGTAAGCAGGGCATACCGTGAATCATACTTAGCATGCATAAAACCATAAATGAAACAAGCAAACAATATTCTTCAGTTATCAAAGAGCAATCAAGGATTCTTTAATATGACTAAGAATGAAGAAAACATAGAAGCTATAAAGAAACAGGAAACTTGAGGTGCCTCCAAGGGCATGTCTCAAGTCTATTCTCTACTGTCTTATAGCAAGCAAGAACATGGAATTATGAATGAAAACTAAGAAACAAAACAGAGAGAGAGACACTATACCATTCTACCAAGTCATGGAATCCAACAATAGTCCTCTTTCATCATCCAAAAGCACTCAAGAAACTCTCCAAATACATGAGACAAGTGTTTCTTCCAAAGCTTGTATAACCATCTATTGCTTCTATTCATCAATTTCAGCCTTGTTTACAATGAAAGCCTTTGGAATATATAGGCCAACATGAGGGAAAACCTCCTAGTTCAACTTGCAATCTCATTGGCCTATCCAAAATATCTGATTTTGTCCTTGAGGCTTTGCAAAGCCCAAGGCACAAAATATCTAATAAAATATGTCAAAAATGTTAAAAAGGAAAATAAATTGACTTTTCCTAACTAACCATGCACAAAAATAGCTAAACGCACATGAGGAAAAGTCACTTTTGAAAAGTGCATTTTTCACAAAAATACTCAAGAAATACATCAGCAAAAAGTCCTCTGTCTTGCGGACAGCCTTTGGATGCCTTCCCGATGTCGAAACGAGGCCCGTGATGGCTCGTTGGAAAGATATGAGTGTCTATTTTCTGAAAATTCTTATTTTTCTCCAAACTGACCACCGAAAGTCCTCAAAAAATAGACCTATGTCTAAAAACCAAAAAAATAGGCCTTGCTGATAAACGGGGCAGAGTGTGGAAAAAGTGAGTGTTTTCCGCCATTTTGGGAGAGAAAATCATCTTCAAATGATATGAAAATCACTGAGTATATGCCCCTAAAATTATGGCATCCAATGATACCATTTTCATTCTTTGAGGATGCCCCAAACTGAAATGTCGATGCCCATGAGTTTTAGCCAAAAAACCCAAAAAATGACAAAAAACCAAAATTTGTCGAATTTCAACCAAATTTGGCGAGCATGACCCTCAAAGGTTTTCAGAAACATGCAGTGAAGCTGATCCAAATGGGAAATGGCATCAACTCATGTTATTCATCTACCCATATTATCCCTCTACCCATGGAATTTACCCATGGTATTGTAAATGGCATCGACCCATGGTATTCATCCACCCATGATGTTTATTCACCCATGGTATTATAAGTGACCCATGGTATGTATCCACCCATGGTATTCATCCACACATGGGATTTACCTATGGTATTGTAAGTGGTATCTACCCATGGTATTGGCCCATGGTATCCACCTATGGTATTGTATCTCAAAAAAGGCTATAAATAACAAGCCTCACTTTGTAAAAGGACAGATTGTCCGCCACAATGTAGCTTCTACAGTTATTCTCTGTTTTAATAAAACAAGTTTCTTAGTGGTATCTTTTCTTTTTATTCTCTCTTTTTTTCTGGCATTATAATTTTGCAGATCTTGTCAGATCTATTTCAACTTTTTAGATCTTGGGGGCCTCCCCCCAAGATCCGGATCAGTGGTATTAGATTCAGGTTACGCCTCCATGGGAATGAGGGTTTGAAACATATTTCAGCTTCAATGTTTTGCAACAATCTTCAGCAAAATCCATGAATGTTTTTGGGCGGCGAGTTTTCAGATCAGATCTGAAACTTTTGGTAAAAAATTTGCAAAAAAAAAGACCAGATCTGGATTCCTTGCAAAAAAATACTCAAATTCAAAAAAAAAATCGGCCAAATTGGAGTTCGGATGAGGGAGATATTGCTAATTCAAAATCAGCAATGTTGAAGCAATTTTTCTGACGACAATTCATGGACGGCGGCTCTCCTGTCATTTTTCGCCATTTTTAGTACAAAATTTCAAATAAATGGAGATATATCTGAGCTCCTCTTGAAAAATCACCCAAGTTCAAAAAAAAAATCGGTTGAATCGGAGTCCGGATGTGGGAGTTATCGTTGATTTAAAATCAACTATTTTTTCAGAAATTTTGTGAGGGCGTGCCAGTTCCAGCGTAAATATGAGAGTCTAGAGTCTCCGGATAGTGGTTTAAAACACATGAAATGATGCAGAATGATCATTCCATTTCCAAAAATAAGTTATAATAAATATTATGAGTTATATTGATCGAGTTATGCTCATTTTAAATCTGGAGCAGCATTCGGAGCGGGTTCCCTTTGGAGACGTGCCCTCCCACCCCGCTTTAGTAGGCACCTGCTTCACATTCATCAGTTTGATCATAGCAGCATTCGGCTTGGGTTATTTGGAGATGTGCCCTCCCACCCCAAGCTATGTAGGCACCTGCTACTTCATCAACAATCAACATCACAATTATGGGTCAACTACACAAAATCATTTTCATCGAAGTCCATTTGCTAGGCCGCACACTGTTAGTCACACAGTTGGTCACAAGCATTACAGGGTATCTCTATCCTCGGATCTTCGTTTGTCATGGTTTTGGTTCATCCACAAACCCACACTTCATCGAAGTCCATTTGCTAGGCCACACACTGTCAATATCACAGTTGGTCACAAGCATTACAGGGTATCTCTATCCTCGGATCTTCGTTCATCACGGTTATGGGTTAACTACACAAAACCCTTCTCTTTAGTGGTTCTTCATATTCAACAAAGGATTCTCAGGAGGGAACTTCACGCAATGGAGACCATTGCTTCTTAAGGAGGGAGGAATGATTCGAATGGAAAATGGCATCAACTCATGTTATTCATCTACCCATATTATCCATCTACCCATGGAATTTACCCATGGTATTGTAAATGGCATCGACACATGGTATTCATCCACCCATGATATTTATTCACCCATGGTATTATAAGTGACCCATGGTATGTATCCACCCATGGTATTCATCCACACATAGGATTTACCCATGGTATTGTAAGTGGTATCTACCCATGGTATTGGCCCATGGTATCCACCTATGGTATTGTATCTCAAAAAAGGCTATAAATAACAAGCCTCACTTTGTAAAAGGACAGATTGTCCGCCACAATGTAGCTTCTACAGTTATTCTCTGTTTTAATAAAACAAGTTTCTTTGTGGTTTTATTTTCTTTGTGTTCTCTTTTTTTTTTCTGGAATTATAATTTTGCAGATCTTGTCAGATCTATTTCAACTTTTTAGATCTTGGGGGCCTCCCCCCCAAGATCCGGATCAGAAGCTGAGGCAAAAATTTGGAGCTTTGAGGTGTCTTTCCTCAATTTTGGTGCCAGGCGCTTCCTTTTAGCCTCGAGTTTTTCCTGAGTGGCCTTCAATTTCCGCCGGGCAAACTGATTTTCTTATAATGCCTGGTCATCCTCTGTTGAAGGTCCAAGTCTCTATTAGCCTTCTCCAATTTCTTCTCCAAGCGATCATTAACCCTGTCAAGCCATTCTTCTCGATTGTTCTCTATCTCTTGTGTGAACAATGTAGTGAGAGCGGTAGATTGGAGAAGGGCAGCTTCTTCTTCCTTTTGTTTCTCAAGAGCTCTTTTGAGCCCCATGGTTCTTGGCCTCTTTCTCCTGGGCTGATCTTCATCTTCGTTTTCATTGAACTCACCCATGAGTTCTTCTAATCTCACTTGTGCTTTAGAGGCCTCTTTTTTGTATTTGATGGCCCGTGTCGGATATACCACCATATGGACACTCATCTGTTTGTTTTGAATTTGCAAAAAGTGATTGAAGTTTCTAGCCCTCTCAAGATCAATCCTCAAAGCATCAATTTGGTTTTCTCTATTGATCAAGAGATTTTCTAGGATCTGAGCTTTATTTTCGATATCATCACTTTTGATTTGAATGATGTCGAATCCCCTTTCCTTTTCATGACTACTTTCTTCTTTCTCCTTTCCTTTGCTTTGGGTGACTCTTTTAGTCCTCCTCCTCTTGGGAAATTCGACGATGGGCTTCTTGGGCAATTTCCCCTTGTTTCGGAGGGCCCGAGTGACATTTGGAGTTACAACTCTAGGTACCCTTTTCCTTGATGTCCAGGGCTTGGCCACTTTCGGAGAAGAGAGCATGGCCCCTTGCCTAGGAGAGGCAGCTAACACATGATCCATTGGCTCTTTACCCTTGCTACTTTGCTCATCATTCTTGCCACTGTCTTGGATTTCTTCATGGATGCCTTGACTGTCCTTTTGCATTTCTTTTTGAGGGCTGTCCTCCTCACTGTGTTGCATATTTTCATCATGTTGTTGTTCTTTTTCAAGAGGCCGTTGTTCATCAACATGTGGCTGCCTCTGTTCATCATCATGTGGCTGCCTCTGTTCATCATGTTGCACCTGTTCATCATCATGTTGCTCATCATCATGCCCAAGAGTCTGATGTTCATCATCATGTTCCTCTTCATCATGCCCCTCTTGCCCTTGCTGTTCTGCCTCACTTTGTTCTTCTTCCCCTTGCTGCCCTTTTTCACTATGATGTTGCTCATCATCATCTTCCTCATCATCCCCTTGCTGCCCTGTTTCATCATGATGCTGCTCATCATCATCTTCCTCCTCTTGCTCATGCTCTTCTTCCTCATCATGCTATTTTTCTTGTTCAATGGGAAATTTGAGCTTCTTGGGAATAGGCTTGCTTGAAGAAGGGGAAGGATGGTGAGTGGAAGGTGAAGGAGATGTATGAAATGAAGGGACAGTGGCGAAATCTAGATGTGTAATGAAAGTATCCCAAGAGACTTACTTCTTCTCAAGCTAATGAAGAATGATAACCTTGATGAGGGAGTGATGGAAGAGGCATGATATCTGCTGAGAAGGAGGATTTTCTGAATAGTGGAGGCCATTTTCTCAATACTTCTATGTAGGAAGAAAGGGATATTTAACAATTTGGCCCTCGTGAAATGCATGAACAATCGGATATGATAGGCATAGACTCGGGAGAATCTTCCCTCACAAGTGAAGTATTTCATGATTATCTTCATGAGGGGGGCGTAACTAGTCAATAGATATGAGAAGGAAAAAATGGATGGGCATGAATCTCTATGCTCAGGCTTTAGAAAAGGCTTGTATTGTTCTGAATCCAGGTGGCTTTGTTTAAACCACTTCTCCCCAACATAAGGGATTTTGGTGGCCTTGGAAATGGACCTTGGAGAGAATTTGAAATCTAGGCCTGCCAGCTGAAAATGCTTCTCTTGAAATCTCAAAGCACAAATATGTGTCAAAGGGGAATAGCTCTTCACCTCTTGCACTCTTTGACAAAACTCTAGACACCCAACCTCGTGAAAGTAAAACAAGATCGATGGATGAGCATTCACTTCTTCAGTGGAAACAGGCTCAAACCTCTTGTGAAGGCCACTCCTACTGTCTTGCCTGGGAGGCATTTTGTGTTGAATGTTCTTTGCAACACCAAGCTATCTCAAATAGCCTTTGGAATTTTTTTCAAGCACACACCCTGTCCTCTTTGTCAGTCACTGTTTGACCAAGACAAGCTGCTTCAAATGTTTTGTGAGATAGTCTTTCAACACCAATTTTCTGCTCCTTATAAATCATTGTTTTGTCCTCTTTTATGCCAATCAACAAGTTTTTGTCAAATGAAAAGCAAACAGGAAATTTTATTACTGTGCTTGGGCAAGGTTTTTGAAAAGAGGTATCTGTGGCTTTTTGTTAGAACAGAGATCTCCTTGTGTTTTGACAGAAGCAAGACACCCTTCCCCAAACAAAACTCTTCTTGTTATTCACTATTTCCTTACAAAGATAAGACAAAACAACCCTCAAATGACTTTGAAAAACCTCTCGCACACTCTGCTTTTGGGGCTTAAAGAGGTTGCATAGATTTGGCTATCTCACCATTCAAAAGAAGACACCTTTGAAGTGACAAGGCATTCAGATATGACCACTGTTTTCACTTTACAAAAACTGTGTTCACCTTAGGATCACTGTCTCACTTTACAAACATTGTTTTTACCTTAGGATCACTGTTTCCCTTTACAAACACTGTTTTCACCTTATATTTGCAGACAGAGGTTAATTTCGTTTTATCACTGTTAGGACACCTTCAGCATTTTGAAAACCTTTACCACTGTGTTTTCTGTCTTGTCATTAGCATATGGTTCATCACTTTTTTTGAAGGCAGTTTTAGGCCTTTTGAAACTAACAAAAACACACCCTAGCCTCCTACTATAACAATCTTTGTCAATACAGTAACAAATCACCTTGATTTCCTACCAAGAACTCCACTTTTAAATCACTGTTTTAGTCATGAAAAACATGGCATAAATCACCCCTTTAAAAATTCGAATGCACCAAGGGGCAAATAAAAATACTTTGAGGATGGCTTGTGGCCTTTGCTTGATGAGTTGAGCAATTTTCAAGACCTTTTGAAGGCATTTTGGTCGTTCAAACAGGCGCGACACGTTCAAATGGAAGAGCGTCGCGCAATGAAGAAGGTGTCGGGTCGGCCTTCGGGCAGTGGTGACTGGTGCTATAGGCGCGTCACGCGCCACTACAGACGCGCCATGCTATCGTTGTAAGCCTTCGTATTTCTTCGTCTGAATGTGCCGCGCAGGCTTTAAGCCTCAAAAACTCCGAAATTTGCTTGAATCTCCTTGTTTTGGTCAGTGAGTAGCCAGGGGGATGTTGCTCGGTCACTTTGAATTTTTCATATGAGAGCTTTGCAACGGTTCTTTATCCTCTTAAAGTCGAAAACCCTTTGAATTTGACTTGTGAGGGTTTGAACACTTTTTAAAAAAAATGTCTTTGTTATAACGAAAATCAAATGACTTTGAAAACGCCAAAGGGACCCATATTCAATTAATGTTGGTAATAAAGTGCTGTGAATGCTATTTGGACAGTTTTTGATAGATATGACCCTTCCCAATGTGAAGAAGTCATCCCAAGGCTAAACTCATTTTCACTGTTTGCCTATTAAGGGAGGAAACTTGTTTCCTTTATTCATATCTGTTTTTTAGAAGCAAACCCTGCCCAAAGCCATATAATGACTGTAAACGCACCCTTTGAATGGAATTCCTCTTCAGGCATCAAAAAAAAAAAACATTCACAAAGGCTTATGTGTGCCAAATACACAAATTTCAATCTTGAGAAGCTGCCTATCCTGAACTTCACAAGTGCAACAATAAGACTATTCTTGGTCTATATAAATAACTTGCAAGTTTTGGATTGCCAAAGTAATATAGTCTTCAATTTTTACGGAGGTATAGCAGGGGATGATGAGCTGAAGTTAGAATGTAAAATGGAAAACTTTCCCTTTGTTCCTTTGTGAAGGAAGTCTGTAAGAATAATGAATTTCTCATTCATTTTACCATTTTTGACAGCAGTTTCTTTTGAAATCTAAGCCATACTGAAAATGAATGTTCTTCATCCTCAAACAATGGTGAGCCTTCTACTTGTTTATGAAGGAGGCCTATATTTAACAAATTCCTGGGCTCTTTTCAACCCCTGTTTTAACCAAATGAAGAATATCCATGAACATCTGCTAGTGGTTTTCTTTGTACTTATTAGCAGAAGTTAGTTTAAAACCAAGATTGTTTTACTTCCTTGGCCATTTGCTTAACAACATTTCTTCATTCATAATCATCTAATTAGCTTCACACTGTATTTCAATTCTGTGTTTTAATAGTGAAACTCATGTAAGCACCTTTTAAAACACCACAACTTTCCCTTTGTTTCTTAACACCATTTTTCTATCCATAAGCCTCCAGTTGCTTTCCCACTGCACTTAAAACCTTGCCTCTGTTCCTGGCCCTGTGCTTATTAGATGAAGGAGTCCTTTATCACATTGCCAAACCCTCTGCTTATGTATGGAGGAGGTTTTCTCAGTCTTTAAACCCTCTGCTCATGTATGGAGGAGGTTTTCTCAGTCTTTCAACTCTCTGCTCATGTATGGAGGAGGTTTTCTCAGCGATGCCATTTCATCAGCTTTCAAACAGTGTTATCTTTCCTTTCACTGCCTATTCATACTTAAGCAAATGAAAATGACAAATTGACAATAAGCCATGATGGGCATTTCTCTTAGACATGTAATTCTGCTGTTCAAATACCTTTGTGCCTCTTTAGACATCACAAGCAGCCTGGCCAGTATCTGAAGAGCATTTCTTGTCATTTATAATTCACTAACCTTTGACTGTGTTTGGAGGAGCTTAATGAAATAACTCTCTGTCTAGTACTTGTATCCCAGGCTCAAAACCACATGAGAAACAACTGTCTTCTCATGTTGAATTTAATAATGTCTTCTGGAACACTGGTACCCTTCTGCTCTTGAAAGATCCATTAAAACACTGTAAATCCACCTAATATCAGTTTGACCTGGGGCATATGCACTGCCGAGTCATCAAGGTTTGTTAGTGGCATAACTTAAGAGTGTAATCAAGCTTTATTTGCAGAATAGGAAGGTTATTTAAGACTTGTTGATATTAGATAGAGGTTATTTTGGCTTTAGGATAGTTTTTCAAGGGAGAAATGCCTAAAGCGCCACTAACTAACTTAGGGGAGACTTTTTGGACAGATTTGGATTATTCTCTTTGGAGATGATGGACAAGCTTGTATGGCTGAGGCTAGATGGGGCTTGATAATGAGGTTTTATCTCATCATGGACTAATTGAAAAGGTAGGAGGGAAAAAATGTTTATGGGTGTTTTCTAGCTGAAAAATTTGACATTTTGGAGATCAGCTGCTAGAAAACTTGGCTTTAACAACTAGTCATCTTCAACAGGTGAAAAATACTGATGACTAACAGTGGCTCCATTTGGGGAGGGCGGCTCCTTTTCAGGAAGTGTCTAGAATTTCAGATCTCGGTTCTTTGAAGACCAGTGCCTTTAACCATTGGCGCAAATTTCTTTCTTCGTTGATGCTATTTCTGAAAATTGACAGCATGATTAGCATCAACGACATTTCTACCTATGCCACTATATTTTCTAACATTTTTTCTTCTTTTGGGGGCATTTGGAATAGCAACCCTTTGACATAGTATTTTTGAAAAATGACACTATGTAGTTCTACACTTATATCCACCGGGAGTTCAGGTTAAGCTGATGAACTCCTTCATTTCTCTACCTATGCTAGATCAAATGTCAAGGTTAAGATGTTTGACAGGATTTTATTCTCTAATCTAAAACATGAAATTGAAAAATGACCAAATCAGGATTAGACAGTCTGATTTATCATGTACTTGTGGCATGAAAGACAAGCTGCACACAAATATTATTTTGCATAAAATGAAATCTAAAAAAACAAGGCTAGGATACACAATTTGTTTTTCATCCTTGCTTTCCTCTTTGGTTCTGTTTTGAGCATGTGGAACCAGTATCTTTTCCTAATATACTCTCTTTGATAAGTCAAGCTTACACAATGTTGACTATCTTTTCCTCTCACTAACTTATCAGCAAATAAATTTAAAACATGTCCAGTTATGATTAGGCTAGATAACTGAACAAGACATTTGATCACTAGTAGCGGCATTTAGACTTGCGCGCTTTCAGAATAATTATTTTTTGGAACATGTGGCTTTCTTGCTATTTTTCAAACCACCCTCTTTTTCTGTTTTTCTATTGTTTTTTGAATTTTCTGTTTTTGATTTATTTTTCAAACAATGGTATATACAATGATTGAAAATTTTTTGACTCAGAAATCTTGGAAATGGCGAAAATTAAGCATCTTATCCTCATAAGGATCTCCTACTACTCTTGGTCCACTCAACTCTTGAAAAGAAAAATTTGGAAAATTTTCTCTTTCAAGCATGACACAAGGATTCATGCATGAATCTCTAAAAAATCCCGTATCCTCCCGCTGTACCTCTTTATACCTATGATTTCCACTCCTTCTTTTGCTGTAAATCTTTTTCAAATAGTGTAGACATTCTTTGCCATTTTTGAAGTATATGATGACATCGTCAAGGTATGTTAGAATGCAGAAATTCAGAACTGGAAACATGGCTGTTAGGAGCACATTTTTGATATTCAGTGGTTTTGCAATTCTGGGTTTGAAAATGGAACTACTTCCAGCATACTGGAAAAATTCTTTGAGCTGTCTGCTCTGCAAAGGAATTATTTGGCTGTAACCTGAAAAATCATCTTGCAAAGACATATGATTAAAAGCACTTATCATTGGTATATCATGGTCTTGGGTAGGAAGGATTAAATTTCTGTCACAAGGGTGTGTATTAGTGTTTCTAAAATCTAAACAGATCCTATGACCAGCTATTTTATCTTTGACTATTACTGTTTAGTTCAGATTTTTATATTTTATATTGTCGAAGTTGTTTCTAGGAGTGATGGTAGTGGCATAGTGTTTCTCACCTTTTTATCTATATGAAGTAGTATTTTGAACAAGATTGCAAATTCTAGCAGTTCTAAGTCTTTGGTGGAGCAACAGGATGTTAACCAGTTCAAGTAACTCAGGTATATTTGGACTGCGATCATCATATCCTTTCATAATAAGTTTATCGGACATATTTTCTGGATTTTGAGATGTTATGGCTACAATCAAGGTTTTATTTGAATGGGTAGAGTTATGTGATGGCGAATCCTTAAGGTATGGTAAGAACATTAAGCTTCCCTACCCCTGAGTTCCAAAGAGGTTTGTGATATGTAAGTCTTCTAATGCCTCTGTTTTGAAAAAATTTCCTGATGTTACTGCTGATGTTTGCCTAAGGTTTGAGAAATTTTCTTGATAGTACATAATGGTTTGTGCTTCTTGATCTATACTTGTTTCAAAAGGAACACACTCTCTTTCCTCAAGACATAGTTGCTCATGATCATGATAACTTTGAGTGTCTAGTTCATCATAGATAACTTGGGGCAGCTGATGTGGTGGGTCTAAGTTTGTTTCAAATCCTTCTGAATGTTCTTCAATGTCCTCATCAGTGTGTAAAATGAAAGAGTTCAGATCAGACTGCAAGGAGTACATTGGGATGTTATCTGGCCTTTCTTGACTGCTGATCATATATTTCATGTGTGATTCCCAATAGAGTATTCTAGTTTGGTCAAATACAGGAATGGTGGCATAGGACATATCAAGTTGAATATTCCCTTAAAGCTTAGCTCCCCAAGATCTGGATAAAAGCATTCCATACTTGGGAGGGATGTCTGCTACCACTATATCCATGATCAGGTGTTTTGCAGGTACTTGGGCCAAACTAAAACAAAGATATTTGATCAAGCCTAGACATTTGAATCTACTTGAATCAAATGAATATAAGTCTTTATATGGTCTTGTGATTTCTAGGCCTAATATTTCCATCACAACCTTCAGCATGAGATTATGCGAGGCTCCGGAGTCTAGCATGGCCTTGTGTAAAATTTGGTCATGGATATTCAAGCTGATGTAAAAGGGAAGGGTGGTTCCTTCTTGGAATTTCCCTTCTATTTTTGGACCAAACAACACTTCAGGAGTGTCATTAGCTAGATCAAGGGTGTTTGCATCATTTCCTATATTCAGGACTTTTGACACTTGGGATTTATAAGAGCTTTGGGCGAGAAGTTCAGTGAGGGGCATGGTAATCTTTATTTTGGAGATTTCTCCCTAAAAAATTAAAGGTGTTTGTAGTTTAGACAGGTTTGCTTCAATTTTTTCAGTCATGACTTTCTCTATGTTCTGAGTTTGCTGACTTTGTTTCGGGATTTTGTTTGACACAACCCTCTCGAGAATATTTGTGGAGGTACTAGGAGTATCTAAGCCAATACTTGTTTGAATAACTTTATCTTTGTTTTGGTCAGTTTTCTTGACCATGATTTTGTTGCTATCCACTACTTTTTTAAGGATGGTATCAGGGGTTCTAGCAGTGTTTGAGTTACCTTTCTTGGAGTTGTCTTGGTTTTTTCTGCTTCTAAGGTCATACTGCGTGTGAGCTTCTAATATGGCATTCTGAAAATGTACGGCAGGATTCTCGGGATTTTCATAGTTGGTTTCATCTTGATTCGGAGAGAAGAACTCTTGTTCTTCTTCTGTGAGGTAAACCTCACTCTCGTTATCAGAACCTATGAGGTAAAAATGATTTTCATAAATGGGTTCTGTATCTCTATCATCTTCTTCCACATAATTTTCATTAAAGGGTGGCCTAATTTGTTGGTAATTTTCCCTTGGTTTGTTTTGAGGCTGTTCCATCCTAAAATTTTGGTTCTGGTTTTTTTTTGGAGGGTTTGGCCGGTTGTCCCTAAGAGGGGTCTTTTCACTTATCTTTTCCCACATTTTGGCCATGGACCTAACCAAGTCATCTATTCTAGGATCTAAAGGAGGAGCTGAAGTGGAGACCTCATCTCGGTATGTGACTTTCCTTTCTGATCTGGTCCTAGCTCTCTTTTCTACTAAGTTGGCTTCTGCACTTATGGCCACTTTTTGCATTTCCTCTAAGGTAGGGGTGTCTTTGTCTCTTAGTTGATAAGTAATGTCTGGGTCAAAGCCTTCGGGGAAATTTTCCAAGGCTGAGCCAAGTGGAGGTTTGAAGTGAGGATGGAGGGCATTATACACACTGTTGAACCTAGTGCAGTATCCCTGGATACTTTCCCCATTTTCCTGTTTTAGATTGTTATACTCTGACAGGATTTGAATGGGGTTCTTTCGGATTTACCACTTGTTTATGAAGGTTTGGTAGAGTTCTGGGAGATCATGGATGTTTTTTGGAGCTAAGCTCTTAAACCATTTTTTGGGTTCTCCGCCCAGGCTTTGGGTGAACATCCTCATTCTGATGGTCTCGTCTTCTATTTCCATGTATTCAAAGGCATCACTAATCCTATCTACATGTTGTTGAGCTGTGGTAGTCTCAACTCCGGTAAAGTGCGGGATTTTGAATTGATAGTCATTTTGTAAGGGGGCCAAAGGGTGTGGCAGCACCAAGGGTGCATACCAGGCTTCTATGGTGGGAGCTAATGGATGACGTACAAAATGAGGGCTTGTAAGATGAGCTGAGGTGATTTGAACAGTAGTGGTTTGGATGGGTGTGGCGGATGTACTTGGACTAGTGATCTAATTTTTAGCAGATTTGGGATGGTAGGAGCCAAAGTGATGGAGAAGCTGAAAGTCGGGAGGTGTAGTAGGCAAGGCTTCTCTCCTAGGAATCCGTGGCAGATCTAGGGGTTCAAGATCGTCAAAGTTTACCTTACTTTGTGACTTGCTTCTAAAAAGGGTTTTTTCTGATTTTAAGTCAAAGGGGGAATCCTGGAAGGCTGTGAGGTGTTCAGGTACTGATCTTGCTTTATGGATGGACCTATCGGTAGCTAAATTTCTAGTTTCAGAAGCTTGCCACAAAATCTTCTCTGGGTAATCTACTATGATAGGGGGATTTGGGTCTGGATGAGATTTGGTGTTGATTCTTCATGAAGCCAGATTTCAGATCTAGAGTTTAGAGAGGATGGTATTTGTGATTGATTCGGATGGATGTCCCCTCTAGGGGTTTACTAATGTGAAGGATGGTCAAAACAAAAATGAGGACTAGTGGAGTCGCCAGGAGGATTTTTGTGAGAACTATGGTCCACCACCAAAACTATCAAAGATGCTTTTGGGAAAAAGTTTTCTAGCAAACTTTGAAATGAAGACTTGCAAGGAAGAGTAATTCACTTGGTTTCAATAGTTTTCTAGGCGGTTTGGACAAGCTAATGGTTCTATTTGCAAGATTATTTCTGTTTATCTCCTATGTTTAGGTGAAGTCTTCTGAATCGCTAAGTTATACTTAGTTTTTCACTGATTACAAAGTTTGCACCATAAGTTTTAAGTTTTGGAAAGGATGTGTCAACAGAAAGGTATGGTTTATGAATTTTTTGGTTTTTTATGGAGGTTTTAGGCCTACTGGAGGCTAGTGGAGTCGCCAGGTGGAACTTGGTTGTTTTTTGTAAAGATGTAGCTATGGTCCACCACCAATAACCAGGGAAAAGCCAATCTGAGAAAGTTTTGGGGTTTTTTGAGTTTTTATGTGCAGCCTTTGGTTTATTAGAGTGTTCTAGACCTGATTCATCACTTTGCTAAGGTGGTGAAAACAAAAAGAGTTTACTCTAAATGATTCTATGGAATGCTTGCCTATTTAAATTTTTAAAGACTAATGAATCTACAAGAGTTTGCTAGACTGTCATGTACTCAGTTAGTCCCACCGTGATCGCCATTATGTTAGGGTGGCGATGAGGTGACTAAATGGCAGGTATGTTTGAAGATAAGGGATTTCTGGAGTCCTAAGGTGTACTTAGATTGTCACTAACTCAGAGTCCCACTGTGATCGCCATTATGTTAGGGTCCCATGATTTGGATGATTGGCAAGCCAAATGACAGTGTAACATCAAACCAGTCTTTGGAGCCTAAGGACCTAGCCTTCCTGGACTCAGAGAGGGCTCTCTCTATTTGTGTAAGGGATATCTGTGTGTTTGCTTATTGTGTTCTTGATTTTATGTTAGTTATGAAGTAGGTTTTTTGGTTTTGGTTTTTAAGTTGTGAGGGATGAACTGATCAAAGACATAAGATAGGTAAAAAGATGTCAGATCAACTGGCTATGGGGTCGAAAAGGTTAAGAAAGCTATCAGATGGTGATACAAGGTTGTTGAAGGCCCGATTTGATTCGAGGTAAAACGGATCTTTGGATAAAATGGAGTGGGATGGACATTAATTTTGTGAAGAACAAAGGATTTCAAACATAAATATTTTAATAGATGACATAAACATGGTAGGGCAAATCATTAATCATGAAAGATGTAACTATAAACTGATCAATGCATATAAATCAGCATTCAAGCCATGCATAGAGATATATGACTCTCTAACTTTAGGAAATGGCTATCAGAATTTGGGGAAATACATTTAAGACAAACAAATAACTGAAATCACTATGAAGGAACACCTAAACATAGTATTTCAAGCCATGGGGAGCTTTAAAAACAAGATTGCATAGTTTTAGGCAAAGGGCAAGATCAGTACAAGACCTCTTTGGTTCAACAAATGACAATCTAATTAATAAAAGAGAGGTTTCATAGGTGGAGCTATGGCTAGCCATGAGTAAGCAAGGCATACCGTGAATCATACTTAGCATGCATAAAACCATAAATGAAACAAGCAAACAATATTCTTCAGTTATCAAAGAGCAATCAAGGATTCTTTAATATGACTAAGAATGAAGAAAACATAGAAGCTATAAAGAAACAAGAAACTTGAGGTGCCTCCAAAGGCATGTCTCAATTCTTATAGCAAGCAAGAACATGGAATTATGAATGAAAACTAAGAAACAAAACACAGAGAGAGACACTATACCATTCTACCAAGTCATGGAATCCAACAACAATCCTCTTTCATCATCCAAAAGCACTCAAGAAACTCTCCAAATACATGAGACAAGTGTTTCTTTCAAAGCTTGTATAAACATATATTGCTTCTATTCATCAAGTTCAACCTTGTTTACAATGAAAACCTTTGGAATATATAGGCCAACATGAGGGAAAACCTCCTAGTTCAACTTGCAATCTCATTGGCCTATCCAAAATATCTGATTTTGTCCTTGAGGCTTTGCAAAGCCCAAGGCACAAAATATCTAATAAAATATCTCACAAATGCTAAAAAAGGAAAATAAATTGACCTTTCCTAACTAACCATGCACAAAAATAGTTAAACGCACATGAGGAAAAGTAACTTTTGAAAAGTGCATTTTTCACAAAAATACTCAAGAAATACATCAGCAAAAAGTCCTCTGTCTTGTGGACAGCCTTTGGATGCCTTCCCGATGTCGAAATGAGGCCCGTGATGGCTTGTTAGAAAGATCTAAGTGTCTATCTTATGAAAATACTTAGTTTTCTCCAAAATTACGAATGGAAGTACTCAAAAAATAGACCTATGTGTAAAAACCCAAAAAATAGGCCTTGCTGATAAACGTGGCAGAGTGTGGAAAAAGTGAGTGTTTTCCGCCATTTTGGGGGAGAAAATCATCTTCAAATGATATAAAAATCGCTGAGTATATGCCCCTAAAATTATGGCATCCAATGATACCATTTTCATCCTTTGAGGATGCCCCAAACTGAAATGGCGATGCCCATGAGTTTTAGCCAAAAACCCAAAAATGACAAAAAACCAAAATTTGTCGAATTTCACCCAATTTTGGCGAGCATGACCCTCAAGGGTTTTCAGAAACATGCTGTGAAGCTGAGGCAAAAATTTGGAGCTTTGAGGTGTCTTTCCTCAATTTTGGTGCCGGGCACTTCCTTTTAGCCTCCTTGAGTTTTTCCTGAGTGGCCTTCAATTTCCGCCGGGCAAACTGATTGAGTTTCTTATAATGCCTGGTCATCCTCCGTTGAAGGTCCAAGTCTCTATTTGCCTTCTCCAATTTCTTCTCCAAGTGATCATTAACTCTCTCAAGCCATGCTCCTCGATTGTTCTCTATCTCTTGTGCGAACAATGTAGTGAGAGGGGTAGATTGGAGAAGGGCAGCTTCTTCTTCCTTTTGCTTCTCAAGAGCTCTTTTGAGCCCCATGGTTCTTGGCCTCTTTCTCCTGGGCTGATCTTCATCTTTGTTTTTATTGAACTCACCCATGAGTTCTTCCAATCTCACTTGTGCTTTAGAGGCCTCTTTTTTGTATTTGATGGCCCGTGTCTCATATACCGCCATATGGACACTCATCTGTTTGTTTTGAATTTGCAAAAAGTGATTGAAGTTTCTAGCCCTCTCAAGATCAGTCCTCAAAGCATCAATTTGGTTTTCTCTATTGATCAAGAGATTTTCTAGGATCCGGGCTTCATTGTCGCTATCATCACTTTGGATTTGAATGATGTCGAATTCCCTTTCCTTTTCATGACTGCTTTCTTCTTTCTCCTTTCCTTTGCTTTGGGTGACTCTTTTATTCCTCCTCCTCTTGGGAAATTCGACAATGGGCTTCTTGGGCAATTTCCCCTTACTTCGGAGGGCCCGAGTGACATTTGGAGTTACAACTATAGGTACCCTTTTCCTTGATGTCCGGGGCTTGGCCACTTTCGGAGAAGAGAGCATGGCCCCTTGCCTAGGAGAGGCAGCTAGCACATGCTCCATTGGCTCTTTACCCTTGCTACTTTCCTCATCATTCTTGCCACTGTCTTGGATTTCTTCATGGATGCCTTGACTGTCCTTTTGCATTTCTTTTTGAGGGCTGTCCTCCTCACTGTGTTGCATCTTTTCATCATGCTGTTGTTCTTTTTCACGAGGCTGCTGTTCAACATCATGTGGCTGCCTCTGTTCATCATGCTGCTCATCATCATGCCCAGGAGTCTGTTGTTCATCATCATGTTCCTCTTCATCATGCCCCTCTTCCCCTTGTTGTTCTGCCTCACTTTGTTCTTCTTCCCCTTGCTGCCCTTTTTCACTATGATGCTGCTCATCATCATCTTCCTCATCATCCCCTTGCTGCCCTGTTTCATCATGATGTTGCTCATCATCATCTTCCTCCTCTTGCTCATGCTCTTCTTCCTCATCATGCTATTTTTCTTGTTCAATGGGAAATTTGAGATTCTTCGGAATAGGCTTGCTTGAAGAAGGCGAAGGATGGTGAGTGGAAGGTGAAGGAGATGTATGAAATGAAGGGACAGTGGTGAAATCTGGATGTGTAATGAAAGTATCCCAAGAGACTTCCTTCTTCTCAAACTGATGAAGAATGATAACCTTGATGAGGGAGTGATGGAAGAGGTAGGCTGTCTGCTGAGAAGGAGGCTTTTTCTGAACAGTGGAGGCCATTTTATCAATACTTCTATGTATGAAGAAAGGGAGATTTAACAATTTGGCCCTCGTGAAATGCATGAGCAATCGGATATGATAGGCATAGACTCGGGAGAATCTTCCCTCGCAAGTGAAGTATTTCATGATTATCTTCATGAGGGGGGCGTAAATAGTCAATAGATATGAGAAGGGAAAAATGGATGGGCATGAATCTCTATGCTCAGGCTTCAGAAAAGGTTTGTATTTTTCTGAATCCAGGTGGCTTTGTTTAAACCACTTCTCCCCGACATAAGGGATTTTGGTGGCCTTGGAAATGGACCTTGGAGAGAATTTGAAATCTAGGCCTGCTAGCTGAAAATGCTTCTCTTGAAATCTCAAAGCACAAATATGTGTCAAAGGGGAATAGCTCTTCACCTCTTGCACTCTTTGACAAAACTCTAGACACCCAACCTCATGAAATTTAAACAAGACTGATGGATGAGCATTCACTTCTTCAATGGAAACAGGCTCAAACCTCCTGTGAAGGCCACTCCTACTGTCTTGCCTGGGAGGCATTTTGTTTTGAATGTTATTTGCAACACAAAGCTATCTCAAATAGCCTTTGGAATGTTTCTCAAGCACACACCCTATCCTCTTTGTCAGTCACTGTTTGACCAAGACAAGTTGCTTCAAATGTTTTGTGAGATAGTCTTTCAACACCAATTTTCTGCTCCTTATAAATCACTGTTTTTTCCTCTTTTATGCCAATCAACAAGTTTTTTTCAAATGAAAGCAAACAGTCAATTTGATTACTATGCTTGGGTAAGGTTTTTGAAAAGAGGTATCTGTGGCTTTTTGTTAGAACAGAGATCTCCTTGTGTTTTGACAGAAGCAAGACACCCTTCCCCAAGTAAAACTCTTCTTGTTATTCACTGTTTCCTTACAAAGATAAGACAAAACAACCCTCAACTAACTTTGAAAAACCTCTCACACACTCTGCTTTTGGGGCTTATAGAGGCTGCACAGATTTGGTTGTCTCACCATTCAAAAGAAGACACCTTTGAAGTGACAAGGCATTTAGATATGACCACTGTTTTCACTTTACAAAAACTGTGTTCACCTTAGGATCACTGTCTCACTTTACAAACACTGTTTTTACCTTAGGATCACTGTTTCCCTTTACAAACACTATTTTCACCTTAGATTTGCAGACAAAGGCTAATTTCGTTTTATCACTGTTAGGACACCTTCAGCAATTTGAAAACCTTTACCACTGTGTTTTATGTCTTGTCATTAGCATATGGTTCATCACTTTGTTTGAAGGCAGTTTTAGGCCTATTGAAACTAATATAAACACACCCTAGCCTCCTACTGTAACAATATTTGTCAATACAGTAACAAATCACCTTGATTTCCTACCAAGAACTCCACTTTTAAATCACTGTTTTAGTCTTGAAAAACATGACATCAATCACCCCTTTAGAAATTCGAATGCACCAAGGGGAAAATAAAAATATCTTGAGGATGGCTTGTGGCCTTTGCTTGATGAGTTGAGCAGGTTTCAAGACGTTTTGAAGGCATTTTGGTCATTCAAACAGGCGCGGCATGTTCAAATGGAAGAGCGTCGCGCAATGAAGAAGGTGTTGGGTCGGCCTTCGGGCAGTGGTGACCGGTGCTACAAGCGCGCCGCGCTATCATTGTAAGCCTTTGTATTTCTTCATCTGAACGTGCCACGCGCTTTTCCAGGTGCGCCGCGCAGGCTTTAAGCCTCAAAAACTCTGAAATTTGCTTGAATCTCCTTGTTTCGGTCAGTGAGAAGCTAGGGGGATGTTGCTCGGTCACTTTGAATTTTTCATATGAGAGCTTTGCAACGGTTCTTTATCCTCTTAAAGTTGAAAACCCTTTGAATTTGACTTGTGAGGGTTTGAACGCTTTTTAAAAAAAATGTCTTTGTTATAACGAAAATCAAATGACTTTGAAAATGCCAAAGGGGCCCATATTCAATTAATGTTGGTAATAAAGTGCTGTGAATGCTATTTGGATAGTTTTTGATAGATATGACCCTTCCCAATGTGAATAAGTCATCCCAAGGCTAAACTCATTTTCACTGTTTGCTTATTAAGGGAGGAAAATTGTTTCCTTTATTCATATCTGTTTTTTAGAAGCAAACCATGCCCAAAGCCATATAATGACTGTAAATGCACCTTTTGAATGACATTCCTCTTTAGGCATAAAAAAAAAAAAACATCCACAGAGGCTTATGTGTGCCAACTACACAACTTTCAATCTTGAGAAGCTGCCTATCTTGAACTTCACAAGTGTAGCAACAAAACTATTCTTGGTCTATATCAATAACTTGCAAGGTTTGGATTGCCAAAGTAATCTAGTCTTCAATTTTTATGGAGGTGTAGCAGGGGATGATGAGCTGAAGTTAGAATGTAAAATTGGAAAACTATCCCTTTGTTCCTTTGTGAATGAAGTCTATAAGAATAATGAATTTCTCATTCATTTTACCATTTTTGACAGCAGTTTCTTTTGAAATCTAAGCCACACTGAAAATGAATGTTCTTCATCCTCAAACAATGGTGAGCCTTCTACTTGTTTATGAAGGAGGCCTATATTTAAAAAATTCCTGGGCTCTTTTCAACCCTTGTTTTAACCAAATGAAGAATATCCATGAACAACTGCTAGTGGTTTTCTTTGTACTTATTAGCATAAGTTAGTTTAAAACCAAGATTGTTTTACTTCCTTGGCCATTTGCTTAACAACATTTCTTCATTAATAATCATCCAATTAGCTTCACACTATATTTCAATTCTGTGTTTTAACAATGAAACTCATGTAAGCACCTTTTAAAACACCACAGCTTTCCCTCTATTTCTTAACACCATTTTTCTATCCATAAGCCTTCAGTTTCTTTCCCACTACACTTAAAACCCTGCCTCTGTTCCTGGCCCTCTGCTTATTAGATGAAGGAGGCCTTTATCACATTGCCAAACCCTCTTCTTATGTATGAAGGAGGTTTTCTCAGTCTTTCAATCCTCTGCTCATGTATGGAGGAGGTTTTCTCAGTCTTTCAACCCTCTGCTCATGTATGGAGGAGGTTTTCTCAGCGATGCCATTTCATCAGCTTTCAAACAGTGTTATCTTTCCTTTCACTTCATATTCATACTTAAGCAAATGAAAATGACAAATTTTCAATAAGCCATGATGGGCATTTCTCTTAGACATGTAATTCTGCTGTTCAAATACCTTTGTGCCTCTTTAGACATCACAAGCAGCCTGGCCAATATCTGCAGAGAATTTCTTGTCATTTATAATTCACTAACCTTTGACTGTGTTTGCAGGAGCTTAATGAAATAACTCTCTGTCTAGTACTTGTATCCCAGGCTCAAAACCACATGAGAAACAACTGTCTTCTCATGTTGAATTTAATAATGTCTTCTGGAACAATGGTACCCTTCTGCTCTTGAAAGATCCATTAAAACACTGTAAATCCACCTAATATCAGTTTGACCTGGGGCATATGCATTGCCGAGTCATCAAGGTTTGTTAGTCACGCACGACTTAAGAGTGTAATCAAGCTTTATTTGTAGAATAGGAAGGTTATCTAGGACTGGTTGATATTAGACAGAGGTTCTTTGGCTTTAGTATAGTTTTCCAAGGGATAAATGCCTAAAGCGCCACTACCTAACTTAGGGGAGACTTCTTGGACAAATTTGGAGTATTCTCTTTGGATTTGATGGACAATTTTGTATGGCTGAGGCTAGATAGGGCTTGACAATGAAGTTTTGTCTCATCATGGGCTGATTGAAAAGGTTTAGGAGGGAAAAAATGTTTATGGGCGTTTTCTAGCTGACAAATTTGACATATTAGATATCAGCTGCTAGAAAACTTGGCTTTAACAACTAGTCATCATCAACAGGGGAAAAATACTGATAACTAACAGTGACCACCCATGTTGCTTATGCATGTTTGTGTGATCCCTTTTCTGTTTCCTCCCTTGTGCACCCTTTGTTCAGGCGGGTCAGGTCATGTCGTGTGAGGGGCACGCCATAGGAAACTCGTTTAGGTCAAATCATGTGAGGGAGGTCGTATAAAAATTGCTAAGTTGTGACCGCCCATGTACCTTGTCCACATTAATGCAACCCATTTGTCGTTTTCTCCCTCGTGCCTTTGACTTTCAGGCAGGTCCGGTCGGGCTGGGTCGTGTGATGTCGCGCAAGGAAATGTGTTTGGGTCGGGTCGGGTCGTGTGATGTTGCCCAAGGAAATGCGTTCAGGTCGGGTCAGGGCCAAGGGAGAAATTCCTAAAGCGCCACTACCTAACTTAGGGGAGACTTCTTGGACAGATTTTGAGTATTCTCTTTGAAGCTAATGGAAAATTTTGTATGGATGAGGCTAGATAGGGCTTGACAATGAGGTTTTGTCTCATCATGGGCCGATTGAAAAGGTTTAGGAGGGAAAAAATGTTTATGGGAATTTCTAGCTGACAAACCATACATATTGGAGATCAGCTGCTAGAAAACTTGGCTTTAACAAATAGTCATCATCAACAGGTGAAAAATGCTGATGACTAACAGTGGCTCCATTTGGGGAGGAAAGCTCCTTTTCATGAGGTGTCCAGAATTTCACATCTCAGTTCTTTGAAGACCAGTGCCTTTATCCATTGGTGCAAATTTCTTTCTTCTTTGATGCTATTTCTGAAAATTGACAGCATGATTAGCATCAACGACATTTCTACCTACCCCACTATATTTCCTAACATTTTTTCTTCTTTTGGGGGTATTTGGACTAGCAACCCTTTGACATATTATTTTTGAAAAATGACACTATCTAGTTCTACACTTATATCCGTCGGGAGTTCAGGTTAAGCTGATGAACTCCTTCATCTCTCTACCTATGCTAGATCGACTATCAAGGTTAAGCTGTTTGACAGGATTTTATTCTCTAATCTAAAACATGAAATTGAAAAATGACCAAATCAGGATTAGACAGTCTGATTTGTCATGTACTTGTGGCATGAAAGACAAGTTGCACACAAATATTATTTTGCATAAAATGAAATCTAGAAAAACAAGGCTAGGATACACAATTTGTTTTTCATCCCTGCTTTCCTCTTTGGTTTTGTTTTGAGCATGTGGAACCAGTATCTACTCTCTTTGATAAGTAAATCTTACACAATGTTGACTATATTTTCCTCTCACTAACATATCAGCAAATAAATTTAAAACATGTTCAGATATGATTAGGCTAGATAATTGAACTAGACATTTGAGCTAGTAGCGGCATCTAGACTTGCGCGCTTTATGAATAACTATTTTTTGAAACATGGGGCTTTCTTTCTATTTTTCAAACTGCCCTCTTTTTTGTTTTTCTATTGTTTTTTGAATTTTCTGTTTTTGATTTATCTTTCAAACAATGGTATATACAATGATTGAAAAATTTTGACTCAGAAATCTTAGAAATCGCGAAACTTAAGCATCTTATCCTCATAAGGATCTCCTACCACTCTTCGTCCACTCAGCTCTTGAAAAGAAAAATTTGGAAAATTTTCTCTTTCAAGCATGACATAAGGATTCATGCATGAATCTCTAAACAACCCTGTATCTTCCCGCTGTACTTCTTTATACCTCAGATTTCCACACCTCCTTTTCTTGTACATCTTTTTCAAATAATGCAGATATTCTTTGTCATTTTTGAAGTATATGATGACATCATCAAGGTATGTTAGAATGCAGAAATTCAGAACTGGAAACATGGCTTTTAGGAGCATATTTTTGATATCCGGTGGTTTTGCAATTCTGGGTTTGAAAATGGAACTACTTCCAGCATACTTGAAAAAATCTTTGAGCTATCTTCTTTGCAAAGGAATTATTTGGTTATAACCTGAAACATCATCTTGCAAAGACATATGATTAAAAGCACTTATCATTGGTATATCATGGTCTTGGGTAGGAAGCATAAAATTTATGTCACAAGAGTGTGTATTAGTGTTTCTAAAATCAAAACAGATCCTATGACTAGCTATTTTATCTTTGACTATTACTGTTTGGTTCTTATTTTTGTATTTTTTTTTGTCGAAGTTGTTTCTAGGAGTGATGGCAGTGGCATAGTGTTTCTCACTTTTTTCTCTATATGAAGTAGTATTTTGAACAAGATTGCAAATTCTAGCAGTTCTAAGTCTTTGGTGGAGCAACAGAATGTTACCCAGTTCAAGTAACTCATGTATATTTGGACTGCAATCATCATATCCTTTCATAAGAAGTTTATCAGACATTTTTTCTGGATTTTGAGCTATTATGGCTACAGTCAAGGTTTCATTTGAAGGGGTAGAGTTATGTGATGGCAAATCTTTAAGGTATGGTAAGAACATTAAGCTTCCCTGCCCCCGAGTTCCAAAGAGGTTTGTGATATGTAAGTCTTCTAATGCCCCTGTTCTGAAAAAGTTTCCTGATGTTACTGTTGATGTTTGCCTAAGGTTTGAGAAATTTGCTTGATAGTAAATAATGGTTTGTGCTTCTTTCTCTATCACTGTTTCAAAAGGAACAAACTCTCTTCCCTCAAGACATAGTTGCTCATGATCATGATAATTTTGAGTGTCTAGTTCATCATAGAGAACTTGGGGCGGCTGATGTGGTGAGTCTAAGTTTGTTTCAAATCCTTCTGACGGTTCTTCAATGTCCTCATCAGTGTGTAAAATGAAAGAGTTCAGATCAGAATGCAAGGAGTACATCGGGATGTTATCTGGCCTTTCTTGGTTGTTGATCATATATTTCATGTGTGACTCCGGATAGAGTATTCTAGTTTGGTCAAACACAGGAATAGTGGCGTAGGACATATCAAGTTGAATATTCCCTTGAAACTTAGCTCCCCAAGATCTGGATAAAAGCATTCCATACTTGGGAGGGATGTCTGCTACCACTATATCCATGATTAGGTGTTTTGCAGGTACTTGGGCCAAATTGAAACAAAGATCTTTGATTAAGCCTAGACATTTGACTCAACTAGAATCAAATGAATATAAGTCTTTATATGTTCTTGTGATTTCTAGGCCTAATCTTTCCATCACAACCTTCAGCATGAGATTATGCGAGGCCCCGGAGTCAAGCATGGCATTGTGAAGGATTTGGTCATGGATATTTAGACTGATGTAAAAGGGAAGAGTGGTTGTTTCTTGGAATTTCCCTTCTATTTTTGGACAAAACAACACTTCGGAAGTGTCATCAGCTAGATTAAGGGTGTTCGCATCATTTCCTATATTCAGGACCTTTAACACTTGGGACTTATAAGAGCCTTAGGCGATAAGTTCAGTGAGAGGCATGGTAATATTTATTTCGGTGATTTCTCCCTCAAAACTGAAAGGTGCTTGTAGTTTAGACAGGTTTGCTTCAGTTTTTTCCGCCATGACTTTCTCTATGTTCTGAGTTTGTTGACTTTGTTTTTGGATTTTGTTTGACACAACCATCTCGAGAATCTTTGTTGAGGTACGAGGAGTATCTGAGCCAAAACTTGTTTGAATAACTTTATCTTTGTTTTGGTCAGTTTTCTTGACCATGATTTTGTTGCTGTCCACTGCTTTTTTAAGGATGGTATCAGGGGTTCTAGCAGTGTCTGAGCTACCTTTCTTGGAGTTGTCTTGGTTTTTTCTGCTTCTAAGGTCATACTGCCTGTGAGCTTATACTATAGCATTCTGAAAATCTATGGCAGGATCTTCGGGATTTTCATAGTTGGTTTCATCTTCATTCGGAGAAAAGAACACGTGTTCTTCTTCTGCGAGGTAAACCTCACTCTCGTTATCAGAACCTATAAGGTTCAAATGATTTTCATCAATGGGCTCTGTATCCCTTTCATCTTCTTCCACATAATTTTCATTAAAAGGTGGCCTAATTTGTTGGTCATTTCCCCTTGGTTTGTTTTGAGGTTGTTCCCTCTTAAAATGTTGGTTCCAGTTTATGTTTGGAGGGTTTGGCTGGTTGTCCCTAAGAGGTGTCTTTTCACTTATCTTTTCCCACATTTTCGCCATGGATCTAACCAAGTCATCTATTCTAGGATCTAAGGAAGGGGTTGAAGTTGATACCTCATCCCAGTATGTGACTTTCCTTTCTGATCTAGTCCTAGCTCTCTTTTCTGCTAAGTTGGCTTCTGCACTTATGGCCACTTTTTGCATTTCCTCTAAGGTAGGGGGGTCCTTGTCTCTTAGTTGATAAGTCATGTCTGGGCCAAAGCATTCGGGGAACTTTGCCAAGGCTGAGCCAAGTGGAGGTTTGAAGTGAGGTGGGAGGGCATTATACACACTGTTGAACCTAATGCAATATCCCTAGACACTTTCCCCATTTTCCCGTTTTAGATTGTTATATTCTGACAGGATTTGAATGGGGTTCTTTCTGATTTCCCACTTATTTATGAAGGTTTGGTAGAGTTCTGGGAGATCGTGGATGTTCTTTGGAGTTAATCTCTTAAACCATTTTTTGGGTTCTCCGCCTAGGCTCTGGGCGAACATCCTCATTCTGATGGTCTCGTCTTCTATTTCCATGTATTCAAAGGCATCGCTAATTTTATCTATGTGTTGTTGAGTTGTGGTAGTCTCAACTCCAGTGAAGTGCGGGATTTTGGATTGATAGTCATTTTTTGAGGGAGCCAAAGGTTGTGGCAACACCAAGGGTGCATACTAGGCTGCCATGGTGGGAGCTAATGGATGATGTAAAAAATGAGGGCTTGTAGGATGAGCTGAGGTGGTTTGAACAGTAGTGGTTTAGATGGGTGTGGCGGATGTACTTGGGCTAGTGATTTTATTTTGAGCAGATCTGGGGTGGTAGGAGCCAAAGTGATGGAGAAGCTGAAAGTCTGGAGGTGTAGTAGGCGAGGCTTCTCTACTAGGACTCTGTGGTAGATTCTGGGGCTCAAGATCGTCAAAGTTTACCTTACTTTGCGACTTGCTTCTAAAAAGGGTTTTTGTTGATTTTAAGTCAAAGGGGGAATCCTGCAAGGCTGTGACCTGTTCAGTGACTGATCTGTCTTTACGAATGGACCTATCAGTAGCTAAATTTCCAGTTTCAGAAGCTTGCCACAAAATCTTCTCTGGGTCATCTACTATGATAGGGGGATTTGGGTTTGG
This sequence comes from Pinus albicaulis, assembly GCA_034641835.2. Lineage (NCBI taxonomy): Eukaryota > Viridiplantae > Streptophyta > Pinopsida > Pinales > Pinaceae > Pinus > Pinus albicaulis. The sequence continues at coordinate 1,164,546,553 of CM076577.1, forward strand.
ATGAGATCTGGTGTTGATTCTTCGTGAAGCTAGATTTCGGATCTAGAGTTTAGAGAGGATGGTATTTGTGATTGTTTCGGATGGATGTCCTCTCAAGGGGTTTACTAATGTGAAGGATGGTCAAAACAAAAATAAGGACTAGTGGAGTCGCCAGGCGGATTTTTGTGAGAACTATGGTCCACCACCAACACTATCAAAGATGCTTTCGGGAAAAAGAGTTCTAGCGAACTTTGAGATGAAGACTTGCAAGGAAGAGTGATTCACTTGGTTTCAACAGTTTGCTAGGTTGTTTGGACAAGCTAATGGTTCTATTTGCAAGATTATTTCTGTTTATCTCCTACGTTTAGGTGAAGTCTTCTGAATCGCTAAGTTATACATAGTTTGTCACTGATTACAGAGTTTGCACCATAATTTTTAAGTTTTGGAAAGGATGAGTCAACAAAAAGGTATGGTTTATGAATTTTTTGGTTTTTAATGTAGTTTTTAGGCCTACTGGAGGCTAGTGGAGTCGTCAGGTGGAACTTGGTTGTTTTTTGTAAAGATGTAGCTATGGTCCACCACCAATATTGATAAACACCAATCTAGATATATTTTGGGGTTTTCTGAGTTTCCTATATGTAGCCCTGAGGTTTGGAAGAGTTTCCTATATCTGAATCAACATTTTGCTAAGATGGTGAAGGAGATAGTTTCCACTCTTCAGACAATACCTAATTTTTCTAATTTTGACCGATATTTTGAGGGATCCTAGGGGATATCGAGGATGTTTTGACTCAAGGTCCCACCATGATTGCCATTATGTTAGTGAGCGGTGGGATAGGTCGATCGGATAGTATTCTAAATTTTTGCAAATTATTAAGGCCTACTGGAGGCTAGTGGAGTCGCTAGGTGGATTTTTAATTGTTTTGAGAGTATATGTGTATGGTCCACCACCAATATTGATAAACACCAATATAGAGTTATTTTGGGGCTTTCTGAGTTTCCTATATGTAGCCCTGAGGTTTGGAAGAGTTTCCTATAACTGAATCAACATTTTTCTAAGATGGTGAAGCAGCTAGTTTCCACTCTTCAGACAATACCTAAGTTTTCTAATTTTGACTGAGATTTTGAGGGATCTTAGGGGATACCGAGGATGTTTTGACTCAATGTCCCGCCGTGATCGCCATTATGTTAGGGTCCCGTGATTTGGCTGATTGGCAAGCCAAATGACAGTGTAACATCAAACCAATCTTTGGATCCCAAGGACCTAGCCTTCCTGGACTCAAAGAGGGCTCTCTCTATTTGTGTGAGGGATATCTGTGTGTTTGCTCATTGTGTTCTTGATTTTAGGCTAGTTATGAAGTAGGTTTTTGGTTTTGGTTTTTAGGTTTGTGAGGGATGAACTGATAAAAGACATAATATAGGTAAAAAGATGTCAGATCAACTAGGCTATGGGGTCGAAAAGGTCAAGAAAGTTGTCATAGGTGATGCAAGGTTGTTGAAGGGCCGATTTGATTCGAGGTAAAATGGATCTTTGGGTAAAATGGAGAGGGATGGACATTAATTTTGTGAAGAAAAAAGGATTTTAAACATAAATAGTTTAATAGCTGACATAAACATGGTAGGACAAACCATTAATAATGAAAGATGTAACTATAAACTGATCAATGCATAGAAATAAACATTCAAGCCATGCATAGAGATATATGACTCTCTAACTTTAGGAAATGGCTATCAGACTTTGGAGAAATACATTTAAGACAAAAAAATAACTCAAATCACTATGAAAGAACACCTAAACATAGTATTTCAAGCTATGGGGCACTTTAAAAACAATATTGCATAGTTTTAGGCAAAGGGCAAGATCAGTACAAGACCTCCTTGGTTCAACAAATGAAAATCTAATTAATAAAAGAGAGGTTTCATAGGTGGAGCTATGGCTAGCCATGAGTAAGCAGGGCATACCGTGAATCATACTTAGCATGCATAAATCCATAAATGAAACAAGCAAACAATATTCTTCAGTTATCAAAGAGTAATCAGTGATTCTTTATTATGACTAAGAATGAAGAAAACATAGAAGCTATAAAGAAACAAGAAACTTGAGGTGCCTCCAAGGGCATGTCTCAAGTCTATTCTCTATTGTCTTATAGCAAGCAAGAACATGGAATTATAAATGAAAACTAAGAAACAAAACAGAGAGAGAGACACTATACCATTCTACCAAGTCATCGAATCCAACAACAGTCCTCTTTCATCATCCAAAAGCACTCAAGAAACTCTCCAAATACATAAGACAAGTGTTTCTTCCAAAGCTTGTATAACCATATATTGCTTCTATTCATCAAGTCCAGCCTTGTTTACAATGAAAGCCTTCGGAATATATAGGGAAAAGTGAGGAAAACCTCCTAAGTTCAACTAGCAATCTCATTGGACTGTCCAAAATATCTGATTTTGTCCTTGAGGCTTTGCAAAGCCCAAGGCACAAAATATCTAATAAAATATCTCAAAAATGCTAAAAAAGGAAAATATATTGACTTTTCATAACTAATCGTGCGCAAAAATAGCTAAACGCACATGAGGAAAAGTCACTTTTGAAAAGTGCATTTTTTACAAAAATACTTAAGAAATATATCAGCAGAAACTCCCCTAACTTGCCGGCAACTTTTGGAGGCCTTAACGATGTCGAAACGAGGCCCGTGATGGCTCGTTGGAAAGCTCTGAATGACTGTTTTCTGAAAATTCTTAGTTTCATCCAAACAGATCACTAAAATTCCATTAAAAACTGACCTGTGTGTAAAAACCCAAAAAATAGACCTTGCTGATAAACAGGGCAGAGTGTAGAAAAAGCGAGTGTTTTTTGCCATTTTGGGGGAGCAAATGATCTTCAATTGATCTGAAAATCGCTGAGTATATGCCCCTGAAATTATGGCATCCAATGATACCATTTTAATCCTTTGAAGATGCCCCAAACTGAAATGGCGATGCCCATGATTTTTAGCCAAAAACCCAAAAATGACAAAAAACCAAAATTTGTCGAATTTCACCCAATTTTGGCGAGCATGACCCTCAAAGGTTTTCAGAAACATGCTATGAATCTGAGGCCAAAATTTGGATCTTTGAGGTGTCTTTCCTCAATTTTGGTGTAGGGCGCTTCCTTTTAGCCTCCTTGGTTTTTCCTGAGTCGCCTTCAATTTCCGCCGGGAAAACTAATTAAGTTTCTTATAATGCCCGGTTATCTTCTGTTGAAGTTCCAAGTCTCTATTTTCCTTCTCCAACTTCTTCTCCAAGTGATCATTAACCCTCTCAAGCCATGCTTCTCGATTTTTCTCTATCTCTTGTGCGAACAATGTAGTGAGAGGGGTAGATTGGAGAAGGGCAGCTTCTTCTTCCTTTTGCTTCTCAAGGGCTCTTTTGAGCCCCATGGTTCTTGGCCTCTTTCTCCTGGGCTGATCTTCATCTTCGTTTTCATCGAACTCAACCAAGAGTTCTTCCAATCTCACTTGTGCTTTAGAGGCCTCTTTTTTGTATTTGATGGCCCTTGTCTCATATACCGCCATATGGACACTCATCTGTTTGTTTTGAATATGGAAAAAGTGATTGAAGTTTCTAGCCCTCTCAAGATCAGTCCTCAAAGCATCAATTTGGTTTTCTCTATTGATCAAGAGATTTTCTAGGATCCGGGCTTCATTGTCGCTATCATCACTTTGGATTTGAATGATGTTGAATTCCCTTTCCTTTTCATTACTTCTTTCTTCCTTCTCCTTTCCTTTACTTTGGGTGGCTCTTTTAATATTCCTCCTCTTGGGAAATTCGATAATGGGCTTCTTGGGAAATTTTCCCTTGCTTCGGAGGGCCCTAGTAACATTTGGAGTTACAACTCTAGGCACCCTTTTCCTTGATGTCCGGGGCTTGGCCACTTTCAGAGAAGAGAGCATGGCCCCTTGCCTAGGAGAGGTAGCTAGCACATGCTCCATTGGCTCTTTACCCTTGCTACTTTGCTCATCATTCTTGCCACTGTCTTGGATTTCTTCATGGATGCCTTAACTGTCCTTTTGCATTTCTCTTTGAGGGTTGTCCTCCTCACTATGTTGCACATTTTCATCATGTTGTTGTTCTTTTTCATGAGGCTGTTGTTCATCATCATGCGGTTGCCTCTGTTCATCATGCTGCACCTATTCATCATCATGCTGCCCATCATCATGTTGCTCATCATCATCTTCAGGAGTTTTTTTTTCGTCATCATGTTCCTTTTCATCATGCCCAGGAGTCTATTGTTCATCATCATGTTCCTCTTCATCATGCCCTTCTTCCCCTTGTTGTTCTGCCTCACTTTGTTCTTCTTCCCATTGCTGCCCTGTTTCATCATGATGCTGCTCATCATCATCTTCCTCCTCTTGCTCATGCTCTTCTTCCTCATCATGCTCTTTTTGCTGCATATTATCACTGTGATGCTCTTCATGAGGCTGCTTTTCCTCACTTTGTTGCACCTGTTTATCATGTTTTTGTTCTTCTTCATGAGACTTCTCATCATCATGCTCCTCTTTATCATGCCCTTCTTTCCCTTGCTACCCTTCTTCATTGTGACCTTTTTCACTTTGTTTCCCTTCTTCCCCTTGCTGTTCATCCTCTTCATCATGTTGATGTCTATCATGTTCTTCTTCCCCTTGCTGCTCTGTCTCAAAATGTTATTGTTCATCATCATGTGGCTCATCATCATCTTCATGTTGTTGCTCATCTTCATCATGTTCCTCTTCATCATGCTCTTTTTCTTGTTCAATGGGAAATTTGAGCTTCTTGGGAATGGGCTTGCTTGAATAAGGAAAAGGATGGTGAGTGGAAGGCGAAGGAGATGTATGAAATTAAGGGACAGTAGCGAAATCTAGATGTGTAATGAAAGTATCCCAAGAGATTTCTTTCTTCTCAAGTTGATGAAGAATGATAATCTTGATGAGGGAGTGATGGAAGAGGCAGGCTGTCTGCTGAGAAGGAGGCTTTTTCTAAACAGTGGAGGCTATTTTCTCAATACTTTTATGGAGTAAGAAAGGGAGATTTAACAATTTGGCTCTTATGAAATGCATGAGCAACCGGACATGATAGGCATAGACTCGGGAGAATCTTCCCTCGCAAGTGAAGTATTTCATGATTATCTTCATGAGGGGGGTGTAACTAGTCAAAAGATATGAGAAGTGAAAAATGGATGGACATGAATCTCTATGCTCAAGCTTCAGAAAAGGCTTGTATTGTTCTGAGTCTAGGTGGCTTTTTTTAAACCACTTCTCTCCGACATAAGGGATTTTGGTGGCCTTTGAAATGGACCTTGGAGAGAACTTGAAATCCAAGCCTGCCAGCGGAAAGTGCTTCTCTTGAAACCTCAAAGCACAAAGATGTGTCAAAAGGGAATATCTCTTCACCTCTTGCACCCTTTGACAAAACTCTAGACACCCAACCTCATGAAAATTACACAATACTGATGGAGGAGCATTTACCTCTTCAGTGGAAACAGGCTCAAACCTCCTGTGAAGGCCACTCCTACTGTCTTGCCTGGGAGGCATTTTGTTTTGAATGTTCTTTGCAATACCAAGCTATCTCAAATGGCCTTTGGAATGTTTTTCACAACCACACCTTTGTCCTCGTTGTTAGTCATTGTTTGTCCTCTTTGATGCCAATCAACAAATATTTATCAAAATAAAAAGCACACAGTCAATTTCTTACTGTGTTTGGGCAAGGTATTGAAAAGAGGTATCTGTGCTTTCTTGTTAGAACAAGGATCCTTTGTGTTTTGATAGAAACAAAACAACCTTGTATTTAGATAGAAACAAGATCACATTTTCCCCAAACAACACTCTTTTTCTATTCACTATTTTTACAGAGGTAGACAAAACACCCTCAACTGACTTTGCAAAATCTCTCACCGCACTCTGTTTTATGGGACAATGGAGGCAGCACTAATTTTCTATTTCATAACATAGAGAAGGCACTTTATAATGATCAAACTTCCACCTTATAAACAGTGTTTTTTCTTAGATTTTGTAGACAGGGGTTAATTTTGTTTTCACCACTGCTAGGACACCTTCAGCAATTATAGGCTTTCTGCTCAATACAGGAAGAAGAACATCTTTCTAGACTGACTTTCGGACCTTCAAACACAGATTTTTCTTCTTTGAACTATGGTAGATGCACAGAATTGTTGTCTCATATCATAAAAAAGGAATTTCTATTCATATACCCAACCTTAATCTTTTAGAACCATACTCCTTCACTATCACTATTTTTGAAAATCAATAAGGGCTCCTTAAGATTGTTTCAACACTTTCCCTATCACTTGAAATGGTTTGTGTCATTTACAGCCCTAACCAACTTTGTTTTTGATCAAAACCCTTCCCTTCTAATCACTGTCCATTTCATAGTTTTCATATGATGAAGTGGTTTTAGGCACTATTTCCTTCTCATGGAAAAACACAGCAAACACCTTTTCACTCCTTGAAATTTTCCAAGAGGAGAAGTGGAAAATACCTTGGAAATCCTTCACGAGCCTTGTTTGATCGATTGGGAAGCTTCAAAGATGTTTTTTGAGTGCCTTTTGATTGAGCGGCATGTTCATATGGAAGAGCTCCGCACCGTGTGAGCTGTCGAGACAGCCTTCGGGTAGTGGTGACTAGTGCTACAGGCACGCCGCACGCCACTACAGGTGTGCCGGGCCAACATATAAGGCCTTTGTATTTTCTTTGCTAAATGCGCCACGCACTTTTCCAAGCACGCTGCACAGGCTTTAAGCCTCAAAAACTCTGAAATTTTCTCGAACTTCTCATTTTCTCCAGTGGGAAGCTTAGGGGAATGCTACTTGCATTTTGAAATGCATATGGAAGCTTTGCCAACAGTCAATAACTCCTTTTATAGTCGAAAAAGCCAATCATCCTTTGAAATTTATTTCGTGATGGTTTTGAAGACCTTTTGAAAAGGCCTTTGTTATAACGAAACTCAAATGAATTTCAAAATGCCAAAGGAGCCCATATTCAATTAATGTTGATAATAAAGTGATGTGAATGCTATTTGGAAAGTTTTTAATAGATATGACCCGTCCCAATGTGAAGAAGTCATCTCAAGGCCAAACTCTTTTTCACTATTTTCCTATTAATGGAGGAAACTTGTTTCCTTTATTCATATTTGTTTTTTATAAGAAAACCCTACTAAAAGCCATATAATGACTGTAAATGAACCCTTTGAATGACATTCCTCTTCAGGCATCAAAAACAAAAGCATCCACCGAGGTTTATGTGTGTCAACTACACAAATTTCAATCTTGAGAAACTGCCCATCCTAAACTTCACAAGTGCAGCAATAAAACTATTCTTGGTCTATATCAATAACTTGCAAGGCTTGGATTGCCAAAGTAATCTAGTCTTCAACTTTTACGAAGGTATAGCAAGGTATGATGAGCTGAAGTTGAAATGTAAAATTGGAAAGTTGTCCCTTTGTTCCTTTGTGAAGGAATTCTATAAGAATAATGAATTTCTCATTCATTTTACCATTTTTGACAACAGTCCCTTTTGAAATCTAAGCCACACTGAAATGAATGCTCTTCGTCCTCAAACAATGGTGAGCCTTCTACTTTTTTATGAAGGAGGCCTATATTTAACAAATTCCTGGGCTCTTTTCAACCCCTGTTTTAACCAAATGAAGAATATCCATGAACAATTGTTAGTGGTTTTCTTTGTACTTATTAGTAGAAGTCAGTTTAAAACCAAGATTGTTTTACTTCCTTGTCCATTTTCTTAACAAAATTTCTTCATTCATAATCATCCAATTAGCTTCACATTGTATTTCAATTCTATGTTTTAACAGTGAAACTCATGTAAGCACCTTTTAAAACACCACAACTTTCCCTCTTTTTTTAACACCATTTTTCTATCCATAAGCCTTCAGTTTCTTTCCCACTATACTTAAAACCCTGCCTCTATTCCTGGCCCTCTTTTTTTTAGATGAAGGAGGCCTTCAACTAATGACCTGACCATCTACTCATGTATAGAGGAGGTTTTCTCAGTCTTTCAACCCTCTGCTCATGTAGGGAGGAGCTTTTCTCAGTATTGCCATTTCATCTGCTTTCAAATAGTGTTTTCTTTCCTTTCACTGCATATTCACGCTTAAGAAAATAAAAGTGACAAGTTTAAAATATGCCATGAAGGGAATTTCTCTGAGACATATAATCCTACTGTAAAATACCTTTATGCATCTTTAGACAATCAGAGGTAGCCTAGCCATTATCTGCAGAGCATTTCTTTCTATTCATAAGTCACTAACCTTTGACTATGTTTGCAGGAGCTTATTTAAATAAATCTCTGTCTTGTAGCTGCATCCCAGACTCAAAACCACATGAGAAGCAGTTTTCTTCTCATGTTGAGTTTAATAATGTCTTCTGGAACACTAGTACACTTCTGCTCTTGAAAAAGACATTGAAACACTGTAAGTCTACCTAACATCAATTTAACATGTGGCATATGTATTGCTGAGACCTCAAGGCTTGTTAGTGGCGCGACCTAAGGGTGTAATCAAGCTTTATTTGCAGAATAGGAAGGTCCTCTAGGACTAGTTGATATTAGATAGAGGTTCTTTTGGCTTTAGGATAGTTTGCCAAGGGAGGATTGCCTAAAGTGCCACTACCTAACTTAGGGGAGACTTTTTGGACAGATTTGGATTATTCTCTTTGGAGCTGATGGACAAGATTGTATGGCTGAGGCTAGATAGGGCTTGATAATGAGGTTTTATCTCATCATGGGCTAATTGAAAAGGTTAGGAGGGAAAAAATGTTTATGGGCGTTTTCTAGCTGACAAATTTGACATATTGGAGATCAGCTACTAGAAAAATTGGCTTTAACAACTAGTCATCATCAATAGGTGCAAAATACTGATGACTAACAAATGGCTAAAGAACAAAACACATAGGAATAACTGTCTAAAAAAATCAAAATCAAACCGTCACAATAGAGACACATAGCTTTTATCCGCCGCAATTGCGACACATTCGCCCAGACCATCGCAATAGCGACAATTTCCTCTTACCGTCGCAATAGCGAAACTTGCCTCTTATCGTCGCAATAGCAACGTTTGCCTCTTACCGTCGCAATTGCGAAAATTTCGCCCAAACCGTCACAATAGTGATGCTTGCCTCTTACCGTCGCAAGAGCGACACTTTGCTCTTATTCATCACAATTCTGACACTTTCATCCAAACTATTGCAATTCTGACGCTTTACTACAAGTGTCGCAATACTGAAACTTACCTCCAAGTGTCGGTATTGCGACACTTGTAGAAAAGCATCGGAATTGCGACAATTGTGGGCGGGATTCAAAAAATTGATAAAATTTGGGGAAATTTCCGACATTTGGTCAAAAGTGTCGGAACCAAAGTGGCGCAATCTCCGCCAAATGTACTAGTGGCAACACCTCTTTAAAAATTTTGTCCATTGGAGGCTTATTATATCTTTTTGTACATCTTATGGCACATTTCTTATGCATATTTTTTTGTTGATATAATTATTGGAAGGTCTCCATATTGGCCTCTTTCTTTTATAGGATGTTTTACATTGATATTCCAATATTTTTCACTATAGTCCTACTTTTCCAATTTGGGAATATTACAGTGGTATCAGAGAATAATATTGGCATAGCCTATGCATCTTGAAAAGCCAATATGTAATCAAAAGAAGGAGATCCTCTTATTGATAGAGAGAAGAGGTATCAAAGAAGAAGGCACTGGAATTTTTATTATACAAATGATAAAGAAGACAAGGGTAAAACCCCTTTATCATGAGGAGAAGATGAATAGAAGGAGTTTCCTAAGATTCTTCTCAAATCTATGCAAGACAATGCTAGAGAAATAAAGGAGATGAGGATGGATAGATACAAGGAATCCCCTAAAGGATTTCAACATGGTGAAGGCTCTAGAATTTCTCATCAATGGAGTGATCAACCAGTGCAGCAACAACAAGTTTCCCAATGCTTTACAATGCCTACATTCTTAGCAGTGGGAAATGAATGGTTTCAAGAAAAAGAAACTCTTGAAGACTATTTCATGGAGTATGAGTCTCAATCTCAGATATTCAAAGACCACTTGAGTTTTCAAGAATTTTTTCAAATCAAGGACAATAGGAGACCCAGACATCATAATAGAGGTAGTGGATTCATTCAGAATCATGATCTACACCGCACTATGGGCATATTTTTCTTACCCAACTTTGATGGGTCATCTAAATGCACTGCCAAATCATGGGTAGAGAAGCTTTACATCTACTTCCAGCTGAACAAAGTATCGGAGATGAAGGTCATTAAGATAGCAACGCTGCACCTTGAGGGTGAAGCACATGATTGGTGGTCCCATGGGTTGTATACATTGGGTCATGCCAATGTGACTGCATATTCAGAGTTCACAAGGAGGTCGGTGGAGAGGTTTGATAGAAGAGATCCCGAGGCACCATTCATGGGGCTTGCAAAGCTCAAACAATCACGTAATCCAGAAACTTATATTTCTGAGTTTTTAAAACTTTTTGTTATGGTTCCTGATTTATCTGCAGCAAGAAGGGTTTATATGTTCATTGATGGGTTATAATAACCTCTTCATGGGTTGGTTAAGTCTACCAAGCCCACTACCCTTCAAGATGCCATTGAAAGTGCTAGAGATCTACAAGATGCCTTGCCAAAAGCAAAGGAAAAATCAAAGGAAACATTCTAGAAAAATCCCTCTTTTCCATCAAATGGGAAAGATGAGAAGGCCCCCTTCTCAAAATAGATCCAAATTAAAAAACCTCTTAGTGATGATGTCTAAAGATATTTGAGGAGAAGGAAGCTTTGCTTCGCATGCCAAGAATCATGGGCACTCGGACATAAATTTGTAGTAGGAAAGGCACACTACATAGAGGTCTTCTCAGATGATGAGGAGGAAGAAGATGAAGAAACAGAGAGGGGTCATAGCACTGGAATAGCAGGAGATGATCCACCACCACCAAGAGGTGAGGATGGAGAAATTTCTCCAATTAGAGGGACTCATGCATTAATGAGAGTGATACCCAATTATCAAGAAGCTTCCACACAAAAAACAAAGTTGGATTTGCATAGTGGAAGCAAGGACATGGTAGTCCCATATATTATGCATATGATATTGGCCCATGAGACATCATTTTTTTGTGGTAAACCACCAGGGAGGCCACCTGATCCAGATTTGGTGAGACATGTCTCACATCATGATGCACCATTCGTAGATCCAGGAGGAATGGGGGCATTAGGATGCCATAATACAGTGCTGAGAGTCTTGGTTAGACTCAAGGAGGAGGGATACATTCTCCCAACATCATCATTACCCACTCTCATTTCAGATTATGCACTGTGGGAGGAGCAACATGGGAAGGATGGCATCCTTCCAACATGTAACTTTTTCATGGGAGATGTTAAGGATAAGGGCAGCCATATGAGAGATGTTCTTTGTGATAGACCATTAGCACTGTCACTATGGAGGATAGATCCATATTGAAAATCCCAATTGTTGGTGGATTATTCCAAGGATATTCTTACATGCATGATACTTGACGACCAACTACATGAAGAGGGATATTCAGTCCAAGAGGAGGTCATTTATTATCATGGTAGGATCTTCTTATCTAAAGCTTCCAAGCTCAAGGAGAAGTTGCTACAAAGAGCACATGAGGATTTTCTCTTCAGCCATACTTATTCCATGAGAGCCTACAACACTATCATGGAGAGCTACACTTAGGAAGGCTTTGAAGAGGAGATATATCAGCATTTGCAAAGATGCATGGACCATGTGGATTTGGAAGAGATACATAACTCAATGAAGGAGCTATCACAACCACCTATTTCCTATTTTGGAATGAGAGGGGATCTATCTATGGACCACTCCATTTGTATGAGCAGAAATTTTGGTAAGGAACATGCTTATGTACATAATTTTTCATTTGATGATTATTTTCATTCATTTACCATGTATATGCAGGCCATTGCTCCAAGGAGGAGTATTATACCATATAAAATTCATGGAAAACTTTGGGCCATAAACATTTCTGAACATGGCCACTCCCTTGGAGGATATAGGGGGATGTTGTATCATTATGGGTGCACTCCAAAGGCACCAAAAATTTCTCACCTTTCTAGAAATTGTGAGAAGACTTGGGCAACAAGTAAGTGTTGGGGAAACCACTTACCATATGATTATCTGATGTAGTCAAGAGATATATTGCATTGGTTCCACATGTGGGACTATGATCCACCTCCATTTCTACATATTGTTGTTTGTATGTACTTATTTTTTATCCCATACATTGATAATGTACTTATAATTTTTATGGGAATGATTGGAGGAAGGATGGGAGGATTGCATGTGCCCTATGGGAGATAAATTCTCCATGTTTCTTATGCTACATGTTTCAGAGAGAACATTGGGCAAACCATGATTGTCTCATTAGAACTATTGCTTCCTTATGGGATGAATCATTCACATCTCATGAGAACTTGGAAGGAGCATTTCATGGAGGGATGGATTGGGATACACTTAGCTTATGAGGGAAGCTTATCACATGTAGGTGTCACCAATGATGGAGGAGAAGAGTTGCAACACTCACCTTGTCAATTGCTTGAGGACAAGAAAAATTTAAGAAGGGAGGATTGTAATATTCCTTATTAGACATGAGCTAGTTGGAATATTAATTTTTTCTTTTATTTTTTGTTTAATGAATAAGAGGATGTTGGAAATCCATAAATCTCCTTAAAATGAATAAAATCAATGCCAATGTGAAAAGTATATATCTTGGCAGCTTAATTAAGCACCTTTAGGTGTGAAAATGGGTTGGAACACCTTGACTAGGTCAACTTTGACCAAATCAACAGTGTTGTCATGGAGTAGTGGCATTCAATGAAAGACAACGTAGTTTTAGATGGATATGATTTTCATGGAAGTAGTGCCATTATTGGGTGGGGCTTAGGGTTTGGAAGCTCAAAAATTATATAAGGAAGAGGATGGCAGCCATATTCATTATGTATTGGTAAATGATATTTCTGAATATATAGTTTGTTTAGACATATAGCTTTATTTGGCTATTTAGCTAAGATTGCAAGTGTTGTTTAGCACTAGGTGTTCCTGATCGAGAATCCCTCCTATTTCCTTGAGAGGCCTCTTGGAAGAGCATTGTACTTCACTTCCACTTTCAGGCTTTAGGCCAAGCTTCATCTTACATCTACAATGCAGATCCTGTTGAGGGTTGAGTTGTTTTGCAGGTTGCAGCAGTGGAGACCACATTTGGGTCACTTCATTACTTATTTTCAGTGAAGGGTTCCTTTCCATTGGGAGGACAGTAAGGAAGGCCCTTGAGCTTATTTTCATATCTTAGCATTAGGCCACTTATTTAATTACCTCTACAGCGTAGTTTCATTCCAGATCTGCGTTATTTTGAAGGAGGAGTTGCAGGGTGGTTTGAACACACCATTTGGGGAGGAGGTTTTCTAGTGAAGGGATCTTCCTTTCATCTAGGAGATCTATTGGAGGAGGTTTCATTATTTATTATTTCAAATCAGCCATAACTTTACAGATCTATTATTGCGGTGAATCTTCAGCCCTATAGCTTTGATTCAAATCTTGTACATTGGTGTATTGTTGAAAACCCTCGTGGGTCTGTTCATTGGAGGTTGTATAGAGTCTAGTTCTATACTTTTTGTATCTATAGAGGCATATATCAGCCCATGATCTTTTGTGTACTCATTTTCTGTAGTGTTGCTTTTAAAACTGCGTTGTAGAAATGTTTCCATCATTTTGATATATAATAGCAACACCTCTTTGATGTTTTTTTCCATTGGAGGCTTATTATATGTTGTTGTACATCTTATGGCCCATTTCTTATGCATATTTTTCTGCTGATATAATGATTGGAAGGTCTACATATTGGCATATTTATTTTATATGATGTTTTACATTGCTATTCCAGTATTTTTCACTATATTCCTGCTTTTCCCATTTGGGAATATTACAGAGAGAATAGAATGAGAGCCATGTGTGAGTAAAAACTTTCCAACTAGTCCTCAGAAGCATTTTCTTCAATCCTCTATTTTCTTCAATTTCCATTATTTTCTTTCATTTTCCTCCTCACGTGAAACTTGTGACCTTTCACCTCCCTTTTCTCCTATTTTCCATTATTTTCATAAATAAAATGCCAATTAATTCTTCCTGGATTTCCAAATCCTTTTCCATTGCCTTTTCCAATTTCTTTTATCCATAATAACTTAAATGAACACCCACTAGGATGTTTTTCCCACCATTCAGCTTGGAATATGTGTCCCATGACCTTGGTATTATATATTTTACATGGATTCTTTAACCAGGTTTGTTATAACATGACAACTTGTATGAGTTAACTAAGTCAAGAAGACTTATTTAGTTTAGTTAATTCAAGTTGAGGGTTGAACTAGAAGCATGTAGAGTGTCTCCTACTTTTTAGGAGTCTTGGTTGAGTTTTTTTTTAGTTGTAATTAATTAACTTAATTTAATTGAATTAAAATCAGTTAACTATTTCTAACTGATGGATGAACTAGTGAGAGGTCAAGTGAATTAAATTAGAATTAATTCACATGTAGTGATCAATCAGATAACTAATAATTCACTCATAAATAATTCATGCATATCAGTTCTGAGAGAGACCAAATTGATATTGGAGTTAAAGGGAAGTGTACTATCAGTTGTATAATCAGAAAATTGTATAGGTAGTGCATGGAGTCAGAGGAAGATCCTTGATGTAATGTGAAATAATTATTGGGAAATTTCCTTGTTAATAGGGACCTAATTACCCAAGAAACTGCGCCAGGATAGTAGGGAATCCTGAGGTCAAGAAATTGGTTAAGTATTGAACCAAGCTTGCCTAGGAATCAGTGAGACAAAAAGAGATAATGGAGAGAAATCTCAAGCCTGAGAGAAGAATTGTATTGTTCTCCTATTCTTTTACTTATGAAATATATAGATAGCTAGGTTTTTAGCTGAGGCTTTCCCCAGATAAATCTTTGTGTTGTCAGATTGAAATTATTTCTCTTTCATGTTCATGTGATTTTGCGATCATAATTGGTTTCCGCAATTTGTAGAGTAGATTAAAGTATTTTTTTTAGCATATTATAAATGTTATTTTGAATATATGTGGATTTTCTATGGTATCAGAGCAAGAATCACTATAGAAGAGAATAATATGAGTTTTTTTTAGCAGGTGAACCAAATTTGCAGATATAATCTTCCAGACGAGCAGCGGGATTAAAATGTCTTTATGTCTTGAGAATCGAATATGCCCTTGAGGGTAGTCTGAATTACATATCTTGGAAGGACAAGATGGAAGAAATGTTGGAAGACAATAGTCTGAAGGAGTTCATAGGTAGTGATATTCCAAGGCCCACAACAACAAATGCTCAAAATATGAATTCATGGAAGAATAACGTAGCAAAGGGAAGAAGGATTGTATTGGAAGGAGTTTGAGATCATATTGTCTCGAATATCCATGGAAAGGAAAATTCATATGTTATGTGGATGGCCTTAACATATTTTTTTCAGAACAATAGCAACCATGGGAAGTTGGAGTTGAAGGAAAAGCTTAGAAAAATCAAGATGGAGAAGGGCAACACAACCAAAATACTTGAACAAGTTCTCTCAGTGTAAAGATGATCTTAGAAGTGCTGGTGTTAGAGTTTCGGAGGATGATATGGTGAGCCTAGAACTTCTAGGCATTCCCAATATCTAGCACAACTACCAGGATTTAGTGAATGGGAGGGAGAAGCTACCAGAGTGGGAGCAATTGTGGTCTGACTTGGCACAAGAAGAGATTTGGCGGAATACTAGAGATGGATCCTCACAAAAAATTGATGATGAGGAGAACTGTGCCTTGGATAGAAAGGAAAATAAATGGAAATGGAAGGCATCCCATTCCAAATCATATTATGGTCAAGCAGGCAAGAAGAAGGACTCGTCAAAGATTAAATGTTTTCACTGTCATGAGTGGGGACACTATGCCACAAAGTGTCTGCACAAGAATTTTGGAAATAATCCCTTAGGAGGAGGATCACGTGAAGCTCTTGATTCACAATTCAAGTTGGATTTCACTCTCATTGCATGCATGGTGTCATTAGTGATGGGTTTGGTACCTATATAATAGAGCTTCATTCCATATGATTAGCAACATAGAATTATTTACCAAATTGGACGAGAAGGATCTCCAGATGCACATCAATATGGGAGAGGACAGGAGGTATAGCATGATTGGCATAGGTATTGTTACCTTTCAGAGGGAGTCTGGTACTCCTCTCACATTAAAATATGTCATGTATGTTCCTATTTTAAAGAAGAATTCAGTTTCATTTTCTCTGTTAGAAGATCGTGGATATGATGTGATATTTAGCAAAGGAAAGATGTTCCTTTGTCACAAAGCTACAGGATAGGTGAAGAAAATTGGGGTTCGGGTAAAGAACCTCTACAAATTTAATGTAGAATATTGTGCTTCCTTGAGCATGAAATAATAGAAGGTGGAGAGTCGAGACATCAGTAAGTTATGGCATAGAATATTGGGCCATGTACACCATGGTGCTTTGAATACCATGCAGTAGATTTCTACAGGACTTCCCAAGGGTGCACTTGAGCAGTAGGATAATCAAAGGGTGTGCATTGGGTAAGTAAACCAAATCCACCTTTCATGATAACGGCAATCGAGCGAAGGCGATCCTTGAAAGATTTCACTCAGGTGTATGTGGACTGTTCTCGACAGACTCCACGACCAAACAGAGGTATTATATGATTTTTGTAGATGATTTTTCACGCAAGTGTTGGATATTCTTCATGCAGAATAAATATCATACGTTCTCAAAATTTTGTGAGTTCAAAGCACTTGTCAAGAAAGATACAAGGAAGAAAGTGAAGGCTCTCAGGAGTGAAAATGGTGGATAATATGTCTTGAATGAATTCAAGAACTTCTATGCTTTAGAAGGAATTTCAAGGGAATTGATAGCACCTCATAACCCATAGTAGAATGGGGTTGCAGAAATGAATAACATAATTATTGTGGGATTAGCACGAGAAATTTTTCTTGATGAGGGCCTATTGTTGCACTTGTGGGATGAAGCATGCAACACAAAAATATTTATGCATAACATAATTCCTCATCAGATTCTGAGGATGAGTACACCAAAGGAATATTTTTCAAGTAAGAAACCAGATGTGGCACACTTTAAAAATTTTGGTTCATCAGTTCATTACCATCTAACTAAAGATTCCACAAAAAATCTAGAACCAACAAATGAGTTGGGAATATTTTTGGGGTACACTGATACACCTCACAACTATCGGGTGTACTTTCCATCTCACAAGATGGCGGTGGTTAGGAGAGATGTGAAGTTTGATGAAGAGAAGGTCATGTGAATTTCCCTTGAGAGGGAGCTTTAGTTGCATGCATTTTAGGAGCTCTTAGCTCAAAAAGAAGAACCTCAAGATATGGAGTATCCACAAGCAGAAGAAAAAAGAGTGGAATCACCCACTCATGCATAGACATCTATAGATGAAAGGAAGCACACTAGAGAGGCTGACAGGTTGACGCTTGATGTTGGAGAGAATGTGGGTGCACCCACATCATAGCGCAAGCAGAGGAGGTCCCTAGATAAATACACTGGCTACATGAATCTTATGAGCGAGAGTGTAGAGATTGATCCATCCTCATTCGAGGAATTAGTGCAACAAATAGTATGGGTTGATGCCATGGTTGAGGAGTATGACTCCATTATAAAAAACAGAGCATGGGAATTTTTTCCAAGACTGGAGGACAAGATAGTTGTAGGATCGAGGTGGATCTACAAGATGAAGCAGGCAACAGATGGGAATGTTGAGAAACACAAGGCCAAATTTTTGGCCAAAGGGTTCTCTCAGGTGGAGAGAATTGATTACGAGGACAAATTCTCTACAGTTGCAAGGTACTATTCAATCAGATCTATGCTTACACTTTTAGCATAGATGGGATGGAAGATACATAAGATGGATGTAAATACAATCTTCCTCAATAGAGTGATTGAGGAATAGGTGTATATTCAACAGTCGGAGGGATTTGAGACCTTCGACAAAGAGTCACATGTGTTAGACTCAATTGAGTGTTGTATCGACTGAAACAAGAACCATGTGCCCGGTACACAAGGATCGATAGCTACTTCACCAGGTTGGGCTTCACCAAAAGTGAAGTAGATCTAAACCTTTACCATATTGTGGTTGAAGTTAAATTATTGATTATAGTATTATATGTCAATGATTTGATTCTGACAAGTGATGAGCAGTTGATCAAATATTGCAAAGAGAATCTTGCAAGAGAATTTGAGATGAGGGATATGATGCTCTTGCATTATTTCCTTGGTTTGGAAATTTGGCAAAGAGATGGTGAATTGTTTGTATCTCAGGGAAATTATGCCAATGCGATTATGAAGAAGTTTCACATGGAAAGCTTCAAACCCATGGAGAGACCTCTAGTAGGGAATTGGAGGAAGGAATATGCTACTTTAAGTGAAGTGGTAGAAGCTACCATCTACAAGCAGCTTGTACGTTCACTCATGTACTTGGTGAACACACGACCGGACATGTGTTATGTAGTTAACCAGCTTATTGAAGCTATGGTTAAGCCTACCAAGCTCTTTTGGAAGGAATCCAAACATGTGTTGAGACACCTCAAAGGCACCAATCACTTTGGTCTATGGTACAAGCAGATAAATGGAGTGAAGATTCAAGGATTCATAGATGCAGATTGGGAAATGAGTCCATATGACAGGAAGAGCACATCAGGGGGCATCTTTAGTATTGGGTCAGTAGCAGTTTCCTGGTACAGTAGGAATCATAGATCAGCTGCACTTAGTTCAACAGAGGTGGAGTACATTGTTTCTAGTCAAGCAACTTGTGAGGCTATTTGGATGAGGAAGATCCTTGTTGGGTTTTTTTGTCAGCAGATGGATCCGACGGTGGTTTACTGTGATAACCAGAGTTGCATCAAACTCTCAGTTAATCCAATTTTTCATGACAGATCCAAGAATATTGATATCTGGTATCTCCATCTCAGATATTGTGTTCAGAGGAGGATTATCTTATTATATTTAATTCTTATAGTGGAGCAGGATGTAGACATATTGATGAAGGCATTGTGAAGAGGAAGATTTGAGTTCCACAGAGGCAGGATCGAGGTAGCATACAATCCCTTTATTTTTAAGAGGGAGTGTTGAAAATGGAAACAAGAAGAGGCTTCTAATTTAATTTTCCCTTAAATAAATTATAAGCAAATTGTAATTCCATATCACATGATAGCTTGTATGGGTTAACTAAGTCAGGAAGACTTAGTTAGTTCAGTTAATTCAAGTTGAGGGTCAAACTAGAGGCATGTAGAGTATCTCCTACTTTTTAGGAGCCCTATTACTTGAGTTTATTTTGAGTTGTAATTAATTAACTTAATTTAATTGAGTTAAAATCAGTTTAACTAGTTTTTACTGATTGAATAATTAGTGAGAGGTCAAGCGAATTAAATTAGATTTAATTTACATGCAGTGATCAATTATATAACTGATAATTCACTCATAAATAACTCATTCATGTTAGTTCTGAGAGAAACCCAGTTGAGATTGGAGTTAAAGGAAAGTGTACTATCAGTTTTATAATTCGAAAATTGTACAAGTGTTGCATGGAGTCAGAGGAAGAGCCTTCATCTATTGTGCAATCATTATTGGGGAATTCCTTGTTAATAGGACCCTAATTGCCCAACAAACTACGAAAGGAAATAGGGAAACTTGAGGCCAAGAAATTGGTTAAGTATTGAACCAAGCTTGCTTACGAATTAGTGAGACGGACAGAGATAGTGCAAAGAGCTCTCAAGCCTGAGAGAAACATTGTATTGTTCTCATATTATTTGACTTATGTGATATACAGATAGAAGGGTTTTTAGCTAAGGCTTTCCACAGATAAATATTTGTGTTGTGAGATTGGAATTCTTTCTCTTTCTTGTACATGTGATTTTTCGATCGTAATTGGTTTACGGAATTTGTAGATTAGATTCAAGTATTTTGTTTTAGCATATTAAAAATATCAATTTGAATCTATGTGGATTTTCCACACATTGAATAGCGGTGTGCCTGGGGTCAGATCGATGGAGTTCTTAACCTGACAATGTAGAGGTACCCCTATGGGTGAGGTGAAGATGTCCCTGTACTCCTCCACGATCTTCTACATTTGTTGTATTCATGTGGAGGATACCTATCTGGAGGTCGTGGCCATAATATTATTTTTCCCCTAAGGGTGAGTCATAAGGAAAACGAATTTCACGTTCTGGGAAATGATCTTATTGCATTTCTTCGTAGTGATCAAAGAGATGGTGGTAGGTTGTTACACCATTTTTTGGTCATCTAACATGTTACTATTAGATGGACCAAAGTACACCATGTAAGACCAATTTTACCCTAAGTAAAATTTCTTTCACTATGAAAAATAACTTAGTAATCCATATTTATTAAGTTTTTTATGGTCTAAATAACCCCATGAGGAAATATTGAATAAATCCACATTTTTTTTATTTTCCTCAAGGAATAATTAGTTATACAGTGGTTTAATTAATATTCCTCATCATATTTAACCTAAAACAGAAAAATTAATTAGATAAATCATTATTTATCTTATTATTTTCTAGGAATAATTATTTAAACCTTATTTAAATAATATTCCTTGTTAAATTTGACTAAATCATTTATAAATAATTGAATAAATCATTATTTATTTAATTATTACTCAAACCACATCCTTAAAATAATAAATAAATCATTTATTTATTTATTATTTACAAATAAAGGGATTTGACCAAATTCAAATTATTTTTCCCTCCAACAAATATAATAAAATATTCCATAAAAGTTGGATCTAGAATTGGTTAATAATATTCTAATTATGCACCAATATCTAGACTAACTCAATATTTTGTTATAAATAGAACGGTTTTTCCATTCACTCACTACCTTTTGTTGCCTAAATATCACTTTGGATCTATTCTTTTGGTTTAACTTTGATCCTCCATCATTGTCATATTTTGCTACCATTTTTCTTGTGAGCTCCCTTTGAGTTCCATTTTTGTCTGGGTTTTCTACACCATCAATAAAGATATCTTAGATCTGAAGTGTTGAGGACTTACAAGAACCCATCCCATTGAGGGGGACTGGTGACAAGCATCAACCGCGACTGAGATGACAATTTTTTCTGAAACATGCTCCCGACAGTGCCGAAAGTGAAGATCGCACTTTTTGGGCCCAAACCTATGACCTGGACCATCAGGGCATAGAAAACTGCCCCAAACCTACGACCTCTACATAAATCAGGTCAGAAACTATGACCTGAACTTTTTGCAGGAATTTTTCTGAGATTTTGCTGGGTTTGTCTAAGCCTCTGTTCGGGGTTGTCTAACCTCCATATCTTCTCATTTTGGACTTGTACTTGATCTTTTTTACTCATCAAAGTGGGAACCTAGCCCCCTAGGGATTTAGTACCCTCCACCTTTCTAGGAGGAGTTTTAGCTGTAGCAGGTCGTCTAAAATTTCAGTGTGTTTAGCCATTTTTCAGATCTGATCCCTTACCTTCAGATCCACTTCAGATTGGTTATTCATCCATCCAAAATGCCTCTTTTTAGTTTTTTTTGGGTCTTCGACCTCTAGGTTCCCCTCCATTTCCCTCCAGGTTGTAGCCTTTCGCCACCTCATTTGCAACAATTTTCCCTCTGATTTTTTGTTGATTTCTGCACCTATTTCCAGCATATCTGAAATTTAGATCATTGTCCCTTCTGAAATTAGATATATTGGTTATTTTGGTGTTTTTTGACTAGATTTTTACCCACCTACAAACTAGTTGTTGAGAGGCCCGCCTCCTTGGGTTTAGATTAATTCATAATTGGTTGTTTATTTTCTGTTATATTTAATTTCATTTACTGTTATTTGTAGATTTATTTACATTTATACATCACACTTTTTATTTTTCTCTACAAATTTCTGGGTTCAGAAATTAAAATTTACACACTTAAAACACACACCCTAAGTGAAGAAGAGCCTGGTTAACGATGCCAGGAAAAGACTTTAACATTTTAATCAATTGATCCTACACCTCTCTGCCCTTGTTTCGACATTTTAATCATTTGATCTTGCACCTCCTTGTCCTTGTTGGTCTCTCTTCCCTTTGTGATCCATGTTTGTTCTGTCATCATTGCGCCCCCAAGGCATTTATCCCGGAGACTTCTTGGCCTTCATCCTTAGTTTCTGTTAGGAGGAATTACTCCTTCGCGTAGGATCCGAGTTAGTCCTCCACTGAGTCCACATTCTGACTCCTCTTATGGTTCATTGGGTTCCCCTTCTGGTTCCATCCTTATTTCTCCCCCTGTCACCTTCACCATGTCTGGTTCAGGACCTAACGCTGGTGGTAGCCCCGGCCCTAATTCTGGGAATACTACTAGTGGGACCATAATAGGAACTATCCCGATTTCTCCCTTGCTCCCCTTTATGGCAGGCCTCAGTCTTCTCGATTTTAACCAGTTGATCAATGACCCCATACACCATGATGTTGGTTGGCCTGCTATTTCAAACAAGCTCCCTTTCGACATCTCCAAGTTTGAAGGTCTTGCTAGTGAAGATCCTACAAATCATGTTCGATCTTTCCACATGTGGTGTTCGTCTAACTCCACCACCGATGACTCCATCCATCTTCGGTTGTTCCAATGTACGCTTACTAGAGAAGCTTCTAAGTGGTATGTTGATCAGGCCTCCTCCTCTCATACCACCTTTGCAACTCTTGCCTGGGATTTTCTATCTTATTTCCAGTTTCCCCTTCATTATGACATTGGTACCGAAATTTTGACCTCTTTCCGTCAATTTTCTACGACCCACCTATCTGATCATGTCTAGGAATGGCGAAGAAGAAAGAGTCTATGTCAAGCCCCTACCTTCGAATACTGTGTCTACATGGACTGGTTCCTTAGATCCCTTTTTCCTACTATCGGCAAAGATGTCACATTGCATTTTCCTCAGACCGAAGAAGCTGCTCTCCAGATTGCGTTAAAGTATGACCTGATCTATGCATAGTCTGGTTATTTTTATACCGTCTTACCTGATCTCCCTAAACCCAGTGGTACCAATGCACCGGGGGCATCCCATGCCGCCAATGGTATCGTTGGAGCCCTTTCTCATCCATACGCTCATCCTCCCATGGGCTATGGTTTCCCTCAGGGAGGGGCCAGCTCCTCCAACACTTTCCCCCCTCCTGGTAACATGTATCCAGGATACGAAATGCCTCATCCTTTTGCCCAACCTGTTTGCCACAATGTTTTCCAACCTCCTTATTATCCGTATCCATAGCCTGGTGCTCCAACTCCTCGAGCATTATCACACCCGCCTTCCTTGCCTTCTCAACCCCTACAACAGTAGCCACCACCCCTTCAAGGGCAGGTGTATGCATAGCAGGGCACGACTGATCCTCCTACTTCCAAAAAGAAGAGGAAAGGCACCCAAAATCAATCTACCCCAGGTAACCCAGGACCTAATCCCCAAGGGAATGCACCTAACACTGCTAACTAGAAATAGGGCACTCAGCCCAAGTAGGACAGGCATGTTCGCATGAATAAGCCTTGTTCTTGTTGTGGTGTCTATGGTCATTACACCCACGATTTTCCTCTTTTACCACACATGCGAAAGATGTGGGAGACTCAAGCAGCATCACGAGGACATCAAGTGTCCCTTTTGGTTCCTCCCAATGATGCACCTATCCAGCCAGCTGTGTTTACCAATCCTTTCCCTCAACAACGATTCATGGCTTACCAACCACCTGAAGGTTAGGTGGCCACTCAACCTCCTCCATATGGTACCTCCAATTACCAGATTCTCATGATGAACTCTAACCAACCCATGACCATTGACCTCAACCTTCAGACTAAGTCCCGTAAGTACAACAAGCCTCCCTCTATTTCTGCCCTCGAGCCCCCTTCTTTAGGTTATACAGAGCCTCTTTCAAAAACCAATGGTCCTTTACAGATCCCTCTGCCTAAGGTAGATGTTCATAGAAATATCCCCCAGGGACCATTACATCGAAACGCTACTTCTAGAAAAGTTGCCCATTCGTATAGTATAGTAGATGATTTGGCACAATATCCTACTTCCATCTCAATGCTGGAACTCCTCTAGTCATGCCCTTCACAACGGAAATCTCTACTAACTCCCATGGTCGTTGTAGATCCTTCAGATGATCGTTTTATTGTATTTGATGTTGACCAGTTAGAACATTCTCCCCTTCCTGCTTCTGTCGCCTTCCAAATCCCCGTCAAGATCCGGAACACCAAAATCTCTCGTTGTATCATTGATGAGGGGGCATCCACCTGCGTGATGTTCACTTCGGTTTGGAAGCAACTCATATCACCTAAGTTGGCCCCTTCCACTATCACCCTTTGAGCATGGGATGGCCACTCTTCCCAGCCCATTAGCATGTTCTGCAATCATCCTATTACTCTTGTAGGAAAGACTGTTTGTGTTGACGTAGAAGTCATTGATGCCCCCTTAGATTACAACATTCTATTGGGTCGTAGCTACACCTATGCAATGTCCGTTGTACCATCTATGGTTCACCATAAGATGTCCTTTCCCCATAATGGAAAGTTAGTCATCGTTGACCAGTTGACATATTACGAACCGAAGTCTTAGACCTCCCCTGAGTCCATCATATCTTTGAGCAAACCATCGAACCTTTGACCAGTGTCTCACCCAGAATCTACAAAGACTCCTCTTTTCTTGGTTCATTCCTTGGTCTTCCTCCTCCTGTCTCTGATCCCAGCTCATCAAATGTTTGCATGATGCAATCGTCTCGGGCTTCCCTCAAGTGGCCCGCTTCGACTAGTCAGCAGTCCTGCCCTCTGCAACCTGCTCCTAGCACTTTGACTCAGCCTTCTATACCCTCTCCTCCTATCCCTTCACCTGCATTTGGTATCCATGAGCCTCTCTACCCTCCTGGCACAGTTCCTCCTGGCCTTAACCACCTCAGAACTGTCCCACCTGGCCATTTCCCCTCCGGTCAGATACCGTTCCTAGATCCCCCTCCTGGAGTGTTCTCAGTACCTGTTATGGCTACCTCATCCCTTCCTAACCTGACCCTGGGGATCCTCGTCTAATACATTGATCCCCCAGCCGCTACCACGCTTCCTCATCCCAAACCTTTCCTTGCTTTGATCTCGGTCCAACTGGTCCCCATGACCCCTCCCTCTGCTACCGTGCCTCAGCCACCTCAACAGGAACCTCCTCCTGTTGTGACATATTTAGGTAAAGGGGGCAAAGCTTGCAAGGAGGCACCTAAAGACAAGGCTGCCCCAACTAACCCTGTTCCCCCTCAGCCTCCAAAGCCTTGTGCTTTGTGTGATTTTGTCGCTCATGCCACCCATCATTGTCCTGAATTGCCTCGTGTCAAGCCCATGGTTAATGTTGCGTTCCCTGAGTCTACGGTCCCTGAAGCCTCTGTTTCTTCCTCGACTGTAGCCAAGAACCCTAAGACTATTCACACCAACAAACCTTGTGCTTTTTGTGATCTCTATGGCCATTATACCCACCATTGTCCCCACCTCACGCATTACCTCACCTCTTTGGAGGTAGTCCGGGAGTACGAGATTGAACAGAACCAGTCTGCCTCTCCCGTCCTTGCGCAGTATGCTTCAGGCCAGCTTGAGGATTTACTTGCTCCCATTGACATTCCCCCTCCTGATGTCGAGATGATGGATCCTACAGCCACCATCCTCTACCTATCATCATTCATGAGATCCACGGTGGAAGATCCCTCTAAGACTTCCCCTTCTGCTTCGCTCGACCTCCATTCAGTGATCACCCTCGGATCAACATCAATGGATCCCTTATTTTCTTGTTCTTCTGTCACCCACTGTGACGATCCGCATGTGAACCTTTCTTCTCATGATGATGATTTAGGTAGCTTCGCCGCATCATGTGGTCTCCCTTCCTCCAGTCACCCCATCTTCTACTGTGATGATGACATCATGGAAGAATTTTGCACCCCTGACTTCATCTTTCCCACCCATAAGCAGTATGGCACCATATGTGTCTATGGTGACTTTTGTGGCCTGAGCACAAGCTCCCCCCAAGGTAGGTCCCACACACCACCTACCTGTCGGGGTGCAGGTGGTAGACATCCTACCTAGAGCACTCCCTCTAGCAGTGTTTGTTTGATTTCTACTTTGCGTTCAGGTTGCCAGCATTCTTCATCATCCTCTCATTTATTGTCTTATGGCACCTTTCATATGGACCCCTCATCCACACCTTATATCAGTTATGCCAATGGTGCAATTCTCTACTCTCAGAATCTAGCCTCGGTAGGTTGGTACATTTTTACCCCCTTACATTCGCTTGTTCTCCCGAACGATGTATGCATTGGTACTGCCACCAATAACTAGGCTGAATATGATGCAGTGCGAGGTTTATTAGTCGATGCCCTTTCTCATCGCATCCTCCACCTTCATGTTCGTTTATATTCCCTGCTTCTTGTCATGCAATTGAATGGTGTCTATCATGTGCATAATCCTACCCTTTTTAGAATATATTACGAGTGAAGCTTTTGATGCGTGAATTTGAAATCATTACATTTAGTCATGTACCTAGAGAAAAAAATCATTATGTAGATAACATTACAAACAATATTCTAGATTGGCACTTAGCACACGCATTTAACACAAGGCAATAACATAAAACCATAAAAACAATGCATATCAATTATATGTGTCGTATAAAATGTTTTAGAGTCCATCAACTCTTATGCATATGACATGCCCATAACATGTTACAAAAACTCAAAACTGGGGGCACCACCTGCCCCTACACCTAATCACT
Source organism: Pinus albicaulis (assembly GCA_034641835.2). Classification (NCBI taxonomy): domain Eukaryota; kingdom Viridiplantae; phylum Streptophyta; class Pinopsida; order Pinales; family Pinaceae; genus Pinus; species Pinus albicaulis. Next base: position 1,164,573,462 of record CM076577.1, read on the forward strand.
ATCTGGAGGATCCCGAGCCAATAGCTCTACTTCTGCAGCTTGTAGATCGCGCATCCCCAGTCTGGCCATCACCATGCGCCGCATGACCCCTCGCCACTCCTAGGGTAGACCAATACATGGCTATATGTACTGGTCATCCAAATATTGCCAGCCATTCTCTAAAACACTGGTCAGAAGCCTCTCACATATATAATAGATGTCCTCCAGGAGGGCCATTGCATCCTCATCTTGTGGCACTCTCGATCCACTAGGTCCTGCAACTCCTGATACTGCATGTCGTCCCATATACCTAGCCGGTTTTACCGGTGCTGTATCTGCATACCAAAAGTGAAATAACCAGTACCATATAAAATATTCTAAAACTTTAAAATGCACATAAAATATTAGCAACTTTTCACTTACCATAATTCTGGGTCCCCACGATAACTCATCCCACTATAGGGATAGTCGTCTATGTACAATGGCATCTGACCCCAATGAGAAAATAACTCGAGTAGGAACACCCATCTAACCGCCCCACCTCCTCCTCTGCATGGTATCCACCCCCACAAGCACATCCTAGGCTCCCTCGGGCCCCCATCCTGGATCTGTATACGATGTCAAAGTGTTGGGATATTCTCAAAGAAGAGCAAGCACAACACTGTGCCATATGTACAATCATGGTTCACTTGTCACTTGCATAGTGACAACTGTCATTTCAACGACGATAGCATCATCTAGGCCCACCCATAGTAGGTCTCACTCAACACACTCTCAATAAGCATCATCTGCCCTCCAGCGATGTGGTGGAGTGCCTGGTTGCCTAGGATCCACATCACCGCTGTGGCCACATCACAAGTCTCTAACCTCTCTAGATCCCCGATCGATATCCGTGTTCGCTTGACATGGAGACCTGGTCAAAAATGGTGCTCTACAAACTCCATAATGTTTTTCCCTCGTAGTAACACTGGCTGACTATTCCCCACCATCCCAAGTGGTGGGAGACCAATCAAAAAATATATATCCTGGACTGTCAACTCGATCTGGTGCCCCTTCACTATAAATACCTCATGGTCTAGATCCCAATAACTGACAATTCGGGCCAACAAAGGCTCCCTAGCTCTCATCAAAGGGTTCTCCACAAACTTCAGGACCCCAAACCTAGCCAATGCACTGCAGACACCATGATCCTCCCGAATCTCTGACCGTAATGTGCCTAGGTCTCTCTCTCTCCAGTTGATCCCCAATTCTGCCATATATGCACAAAACCATCATATCTATCAGTGTACAGAAAGGAAATACTACATTCAAACATGAAAACCCAGCTCTCATCCAAAAAATAGCACAGCAAAACCCCTCTCTATTAGGTCGCACTTTTCAGGCAAAATCCTGGGACAGGTCGCACTTTTCTGCCCAAAACTTGCTACCCAGGTCGCAGATATTGCCCCAAAAAGTGTGACCCAGCCGTGAAGATGAGAAGAGGTCTATTCCTGAGCTCTGGGCACCTAAACTGAACTTTCAATCCACTGAAATGAAAGAGTAGCGTTAGGCCTCTTACCTGCAACTGACGGATCTCGATACCAATGGTTGGTTTGTCTGCTACTATTGCCGTAAGATTTAGGGCCTTCTCTCCTCTCTACATTCACCACAGTTAAACTTTCAAATGAGTGAATTTGGAGGGAAAACGCCTTATTAAAATAGAAACCCCAGATTTTTCTTTCGCCTACTGCAGCCAAACCGTAGCTCAGTTTGACAAACCGTGATTTGTACCATTGGAAAGCTCTCACCGAGATGTCAAATGGGTATTTGTTAGTTTTTTTTTTATTTGATACTTCACGAGGACATATTTTTTCCAAGAAGAATCACTTCATCACTCCTAAAAATCGAATTTATTCACTTGCAACACTTTTACTTGGGGCACCACTTTGCCTCCATTCTTGTCCATGCTCATGTCGATTTTTGTCGTGAGAAACCATCTTGTACTCATATTTTCATGGTCTCCTCTGGACCTTTTCTATGTAGCAGCATCATTGATTCGCCCTTGTTTAGAGCATCCGAGTTTAGTCATCATCACATCCATGGAGTATATCTCGATTCCCTTTGTATCCTGCCATAGTCCTTCATCCTTCATTACTTGGTTCCTCTCTCGTATTGCACATTATGGCCTTCATTCCTACTGTCCCCTGTCCCCTTTGATATTGTGTTAGTTTCTGCCAAGTCATCCATGCCCTTTATGCTCTAACAAGGGAAGTCGTCGGTTTGCTACTCAGTACCCCCCATTTCATCATCATCCGTGATGTCAGTCTACTATTTTCTCTCATGCCTTAGTTGAGGATCCCTTATTGCCTCACCTATGGAAAACATCCTTTTGTCGACATCAGATCATTCATTCAAGAAGACAGGTCTAGAGGACGGTGTACCTTGCTTCCATCTTCCACTCTTGTTTGGTGCCTCAGATCAGGCAAAGGGACTCCTTATTTCCCTTTGACTTGATTGTTTCTTAGGTCTATCTCCTTATGGCATGATCAAGATCTGTATACTTTATGGTTCAGTGATGCAGCAAATTGTACCGGTGATTCACGGGTGTGTGTGAGATTTTTCAGACCTCATGAGGGGGTGGCCCTTCAGGTAGCCCCCCACATGCTCGGATGACCTCTTCATTACAGCCTTCGATGCAGCTCCAGAGATTTGATGATTTCGGCCTCAGCCGCTTGCAACACCTTTTAGTTTGCATGTATCATTCAGATTTTTAGAGCCCTCTCCTGTTTACAGGGCCTCTTTTCTTGTACTTATATCTCATGTACTCAGATATTATTTTATAATTCCTTACTGTTATCCCAGGCACAGTATGTATGTGGGATCCATTATCATGTTTTTATCTAGCTCATGTTCACGCCATCATATACTATATAGTTTATCGGAGGCATTATTCTTTGTACTTTGTCTCGACAGGCATAGGTATGCCTCCCCTGCCACCTATAGCATAGGTACTCACTCATAAAATAGACTTTTTGCACCTTTAAGTCTCTCCTCCTCAGGGTCTTATCCTCTAGTGATTTTTTCTACCTTATATTTCTCTCTCTCTGACTTCCCCTTCGGTGTCTTGTGATTGAGTTCTTACAACATACTTTGGTCATACGATTAGCTTCTAACATTCGCACACTAGGGGGAAATCTGTTACACCATTTTTTGGTCATCTAAAATGTTACTATTAGATGGAGCAAAGTACACCATGTAAGACCAATTTTACCCTAAGTAAAATTTCTTTCATTATAAAAAATAACTTAGTAATCCATATTTATTAAGTTGTTTATGGTCTAAACAAGAAACCCCAAGAGGAAATATTGGATAAACCCACATTTGTTTGATTTTCCTAAAGGAATTAGTTAAAAATCAGTTTAATTAATATTCCTGGTCATATTTAACCCAAAACAGGACAATTATTTAGATTAATCATTATCTATCTTATTATTTTCTAGGAATAATTATTTAAACTTAAATAATATTCCTTGTTAAATTTGACTAAATCATTTATAAATAATTGAATAAATCATTATTTATTTAATTATTACTCAACCACATCCTTAAAATAATAAATAAATCATTTATATATTTATTATTTACAAATAAAAAGGGATTACAACCAAATTCAGGTCTCAGGTATTTTTTCCCTCCAACAAATATAATAAAATATTCCATAAAGTTGGATCTTGATTTGGTTAATAATATTTTAATTATGCACCAATATCTAGATTAACTCAATATTTTGTTATAAATAGAAGGGTTTTCCCATTCATTTATCACCTTTTGTTGCCTAAAGATCACTCTGGATCTCTACTTTTGGTCTGACTTTGATCCTCCATCATTGTCATATTTTGCTACCATTTTTCTTGTGAGCTCCCTTTGAGTTCCATTTTTGTCTAGGTTTTCTACACCATCAAGAGAGACAGACCTTAGATCTGAAGTGCTGAGGAATTACAAGAACCCATCCCATTGAGGGGGACTGGTAACATCTTTCTATGTTCCCTTCCTAGGGGTCAATAAATAAAAAATTCTTTTAAAATATTCTTGTCTTTTCTATTGGATGCATGGAGCAACTCTTGCTTTTATTTACTGCATAGATCTAGATTTTGTAGCATTTATCTTGGTCAACTAACTGCAGATCTAAAGAAATTGGCAGCCATCTTTGATGTTAGGGTTGTTTGTTATGCACAGCTAAAGTGATATTTTTTCGTACACTTGTGATTAGAATTCATACTAACATAGGCTATGCTAACTCTGGTATCCTGTACAACTTATTTCCAAAAATAATAATAACAGTACAAGGCCTAGACTCATACACAGCATGTCACTTCCACAATTATGGTTGGCCTAATAATACATCACAAACTTCGAGAGGAGAAACATCAAACAATACCTCATATGTGAAGGGCTTGATGCTCTAAGGCAGGCGGCACTGCTGGCTGACGCAGAGATCTCATCCTTGTTGAAAACAACTAATGGTGTACGATTGTGGGTGTGTTATAGTCGGTAGGCCCAGCCGCTTCACGACCTCTGCAGAAATGAGGTTCTTTTGGCTCTTGTTGTCGGCAATGAACTGTAGCAGAGAACCCTTCACCCACATCTGTGAGTGGAAGAGGCACTCCCTCTCCTCTAGATCTTTGGGTTCATCCTTCTATATATTGGTGGTGGCAACGGTGGCATTGGGCTCCGTATAAATAAATTTCTTCCATTTTTTGTTCCCTTTTTCAGGTTCTAACTAAGATTCATAACACGCATATGATTCAGAAGCCTTCATCTCGACCACCAATGACTACTTGGTTCGACACTCACTCATGTTGTGAGTGGGACTCTTATGGATCTCACACCACTTTCCCATGTCCTTATTTATCTTCGTGGGTGTTTTTATTTTATTGTGGCTTCGATGGGTTGTCCTGGGTCACCCCCCCTTGGCTTTGTCCTTTGTTCTGCAGTTTGGGGGTGCCTTTCCATTGCTTCGGATTCGTAAATCCAAAGTATTTTTTCTTTTGTTTAAACTTATTCTCGATCTTAAAAACATATCAATAAGTGACACCAAGTGAGGAGATGTAAAAGAACTCCATTACGTCCTGGATGTACTTCTGTAAATAGTTGCAGTACTTGAGTACCAAATTTCTCTCAAAATCATTGATACCTATATTCGTGCAAAGGGAATGAAAACCATTTGTGAACTCTAGCACATCATAGTCCCTTCCCTACCATGGGATGGTCCACTTAATGTATTTATCTTCATAGCTCCTAACAAGGTAATATTGTTCCTTGATGGCATCTCAGAAAGAATTCCAAGTGGGTGCGACAGAAAATAGTGAGGATTCCCTCTCATCCTTTTGCTCACAGTAGGTTTCCCACAAACCCTTGACATGGGGGGCAACTTTGAGGAGTGCAAAAGTAATATTTTCCCGATCGGAAAAGTCATGAATCGAAAAATATCCTTCCAACAGATTTAACCATCTATCTATGGTGTCTGAATCTATCTGGCCTTCAAATATGGGAATTTCAAAGTTAACTTCTACCTTAAAAGGAGTGGTGCCTCCAGAGTGGCTATTGGATGAAGATGCATCACCTGTGGGTAGTCGTCGAAGGATGTGGGCAAAGTTATCCATCATTAAATTCATATGTTTCTCGAGGGTCTCCTAGAGAAACATTTTGAAAGGATATCCTCCTCCCTTGTCTTTCTTTTCTTCCGCCATGGGAGGTCGTCAAGGTTTACAAGGATGATATTACAAAGGTTCAACCAATTCGAGCCCTAACTCCTTATACCCTGGCCTCATTGGGGACATGCAAAGAAAAAAAAAAGAGCAGATTGCTTTGATACCACTGATACGGACTTATCTAGGAATGCAATAAAAAATAGATATAAACATAAACAAAGAGATGATGTAGAAATAAAAATCCATTTCATTAATATTAAAGAACTGAAACATGCTTACATACAAAATGGAAATAAGTAGCTCAAGCGATGATAGCTTATTTCTGAGAAGAGATGTGGTGGCTACATGCCTCTGAACTATCTTACAATGTGGCCCCAAGGCCTATTTATTATTGATAAACAATGGCAAACCCTAAACATCAAAAAACCTAACCATAGGAGATGAATCGCCAAAATTGTGAGCCCTATTAGGGTAAATTGGTACATCAACTTCTCGGGGCCGCAACTTTGGCATACAATATTCATTTGACACACACGATACCTCATTAGAAAGATATAGCCAATGACTAAAAATTTGGACTACAAATATCAAGCATGGAATCATGTTTTTTTTTCCAAAAAAAACTTCGTTTAGGGCCTCAAAATGGCTTCAGAAGTTCAAGACCCAAAAAACTGCCAAAAATAGTAAACTCTGCTACAATTAAAGAAATAAAAAAATTGAAAGAAACATTGGTGGGGGTACAAGAGGAAACATTGGGTGGCCACCAATATCCACCTGGATCAAGTTGGGATCTCATATGAGGATTCCCCCTTCTCTCATGTTGACCATAGGAAGGACTAAGATGTGCCATGGTGAGGGATAGAACATGGTTCAAAGGGATGAGGATAAGACAAATAGGGAAAGGGAGACAAAAAATCACCAAGCACAACCAAGAACATATAAGGGGAGGATACACACACATATTTGGAAAGAAAAATAGGGCCCTACACAGGAAAAGAAGGGAGGTAAGAAAAAATGCAGAAAGATGGATAGAGGGAGCATGCCACCTTACCTCCTCAATAGATAAAAACATAGTGTAAAGAAAAGAGATTAAATAGAATAACAAGATAGGCCCAGAGAAACATACCCATACAACACACACAGAGAAAGGTGCACCTATAAAATCTATGTGCAAGAGTAAACATCAATAATTATTGCATACATTTTAACTAATAACACATCACTTTTGTCAGACCCATTAAAGAATATAAAGTCAGCTCAAGTGAGTTGGGTAACCTATGTATGGTATTGCATGTGGAAGCATGGACATTGGTAGGAGCAATGGCTCGTGTAAGCATTGGAGTACCCATCCACCCTTGGAATATTAAGTAATCAATTTATCACTTACAGAAGATTGAATTTCGAGAGAATCTCTCTCTCTCTCTCTCTCTATATATATATATATATATATATATATATATATATATATATATACATATGCTTCGAAATAAAATAATTAAGAATTAGTTCTTTTAATATTCTTATCATTAATAATTATAAGAATATTCTTCATGTATTATCGATAAAGTAGTTAATAATATTTAATTATTCAACAACCCTCATTTTACGAGAGTTTTTACGGTATCTTATGCTATATAGATATATATATATATATATATATATATATATATATATATATATATATATATAATGAGAACAATTTTGTTAATAAAAATATGCATTGTGGATGTAGTAGTTACATCTAAACAAAAACTTCCCTTTAGCTAGTTTACATTCACGTTCATCTTTTGAATTTCCAATATGTCAAAATTTTGTAGTTCCTTTAAATCAAATATTGTTCCTAAATGCATATATATTCCAAAAAACATACAAATTTTGGCAACATTTACATGCTAACATACCAACTATTTGGAGGAGTGATATTGCCAAGGTTGGTTCCCCCCTTCTAAGGGGATATTGCTACATTTAGATCAGTAACATTGCTAATGGCATTGCTAGAGAGAGAAGAATTTAAGGACCTCTTGTTAATAATGGTATGATTATCTTGAGTTTGCTTGTGCAAGCTAGATAATTGGTCCTCTTTTCTATGCATCAGATTTCAATTCTCAACTAGTAGCTCCATGACCATCGTCGCATTAAGTTATGGTGCAATTCCAAAGCAATAATTTCATCTTGAAAATGAAACTTTTTCTCTATTATCTATTTGTAATCCTCAATAGGAAGTTATGGCATTGTTCTATATTTCTTTTTTCTCTCTGCACCCATTGTTCACAATAGACAAAAATATTAAGAAATTATTGAGCCAAGCATCATAGAAGGACCTCACAAATTGATGAGCACTGCCTAAATTTGTCACACCTCTACACTTCCATTGTGTTTCCCCAAAAATACTTCTACTTGAGGCTAAAACCAAAAATTTTAAAAAGTTTGAAAATCAAAATCCCTAATTTCCAATATCTTAGATGTCCAACCTCCCCCACTACTCATAAATAGTGGATTGAGAAATTGAGGGCTTAAAACTTTCAATCAACTAAGTCTCCCTATTTCCAAGGGACATGGGTATCAACTCCAATTGATTCCATTGTTGGCATTGACACAGATCAATTACCATATAATACAACCAAACAAGAGTGTGCCCAAACCAATTTTCTATTTCTCACCAAAATTCCACCAAGTTCAAGCTAAAATGTTGACTGTGAAGAAAATCATCCCACAAACCCAGAGAGATATAAATGAGAGTGTGCCCAAACCAATTTTCAACTTCCTCCCCCCCCCGCACCACCACCCCCCCCTCCCCAACTTTCCACCAATTTCAAGTTAACATGTAAATTGCATAGTAGAGTGACCCACAAACCCAGAGAGACAAGAACAACAATGTGCCCAAACCAATTCTTAATTTTCTCTCAAATTTCCAGCAAGTTCAATCTAACATGTAAACTGCATAGTAGAGAGGCCAAAAAAACCCAAAGGGACAATAATACCTTCCTGAGCTTGGTTTACCATCTTCATCTTCCACTCATACACACTAAACCCAACAATTGTGGTTTGGTTTAATATATCTAGCTTGGTCATGACCTTAAAATTATTATTACTATTATTTTGAACTAGATTGAACCTAGGTTGACCCTAGCACCAATGTTGGATGGAAGAATAATATTCTCAGCAATGGGATGTTATCACAAGGATTATGTGGAGCTCCATCGAGTTTGGACACCCCTTGGGATAGCTTAGTTCCCCCAAAGGTGCCTCCCATCGTTAACCCCTCCCCGTGAGATTTGAACCTCTAATTTGGTAAGGACAAAACGCACACAAACCAATTGATCTACGCCTCATGGGTGTATATATATATATATATATATATATATATATATATATATATATATATATATATATATATATATATATATATATTATTTTTATTTTTGCATATAAATTATTTCATATTCATAATAATTCTAATTTTAAATTTCACATGTAAATTTAATTAATAAGCATATACAAATTTAATATTTATAGCCTTAAAACCACTTTTACTTGGCTAAGAGCTCGTCTTCCTCGGACGTAAGGAAACAATTTAATGGCCCAAGACCCAGAGGCATCTAGCAAGAGTGAAAGCCTACCCACTTGCGCACCACCAAAGTGTAATTCCAGGTGGCGTGGTTGTTCTTGAATAACGGTGATGAGTCATCTTGCATTATCAGATAGCAATCATGGATGATTGTCCCCACTATTAGTTTGACAACTAAGATCTGATGTGTTTTCCCAATGTCTAAAAAAAAAAAAAAAATCTTGATATTTACAACAAGTTATTTTTATAACTTATAAATCTATATATACATTCAATACTATGTATATGATAATTAAAAAATAAGTTCAAAAACTTATAGATGTGGAAAAAAAGTAATGCATATATATAACTATATATATTTAAAGTTTTAATAAAATTAAATATAAAAACCTGAAATTTACATAAATAATATTATTACAAATCAACATAAATCCATTTTAATTTTGTATAAAAAAAATGTAGTGCTTCTAGAAATTTGATTTTAAATTTTGATTTTTACAAATTTAAAGTTAAAAAAAAATTATAATAATTATTAATATCTTTTCAAATTTTTAATATTCGATTTTTTATATTACTTTATAATATTTAAATGATAAATAATTTTAAACTATAATTAATTAATTATTAACATATATTTTATAAATGATATAATTATTTATTAACCTATATATTATAAATGATATTTAGTAAATTAAATTATATAGTTTTTTTTATTATATATATTTTTAAGATAAATATAGATTTATTTAAGAATTATTTGAGACTAGATTATGTTAGCTTTGAAGCAAGAAATTTTTTTAAAATATAAACTCTAAATTATTTAATGTCTTACTATTTCATGTTTTAATTTTATTTTATTTTAATAAATATAGAATTTTTTTGAAGAATTGTTTGACAGTACAACTATGTTATCTTAAATCGAAAATCAATTCTTTTAAAATATAAATTTTAAAAGATTTGGTATCTTACTATTTCATGGATTTTAAACTAGATTTAAATTGGTTTTAATATAATTCTTTGAATAAACATAGAATATCAAATTTAACTATATGTAGGTATAGGTTTAGATAATATTATTTATCCAATTCAACTAAAATAGATTAATTGCTTTGTTTGGTTCTATATTCATGATGTGTAAACTAATGGGTTTATTTGGAGTTGAGTTTCTATTAAATCATCAATTTTAAATTAATGCTCAATTTTTTAAATTGAAGTTTGTATGCATAAAAATTTTATTCATTTACATTTCAGGTGGAATATATTAACGTTAAAATTGTTAGTTATTTTCTAGAAATTGGTTCATGGTTCTCTTAGTATTTTTGGCACTCTATTCTTTTCAGGGATTTGGGTGATCAATTTCTTTTGGGTTTCTTCAATGGGTCCTCTACAAATGGTTCATGTGGTTGCAGTGATCTTATCTGACTTTGCCTTAGTATGTAATTTCATTTCTTCTAGAATAGTGACATAGGTACTAATAGTCAGGCTAAGATTGTGGTCGTGTGGGGAATTATCCAAAATGTTGTTTGGCTTGCCATATATTCCTTTAGTGTCATTGGTGACTCTAAGGTGGTCATTTATTGGTTGCATGGGTGGAACTCTCTGGAGGTTCCTTCGCTTCACCATTGGATGGTCAACATTGAGGCTCTCTGCTCCTCCTTCAATGATATCTCTTTCTTGCATGTGTTCCAAGAGAAAAATTTGGTCGATGATGTTCTATCCTAGGCACTCTATTATTTTCAGGGATATGTGTGATCAATTTCCTTTGGGCTTCTTCGATGGGGCCTTTCCCCACTCCACTCTTTCCACTTCCATCTCCCCAAAAGTTGGATCTTGCCCATGACAAATGCAATATTCTACATCGGGAATTTCAATATGATTTCACGCACTCTGAACCCTTTTACTCCGACCTCAAAGCTTCTTATCGTCATCTCCTTCGTTGCAAGAAATTAATCATTGTCTCTCTTACAAGAAAAGAACTTTATGCTCTCCTTGTCCACTCCCCTAAACAATTTCAACGTACCATCTTTCCTCGACACTCCCCTCTTCCATCTGACCTTGGCCCTACATCCATGTTCTCTCATACTTCCCGGGTAGGCCCAAATTCATGTTACCTCCCCACCCTCTTCTTGTTACCTATTCTTAGACATAGATATTAGAGAGGCCATTTGGGTGATGAACAACAACAAAGCAGTCGATGAGGAAGGCTACCAAGAAGAGTTCTTTAATCACAGTTTCAGTGCTTTGGTTAGCTACTTAGATGATCTCTTCAACCATGTTTTCCGTGAAGGTTTTCCACCGACATGGTCACACCACATCATCCATCTGATCCACAAATCAGGTTCTACCTCAAATCCCAATAACTACGGAATAATCATGGTCGACCACACATTCTAGAAGTCATATGCTACTATTGTACATAGGAAGCTCTCCAGTGACTTTGAGCAAAGTCAAATTAGAGCTAGGGGACATGAAATTTTTCGAGTGGCTCATTAGACCATGAACCACATCTTCACTCTCCACGCCATGATTGAGGAGGCACAACACCACTCTTCGAAAGTCTACTATTTTTTGGTAGATTTTCAGAAAGATTTTGACTCTATTCTGAGGGAAGCCTTACTCCAGAGACTCAAAGATATTGGCATCTCTGCGACACTATTGACAGTTATTATGTGCCTATATGAGTTTTTCCTTGGTCATCTTCGCACGACTGATGGGATGTATGATTTCATCCAAAGCACTATTGGGGTTAAACGGGGTTGTCCATCAATGCCCCCTACCTTGTTTGGGATCTACTTTGACGAGTTGGAGGCATTTCCACATGAGCATATCAAGGACACAAATGGATTACTTCTTCACCATGTTCTGGTATCTATTCTACTCTTTCTTGACGGCGTGGTCCTCTTCTCCTCTTCCCTAGAAGGATTACAAAGGCAGTTGGATTCCTTAGCTCTTTTTTGTGATCTTTGACAATTGAAAATCAACCTAGGTAAAACCAAGGTTATAATATTCAATGGGGTGAAGAAAACTTCAAACCTTCACTTCCTATTCAAAGGGGAGGAGGTTGAAATCACCAACACATTATACTTACTTGGGGGTGAAATTCTCAGGTCCCCGCTTAAGTTTTCATCCAATGCTTAAATCTCGGATAAATAAAGGATATGAATCCTTAGACATTCTTGAGAGACAGTGCTTTCTACATCACTTCCAGGAAATATCATCCAAGATGAGCCTCATGGACACCCTGATCTCTCCCACTATTCTATATGGCTCAGAGATTTGGGGATCATCTTTATTTGAGTCAGATTGGGCTTCAGTTGAGAGAGTCCAGATTCTTCTTCTCCACCGCATCATTAGATGCAAACAAACAATACCTTAGTACATCATCCTTGCAGATTTTGGAGCTCATCCCTTTTGGCTTGAGATATTCTTCAGATTGGTTTCATTCTTGCTTCATGTCTGGGGCTTTGTAGACTTGATAAAGAGTAGGTACTGTTATCCTTACTTGGAATATTTCTCTTCTAAGACTATTTCCCATTCTACTCCCTCGAGGTGGGACAAATGTCAGTTTACAAGAGTTTTAGATCTCTTATAGTTAGTGGGCATTCAGTTGGATCGTCTCCCTCCTTTCCGATATTCCTTAGATGGTTCCAGTCACCTTTTATCTACTAGACAAGAGTTTAACAAGATCAACATGGAGGACATTTGCAAGCAGTTCGTCCAGGTCACCTGGGTCAATCCTTCAGGAGGGTTGTACCCAAAGATGATCTTCTACACTGAGCACTTCTTGGGGTTGAGAGATAGACTCATTTTTCGACCCCAATATATGTTTCACCACTAGATGCATGCTCATTGGATTCCTCTAGGCCAGGTCATAATAGGTTCTCATAGACTTCAGGTAGAGACAAGCCACTAGATTGATAGAGTAGACAAAATCTGCCAATTATGTCATTTATAGGGAGTGTAGACCGAGGTGCACTTCATTTTTGGATGACCTATCTACTACGATATCTGAGGAAGGTTCCATTGCTTGTTCAAAGATTCTCAGGCCCTCATTGGTTTTTTTAGGTATCCTAACCAGATATTTTTGGCCCTATATATGCAAGAGGCTCTCAGGTTCCAAGCGCATATTCTTCAGCGTCCCATAAAACAAAAATCCACACAGAGGATCAAGGTATTTTTCAGGGTAATACCTTCAGAAAGGGGCACCAAGAGACTGACTGATACCATTACATATCCAAACTCTCGATCAGTGAGAATTTGTGGGACCTCACCCCGCCACACGAGATCTCAACCATTCTCAACAATTATTTGTCTTAGATCTATTCCTGGGAGAAGAACTAGGTCCTCTATACCTCAACAATGCATGAAATCCATAAGGAAATGACTTAGTGGATAGTTCGCACTTTCCATGGGATCTTCATTGGGCCAAAAGACTCTGTTGAGTTTTCTTTCGTGTTCTTCATTTAGCCTTAGATGTTAGGAGAGATAGATCTGATCCTCAGACCCATTATCTCCTAGATCTTCTCTATCAGGGTAGTTCATGCATGTATCTCTTATTCTCATGCATTGTATATTTTATACTTCAAGCATTGTATCTTTTGTATTCTTTTTTAGGAGACCGTTTGGTTCTCCCGCATTGTATAAAATTCATTGCACTCAACAATCTCTTTGACCTACTTTGTGGTCAATAGTTGGACATAAATATAATTATCTTATATTATCTTATCTTATCCAAGAGAGGGATCCCTCTTTGTCCTGGTATTATGTTTTTTAAACTCCGGATTGATGGCATTTTATAGGAATCTAGCTCCTTTGGTTTATGATCCTCTGCTTCTTTTTGGGATGCCTTTGTTTCTTTGTTTGGTCTATTCTCCTATGTTTAGGCCTGGTATTTTTTTAATGTGCTATCAATGTTGTTTCTTAGCGATGTTCCGTCTGCCTCTTTAGTCTTTTGATCTGGTGTTTTTTTTTTCTCTTGGGTTTGTACGGTCTGAAAAACCATATGTAATTTCTCATTTTGATTAATGAAGAATGAAAGTTTTTTTAGACTGAAAAAAAGGGTGGAATGGTACCATTTTAATTATAAGTATATTTGGGAAAGTGCGTTAGTCTCAAGAAGCCCTCCCATGCTTCACTACTTGCAAGGAAAGTCATTCATGCTTCCCTTCAAGGCGGTGCATTATCATTTTTCATGGGTCCATCTCTTTCCAATTCACTCTTCTAAATGTGATCTCCTTGAAATATGCAGTTTCATTTCTTCTTGGCCAGGAGCGCGTGAGCTCTAAAAATATGGACTACATTCCATTTTCCTATATAAGCCATTTAAATATTTTCTTGTTATATTGCACTAGTAGATCGCTTAAAGAGGAAATATCTGGATGTGATGGTCTCAATCTGTGGAATTTACATGTAGCAATGGTCGATGGACCTCACTAGAGTTAACAGGGCGGGACTATCATCCTTTGAAAAATTAACTCTGTAAATCATGATGTTAATGAAACCCCATTTTCCCTAGAATGGCATCTTCTGCTGGAAGGATTAGTAGTTTTAGATGGCATTGATGGCTGCATTGATGGCCTCGGCCTATTGGCGATAAGGGTTGAAAGCTAAATATTTCTCGAGAGATGGCATCTTCATCTACACTTAAGAAGAAGGTAATGGAGTATTCAATTCATTTGGTAATGAATTATCTACTAGCATTCAAGATTCAATTTGAGAGGATCCCTAAACAATATCATTGATGGGTTTTGTTTGTGTATAGAGACGTTACTACGGCAACAAAATTTGCATGCCAAGTGATTGATGAAAGGTTTACATCCAAAGTATTTGACACAATTCTTGTATGAGGCATTGTTAAGCTCTTGTGAACATAGCCTCTACAATCGAATGATTCATGCAATTTGTGGTTTGAAGAAATGCCCGTTCCACAAGTGAAATCCTCGTTATCATGGTCACAATATTCAATAGCAGATATAAATCTCAAAATGGAGCACATGGATCAAATCCCTTTGGGCTAAAAACGGATTTTGTTTGGAAGGAAACAAATCGATGATCAATTTCTGTGAGTAGAAGATAGAATTTGTAAGTATTCAACTCTCTTTTTGGTCTTATTACTGCGTGGAGGCGCACTGTGTAAAGGCATGCCTTCATCTAACAAATTTAGACAATAGAAGAGAGAAGAATACAAAACCAATTGCTGAAAGAACACACACCGTGATATATATATATATATATATATATATATATATATATATATATATATATATATATATATATATATATATATGTCAGTTAAGAAACAGTTAAACAGACTAGAACTAATTCTAAACTAAATACCCAACTAATTCTAAACTAACAACCGACTAACGATTAATCTTTAACACTCCCCCTTAATCTTTAGGGTTACATTGTTTTATTCCTAAATTTTGACATTGAAATTCAAAATAAACTTTTTCTAGCAGTTTGGTGATGATATGCACTAACTAATCCTTAGAATCACAAAATTTGAGAACAATATCACCATTTTTTACGAGTTCACGAATGAAGTGAAAATGAGTGTCGATGTGTTTTCTCTTTTGATGAAAGACATTGTTCTTCGATAAGGAAATAGCAGAAGTGTTGTCACAAAGGATTGAAATAGGTTCATTTTCTGTATATTCGAAGTCAGAAAGAAGTCTCTTTAGCCACACTGCTTGACATGATGCTGAATTCACTGCAACATACTCGGCCTTTGTTGAATATAACGCAACTATGGGCTGATTTTTTGATGACCACGAGATCAAGTTTCTTCAAAATATAAAAGCATAAGCAGAAGTGTTTTTCTGATCATCAATACATCCTGCATAATCACTATCTATATAACCAACAAGCTTACTATTTGTAGAGGTTGCATGCAATAAACCATAAGTAGATGTACCTGCAGTGTATCTTAACACCCTTTTTCCAACTTTATTATGATAGTCTTTAGGAGATTCCATAAACCTGGAAATATAACTAGCTGCAAATGCTATATCAGGTCTAGTAGTAGTAAGATACATAATACTACCAGCAAGTTTCTTATACAAATTTGAATTAACAATAATACCCATGTCATCTTTACTTAACTTTGTACCAACTTCAATAGGAGTATCCACCGGTTTACACCTGTCCATATTAAACTTTTTCAAAATGTCAATAGCATACTTATGTTGACCCATAAACATACCATCGTTTGTTTGTTTCACTTAAATACCTAAGAAGTATCTCATTGATCCAAGATCTGTCATTTCAAATTCATTTTTAATTGCAGCTTTAAATTCATCTAACTACATGTTACATGTATAAATTATGTCATCAACATAAATACACAGTATCAACATATTACCTTGATGATCATTCTTGATATACAAAGTGGGTTCATGGTCGCTTCTTCTGAAACCATTATTCAGCAAGTAATGGTCTATTCGGCTGTACCAAGCTCTTGGAGCTTACTTCAAGCCATACAATGCTTTCTTCAACTTGTACACCTTATGTTTTTTGTTTTTTTTATTTCGACACTAGGTGGCTAATCAACATAAACTTCTTCATTCAAAACACCATTAAAAAAAGCATACTTTACATCCATTTTGTAAATACGCCACTTGTTTTTTGTTGCAATAGCTAATACAAATCTAACAGTATCAATTCTTGCTATAGGTGCAAATGTTTCACCATAATCTATGCCAGGTTGTTGTGAAAAACCTTTAGTGACTAATTTTGCTTTGTGCTTATCAACTTCACCTCTCTTAGATTTAAAAACACATTTGACACCTATAGAATTTTTATCATCAGGTAGATCAACCAAATACCAAGTTTGATTTCCTTCAATAGCATCGATTTCATTATTCATTGCATCTACCCATTCTTTTTCCTTTATAGCCTATTCAAAACAAGTAGGTTGAAATGAAATAAATGCAAGATTTACAATATCATCAACATCGTCTTGTGCATAAATATCACTTAATCTTCTCATTTTAGGATTATCAGAATCAGACTCACTTAAAGATGATGAACTGCTACTGCTTGATGAACTACTACTGGTTTTGTCTCGAACCTGTAATCTTGGAGTGCTTGTTGTAGGTTCTTGATGTTCCTCTAACATAATAAAAGGATTAGGAAAAGTATTGTTCTCCATTTCATTCCAAGATTTGTCTTCCAGAAATTTCACATCTCAACTTATGAAAAACTTCTTAGTTATAGGATTAAACAATATGTGTGCTTTAGATTGATCACTAAACCCTATAAATATATACTTTTCACTCCTATCATCAAGTTTTTTCTTAATTTTTCTGGAAAATGAGCAAAAGAAATACAACCAAATATGCGAAAGTGTGGAACAGTTACCTTTTGTCCACTCCATGCTTCTTCAGGTACAAAAAATTGAACACTGGAAGTTGGTGATATATTCAAAATATATACTAAACATGCAACTGCTTTAGCACATAAATATTTATACAATTCATGTTTTGAGAAAAATTCAAGCCATATTCATAATTGTGTTATTCTTTCTCTCTGCGACTCCATTCTGTTGTGGAGTATAACTTCTTGTCGTTTGTTTTTTAATACCATGTTGTTTATAAAAATCAATGAATTTGTTAGATTCATACTCACCTCCTTTATCAAACTTCAAAACTTTAATAAACTTACCACTATATTTTTCAACCTCAGATTTGAACTCCTTGAACTTGGAAAATGTTTCGGATTTGTATTTGATGAAATACACCAAAATTTTCCTACTAAAGTCATCAATAAATGTAAGAAAATAGAGACCGTCAGAAACTGATTTTTCTTCCATTGGACCACACAAATCTCTATGCGTTAACTCTAGTTGTTCTTTGTCTCTATTATAGGTTGAAGTAAAACTATCTCACTTATGTTTACCCATTATATAACTTGTAGAGGAAGAGATATGGTCAGACAAAGTAGGAAAACCTTTCACCATAGAGTGTCTTTGCAACAAACTCATAATTTTGATAGGTAAATGACCATATCGAAAATTCCACAGGTCAGAGTCAGTTGGTGTCGAAACATTATGTGCATACAACTTCTCACTTTTCAATTGTAATTGATACAGCCTGTTCTTTATCATAGGAATCTTTGCAACAAGGGACTTATGTTAATCAAAAATCATGCAAGTAGTGTTGTGAAAGCTAACATCATAACCATGTGCATCTAACTTACCAACACTCAACAAATTATGCTTGAAATTGGGTACATGATAAACATCATAGATATTATTCACAACATTTTTCTTGGTTAAGGCAGGTACAACACCCTTTCTTGAAGCTTTAACTTGGCAATCATCACCCAAACCAATAGAGGAACTGAAGGATGTATCAAGATGTGAAAAAAAATCACTATGAATAGTCATATTATTACTACATTTGTTGTCTACCAATCAAACATATTTATTAGTTACTTGCACAGTCACCTCCATGCCAAAAATAAAGCATCTGATGTTTCATATTCAGTGTTGTGACATTGGCTTTATTTTACTTAAAACATACTGTAATTTTTGACATTCAGACTTATAATGGCAATATCTTTTGCAGTAGTGAAATTGAATTTTTTATTTATCTATCCACCTATGACCATGATCAGTTTGAGACTACTCTGAATGTGTTTGAGTTACCTGTGACCTATCATCAGACTGAGACTATCCTCTTCCTTTTCCTCTCTTGCCACGAAAACCTCTGCCTGTACCTTTATCCATAGAACCTTTAGATTTGAAAGCATGCTCTAAAGTACTAACATCTAAATTAATTCTTGCTTCATGAGCCAACAAAGAATCATTTAATTATTCCATAGACAATTTTGTTAATTCTCTTGACTCAAAAACAGTAACTATCATGTCAAATTTTTTAGGCAAACATCTAAAAACTTTTTCAAAAATTCTTTGATATTCTAGTTCTTCACCATTCATCTGAAGCTGATTAAAAACACCCATAAATTTAGTCATGAACTGATCAACTATTTCTGATTTAGTCATTTTAAGTGTTTCAAATTATGTTCTGAGAGTCTGTAATTTTACCATATTTACTTTATCATTACCCTGATAAGCAACCTTAAGTATATCCCATATTGATTTATTTTTCTTAGCAGCAGTGATTTTAGGAAAAATAGAGTCATCTAAGGAATTTAAAATGCACGACTTCTCTCTACCTTCTTTCTGTTTAATTTCATCAAATTGTTTTGTTTGAGCAGCACTCATTCCAATAGTTATATTTGCATCAGGTTCTGTGAACCCCAATTCTACAATTTCCCAACAACATAAACCTTGTAAGCATGCTTGCATTTTAAGACTCCAAAAATCATAATTTTTCCCACTAAATAGAGGCATAGGAATGGAAAAATGACTCGTCGAAGCCATGTTTGAAGCAACCTGAAATTTGACTCAAAACAACACCTTTTAAAAACTTCAAAAATAAATAATAGGACACTCTCTTCCCCAATCTACTATTAGCAATAAGCTTCTCTGATTCTAGAACACAGTACACAACTATCACATCAGAAGGCAACCGCCTCTACACTGATATTATATCGTAACTTGATATATTTCTGGAGGAATTATCATAAATAAATACACCCTAACCAGAAAAATCTTAGATAGGTCGAATATTTTTCTAGCAAATCAAGGCTACAGAGAATATATTTAACAATGTCCTTTTATGGAACTCATACTCAGCAAATATACTAGGGATGATAATCCTCAACTGAGATTTAAATTTTTAATTTTAAATTGATACTGCTAAATATCACAAGATATTTTAAATAATGTAATATTTCTGACAACAAAAATCCAGCAGACAACAGAAACTCTTCGCATGGCATTCAAACCTCCTTTATGTGGTTCTACACAAACCCGATCTCAGAACGAAACACTTGCAATCGATGGCAAGGCTCTAATTTAGCAACGACAGACTTTTTTGGCATCCCTTTCTCTCTAGCAGAGGAAAAGATTCATGCCACATCAACCCTCAACCCTCATTCTCTATGCAGCGGCGACAGAACTATCGATTTGAGGACTGCGAATTCGAATTCGGCTGTCGTGAATGCCAAGGACCAGTGAATGAGCAACAAGTGGTGGAACTCCTTCTATCTGGTGGCTCTGTGATGGCCGATTCGAAGGCCCAACACTTTCCTCTTTACAGCCTCGACATATTCAACTAGTGACAAGCGGCGGTATGGCTCCAAGACTCAGCAAAAAAAAATAGACACCGCTCCAAGGCTCTAATACAATGACAAATTTACACAACAGAAGGGAGAAGAATACAAAACCAATTTTTGAAAGCACACACATCGTGATTCTTTTATTATAGAGATATATATATATATATATATATATATATATATATATATATATATATATATATATGTGTGTGCATAGATGTCAGTTAAGAAACAGTTAAACAGACTAGAACTAATTCTAAACTAACAAATGAACTAATTCTAAACTAACAACTGACTAACGACTAATATTTAACATCATCATATAGACCTGTTTCTTTCAAAAATACAATTAAAAATAAACGAATATTTTTAGTTGTTTCAACCCCTTCCATGCTTATTTCATACATTGTGGAGAAATCGAAAAAGGTGCTATTCTTGGTGGTCTTAGAGCAGGGAGTCACAAACATCCACTCAGTATATGAATCAACTGCAATTATATCCAATTTAATGATTTCTGTCTCCCTATATCATATTATGGATTTACTTAACCTAGACAGAAAATTGTGAGATGTATTTATGCTTTAAAAGATTTTTTCTTATTATGTTTTTCATACTTCAATGAATATTGAAATATTTTGCCAAAGAACCTTGGTTTTGGAGAAGAGCGGGTCTTTTTCTTACCCCATAGTTCCTAGAATTTGACCCTATCCCTAATACTGTGTAATTACAATATAAATTTAGGTTTTTCTCCTAAATCCACCATTACATTTTTGGAAATTAGTCTTTGAGGATATTGAGAATATTTCAGGTAGTTACATAAAACAGATTTTGAAACAATCAAGTTGGGTTTGTACACATAAACCAAAATTTACATTGAAATAGACACTAACAAGGGGTTTGTCAAATGGATATGCATAGAGGAACTTAGATCTTTGACTATGAGAATATGCTTAGAGGAACTTAGATCTTTGACAATGAGAATACAATATATTAGAGGAACTTAGATCTTTGACCATTGGAATACAGTATTCCAGTGTCATATCTACCAACAAACAAGACATGATATTTTCCCTCATGCGTGAACTCAACCACCAAGGCAAAAGGGGCCTACACCAAAATAAAAAAAGTTGGCAATCTTGTGTGAAAACTTCATTGGAGGATGAAGGTGATTTTAATGAAAAAAAAAAACAAATTTAGAGAAGCTCAATGACGTCTCTCCAGAAGCGACAACTAAGAAAATGACTCTCCTGTCAAAAATAGAAAGTTAACTAAGAGTACAAGGCTTTATCCTTGAGGAATGGAATTTTTTACGGAAGTTCCATTAGAAATAATGAATAATGAATATACATGTAATGTGTGCTAGGGTAATTTTACCTTTAGGCTTACTATTATGACTGGGGTTTCCTCAATAAATATTTAATGGTAGTACACATTCATAAAAAATATGCATGCATACATATAAAAACTGTCAACCATACAACATATACATAATATAAACTTTCCACATCACACAACAACTTAAGGCTATTTCCCAATAGCAATGAATGCATCTACTTAATAGTCATCCATACATTTTTTATTTTCAAGGTCAACAATTTGTAAACCCGTACTCACTATATTTTTCTATGCTAACCAATTTAACCGTACTAACTCAGTTTATTATCTACTGGCTATTTACCGCACAAGGCTCCAACTTATCTTGGAGACAACCATAGACCTGGAAATGTATCAACTAGCCTCGGGAATTCCTCATGGACTATTTTTCAAACTACAGTAACCCTGATTCCTCCACTTAGGGCTAACCATAACCATAAAATATTATCAGTGGGGTCAAACTATTGAACGACAATGTTGAAATCTCTTCTACAATCAATTTCAGCCCTACAAGTTCAGATTGTGGTTGTGGCCTACACCCTACGACTATGACCCTGCAGGTGAGGTCTGCAGCTCCATCCTTACTTCAAACCTTTTTTGTACCTTGAAATATGATGCCTAAATGAATAGTTTCCTGAAACGAACTCTAAAGTTGATCTTTGCTTTTCCCTTAGTGCCTTCCAAGAGATCTCAGAAAATCTACTACTACAGGAAACTCTTGTAGGGTAGACTTACATTATTTTAAATAGGGCGTAAAGTATTTTCCTTATTAACCAGTGGTTTTCAATTGTTCCAAGACAAGGAAAGATCTTCAATCCTCAAAACCAAAACCGCAACTGTTCCAATGACATGTGCCAAAATTTAAAAAAAAAGGTTTCTAGGTAGGGTGGGATCAACTCCACTAAAACTAGACAAAAGGATTAGATAGGGGGGTCACTTTCACCGAAGCTAATCAAGAATAAGGGGTTTAAAAACCCTCAAAGCCTAAAGCTTGAGAAAATCAGAGATATTCCAATCCAAATTGATGATGGTCAAATGATTTCTCCATGGGTTTCATCTAATGTGAGGGGTTGCAAGCACAACCCCCAAATTTGGGCTTTTTTCCCTAGCTAACCCAAAATCTACCTAATGTTGCCCAAAATATTGGATAATTTGTGTTTTCCTCTTTAAGAAGGCTATATCTTGTGGGGTTGGATAGGCTATTTCATCCTCCTATGGGAAATTAATCCATTAGGGACATTACAAGTCATCATGAATCAAAAAGCTCCAATTCTAAGTAAATACCCATTATATATGGTGGTAATTTGAATTTAAAATTACAAAAAAAAAATTATGGGTTTTTCTTTTGAGGGGTGGAGTGAGGTCAAGATAAAGAAAGGGAAAAAAAGGAAGATTGAGAACTTTTGTCATTCTTATGTATTTTAGTCTCAATATTTGTGGTTCTTGAATGCTCATTTTTAGAATGAAATGATCATTATAGGGAGGATCTACTTTACCCTTTTTTATATGAAATGCTTTGGTAGCATGTTAATATTTTGGTAAAGTGTCAAAAGAATCTAATAAATGTGATTTCCAATTTCTTTATGAATATAATTTTATTTTTTTTCCGAGGAAAAAAGGGGAAAAAAGCTAATACCTTTTTGATAAAATCATGTTTGAGTCCCTTCAATTCCTTTGGGTTGATAGGGAAGACAAAAGACCTTTTGTTTTGGCATCCTATAAATTCATCGTAGTTCCAAAGGCTCAGGGAAGATGGGAGCTCAAAAACATATTCTTGTTCTCAAAAGCACTCACTACCAAAAGTCTTCAAGGTAATAGTCTTTAGGCCCAAGTAATGTAGAATAAATATATAAGTCCATCCTCCATATCAGACTAGATCAAGAACCTAGTAAAATCCTCTTGGAATGACTCTATTATCTAGAAATTCATAATACAAGATTTCTCTCTCATTGGACAAAACATTCAATGGAAAATTGGTGATGGCTCTCAAGTCTTATTAGGGAAGGACCCATGGATAGGAAGCTTCAACAACCATATCCTTCTAAATTAGTTAATTTGCAAATTAAACAATGAGGGATTTTTCACTACAAGGAAAAGACCCTCTAGCAGAGGTTATAAAGGAGTTTTTTAGTGTTATAAAATTGGCCAAAATTGTCAAAAAAAAATTTGCTACAACATTTGTTTTCTGTAACAGGAGGTTTTGTCGAATCTTTAATGGAATTTCAACACAACTAAAAAAAATTGGTCGTTCGGAGGTTATTACGGATGTTTTTTTCATCAATGCACTAATTAGGAGTCAATGCACCTATGCGTTTTAGAGTGAATGCACCGGTATTTAAAACCTACCAAGCAAGCACTGAGTCAAAAAACAAATATAGGACAACCCGAGCCTTTTATCAATGTCCCAATGCATGTCAGCTAGATAGTCGCCCTAGGGCGATCGAAGGTGCATGCATCAGGACATTAAGGTCTACAAGGGCACTTGACATAATGTAGGTGATACAATGCACCAGACTGTTCTAATTGGTATTGGGATTTGTGTGGTGCCCATAGGTCATATAAATACATTGGTGTGTAGTATTATACAAAAGCACTAACACGCAGTATCACACAAACGCACCAATCGTTTTAATTGGTATTGGGATTTGTGTGGTGCCCATAGGTCGTATCAACACACCAGTGCAGAGTATTATACAAACGCACCGAGCATTATAATTGGTATTGGTATTTGTGTGGTGCCCATAGGTCTTAGAAACGCACCGATGAGCAGTATCACATAAACGCACCGATGCGCAGTATCACACAAACGCACCAAGCATTCTAATTGGTATTGGTATTTTTGCAGTGCCCTTAGGTCATAGAAACGCATCGGTGCACATTACCATACAAACGCACTGGTGCACAGTAAATAACACGCACCAGTGTTCATTTTGTATTTTTTAGAAACATCAACCTGTGATAGTGCAATTATTGTGATTTTTTTTAATTCATTATTCATCAAAAGTCGACACATATCTTATAATAGTATTCATATCAATTAAAATTTTATTAGTGCATTTGAATGTGATGTTTGGAATAATTTGTTATATCATATCATAATTATTGTGATTTTTTTTAATTCATTATTCATCAAAATACGACACATATATTATAACAATATTCATATCAATTAAATTTATATTAGTGCATTTGAATGTGATGTTTGGATTAATTTGTTATATCATATCATCAAATTTCACATCTCTTCATTATAATATTTAATCATCCATATATTTAATCAGTGGTGTTACATTTCACAACGATAATGGAGAATGCAATAGAATAAATTAAAACGTATATATATATATATATATATAAGACACTCTTTGTCATAAAAAATGGGACAATGATTGGTATCCCTTTGTCTTTCAATTGCGACACTATGTCCATTACATCAAACAAAATGTGTGATTTCACAAACAATTATTTCAAAAAATACAACACCTTGCTTTGATATCCAAACATAATTATCATCATTCTCTGCTTGAACTGTTGTCATTGCTCGAACTACTTCCATGACTTGGATTATTTTGAGGAATGTTTTGTTCATGGTGTTGATTATTTTCTTCTTCTTCACCTTCCATCTACAAACATAAAAATAAATTGTAATGAGTGTATATACATTGATGAGAATAATGAAAATTGAAATTTTAAATAATATACATCAATGTAAATCGAAAAGAAATGGCGTACCATAGCAACAATTGACCCATGAACTATACACATTCTTTCAAAACCAAATTTCATGCCATCTTTCAAGATTTCATCTATTGGCCCAGTTCCATACTTTGTTTCCTGCAAGTTTTATAACCCATAACAAATCATATATTTAATATAAAAGATTTTTTTGTTTTATTAATTATAGACGGAGCTAAGTAAAACAAGATCGATAGATGCTTACAAATTCCACAATTAATTTTGGATATGCCAACATATACTGAAAACCCATATTTAACCCAATGTCAATCAATTCTTCTGATGGTTCTTCTTTGTATGTTAACACCTGTTTGAAGACATTCAATGATGATTGTTGTAAAACAACTTAAAATATAAAAAAATGAAATCTAGTTAAGTTGTTATAAGGAAGTAACAATTACTCACAAACTTAGATATCAACCCTTTTCTTCCTTGTCATCTTGTTTTATGTGCTGAATGGGTTCCATTTTATTTTATTTTCTACAAGAAAATACTTGAAAATTAATATTTAATGCTAAATTGTTTATTTGTTGTACCTAATCGAAAAATTCAATGATTACATATTACATTTGAAGCACGTTGTTGTTGAGATGGCTCCTCGTGCGATGTAATTATGTCCATTTCTTTGACCATCTCCTTGTACACCTTTTTGGACATTCCTACTGGCATATTTCTGATATCAGCTCATTCATCTTTTGAGATTTTCATAATCTTCCTGAAAATGTAACATGACAATAAACTATTTAATTTTTATATTGATATATGAAAATTAAATATAGAAAAAGTGATTTATAAATGATTGCTTTCTAGTAATATATGCATATAATTGTAGAAAAACATTTAAAGGAATATTACTTTCTCATTCCTTCTTTTTGGTTGTTGTATTCTTTTTCTATTAAAACTCTGACATGTCTCATTGACCAATTATCTGGAAACTCTTCCTGTAGTTTAGATAAAATTTTGTTCTTGGAATCATTGGATGTATTTTTGTATTGTAAGTGGAAAGGACGTCTATACGTTCGTTCCACTATATCCCTCAAATTTTTGTAAAAAATTTACCCCCTTTCATTAACCTCCAGCACCACTCCAGATGAGCTAAGGAGAAATTCATTTTCATTTGCAAGTTCTATTTTTTTTCTTTTCTTAGAACAATATTCCTTTTCTGAGTTTTTGGTCACTGTAGAACATTAAAAATATGTGAATTAATAGATTGTTTGAAACATGTTATCTAATAATTTTAAGTATATTATTAACGAAAAAAAAAAAAACTCATATTGGATCGATAGTATTTTTTCATTCACCTGATTCATCCTTTTGCAATTTTTCCATTAAGTTTTTACGTTATTCTTGTCCTAGATCAGAAATAATCTTATCGAGCTTCGTCATTTTGTGGCTCTGTATGATACACAAGAAACAATACATATTAGTTAAACTTACATATAGTTCAAAAATAATAATTTTTGTAAAGAATTTACAAAGAACTTGCATTTTTTTTCTTTTCTTGATGTGTTATCAATATTTTTGTTACTTGATCTCTTGTCAGCCATTTATTTATCAATATGAAATCTGTACCATACCATTCATTAATATATTTTATAAATAAATCATAAAATTTTCAGGAAAAAATTTATAAAGAAACCGGTGCGCTTTTAATGATGTATGCACCGACGTTGGCGTGTTGTGTTATTATAAACGCACCGCCAAAACAGTAGAAACGCCGTATGGTGCTCTATGTCAACAAGGAGCACTGGTGCATTATATGTTAACCAGCGCACTGATTAACAAAGACAAATTAATAAAAATCCTTTAGTGTTATTTTTCATAGCATATGATGTCATGGAGGGGGTGGTGGGGCATATTCTTATAAATGCACAACGCAAACAGGGGACCACCGTACGATGCTATCTGTCAACATGGAGACTCGGTTCGTTATATTTTAAATGGTGCACCGATTAACATAGAAATAAAATAAAAATTTGTATTTGTCAAACAGTACGTGTGTGGTACGCTATAATGAAATAGCACACTGATGCCCTATTTTACATATGGCACACGAATTAAAAAAATAAAAAAATAAAAATAAAAATAAAATAATAATAATCTTTTTATCAAATAGTATGTGCACAATGCCCTATGTTAAAACAATGCACCGATCCGCTAGTTTACACAGGGCGCACCAATTAAAAAAATTCAGTTTTTTTAAAAAGGCCGACATGGATTGGGATCCGACTATGCAAGTTGCCCAGTGGGTTAGATGTCATAGGCCTATATATATAGAAATACAAACCCTATAAATCTAAAATGAAAATCCCTAATTTTGTAATCACAGAAATAGAAAGAAGTAAGGGAAGAAACAAAAAGAATCAAGGGTTTAGCGTAAAATGGATTTTTTTTGTTTTTTTTTTCTGAAAATGAATAGTAAATTTAAATTTTTAGTTACTGCGTAAAAAATACTGCAAAAAATGTAAAAAAACAAACAATAAAATTTAATCACCATATGGTTTAAAATTATATGCCACAGGGTTTGAATCACCATAGGTTTGGAATTTTGATTGTCTGAATAGTTATGTTCGAAAGTATTTCACTGCTCCACAGTGCTCTCATGCTCTCTTGCTCCTCCAGGTATGTCTCATGCAAATCTCTCCCTGAAAATTTTTGCAAAAATAATGAAATAATCAAAATTGTTTACTACTTAAAGAATTGTTTTATGAAATTATGTTTTCGAAAATATTTTTCCACCCATTTTTCAATTTACCACTTTTTTTTCACTTTAAAAAAATAATGTTGCGCTTTTTTTTTTGTGGCTATGTTGCATCAATTAATAACACCGCACCGGTACGCAGTAACTAAAATGCACCGATGCAATTATCTGTACATTAGCACCGATAAAAATAAGTCCCTTTTTAAGGCACCGATATTACTTTTAGGTGTGTACACCAAAATTTATTGTTGATTTTGCTCAAATGCAGGGAGAAAATATCATAATTATATCGAATGGACAATTCTTCAAAATCCGGCTCGTTCCATAATATTTCTCAAATTCCATCGTGAATTTCTCCCTATCCATATCGAGACGTAATACAGATTTTATTTATATTTTCATTATCTAACTGAATTTATGTTTTTTATCCATCTCAATCAACTTAATAAAATTTATAATGTATACAAATTTGCAGATTTAGAATCGAGTTCAGATGCATAAAATATTCAAACAGACACTCCAAAATGTCGAAAGCTCTTATCAGGAACAACATACCTCAAGGCGCATTTGGTAGATGAAAATAGACAACCGCTTTAGTCTGCCAATTGTAACAATATTGCATCTTCTAGCCACAATACTAGGACAATGATGGTAATAACAATTGTTTGGTATAGTAATGTAATTATTTCAACGTCAAACCAATTAATCATGCATTGTCAACGTGCTTACTAATTGGTATCATATGATTTTGTACTAATATTGTTAAAATATATTTTTTGAAATTATTAGGATTCTAGTGATGATGAGTGACCTAGCTACCATCTTCCATTGCACCCCACGACAATGTCAAATTGAGAGAAGGTTGAATTAAGAGAAAAAAACGGAGAGGAACGATACCAAGAATGGTTGAATCAACCACCTATTTAATTCCCACTATGTCCATGTTCACCAATTAGGAATGACTACAACAATAGTAGTTCTTCACAAGCTAAAATTGGAGGAAATCAGATAGAGGATGGTATGGATGATTACTTAAGGGGTACGAATGCCATGGAGACAATGTTGTTAGATGCATTCCAGAACGATGATCAGTTAGCGGATGATGCTCATATCACTGACACCTTTTTCAAAAGCCTTAAATTTTCTTCCACCACCCCTCTCTTTGGACCTAGCGGTCAGTCAAAGTCTACCCAGTTGGGGACAACGATGTTACTATACAACTTGAAAGCAAAGTTTGGCTTGTCGAATGCATGTTTCTCAGAAATTTTGAGGTAAGTTATAACTATAAATTCCTCCCTTATATTTTAAGAAATATAATCACACAATGAACATTACAATTGGTCAATTTATGAACGTTAATAATTATATCGGAATTAATTTACATTAAATATTTTCCATGATCACCAACTATAGGTTATTCAAAGATAAGGTTCTTCCGAGTGATAATGTCTTGCCCGGTAGCTGCGAAGAGGAAAAGAAATTGTTGAAAATGTTGGGTGTTGAGTACATATCATATCATGCATGTCCAAATGATTGTATTCTATATAGAGGATAATATGCAGAAAAAGAGATATGTCTGAAATGTGGGCATGACAGGTATGATAAATTAGAAAAGAAGGGTAAATCACATGGTCCTCTCTTTAAAATATTGAGGCACATGCCTATAATCCCAAGGATTCAAGGGCTATTTCGTTGCAAAGAATTAGCTATGTTTCAGGGATGGCATGCCTCACATAGAAGTGAGTTGGGAGTTATGTGAATCTAAACAAATTCAATAGCCATGAAGCATATAGAGGATACATGGCCGGAAAAATTCAAGGATGAAGTATGAAGTCTACGACTCAACATAGCCATGAATGGCGTCAACCCATATTCCCTCCAGAACACCAACTATTATGTTTGGCCTGTAGTAGTGATCAATAAAAATATCCCCCCATGGTCTTCTATGAATAATGATCATCTTATGTTGGCTCTCATAGTCCCTAGTAGAAGACAAGTGAAGAATATGGCTGTCTACTTACAACCACTTGCAGATGAATTGAAGGAATTATGGGATGGGATAAATGTTTATGAAGTATCATGACCCATCGCAGTAGAGAGGAGTTTTACGTTGTATGCCATATGTGCTTACACGACACATGATTATCCAGGCTTAGGATTTTTCTCTGGTAAATTACATGTTTATTGATTTGTTTATATACGTAACAATATTCTTTCGCATATTAGTTATTTAATTCGTTGTAATTGTTTTGATCTTCATGCTATTATTTAATGTGCCATGCATATAAATTGTATACAATAATCTCACAGGTCTTGTAACAAAAGGGTATTTTGGATGTAAATGTTGTGGACCTTCTCTAAAATCTAGATGGTCCAATGACCTACGAAAGCCAATGTATGACTACTCTGGGGTATTCCTCCCAGAAGAACACCCTTACAGAAGAGCAACATCCTCTTTCAATGGTAAAAAAGAGAGAACCCAAAGGCCTCCAATAACGACACCAGTTGAATGGCTTATAGCATATGAGAGAGAGAAGGAGAAGGAGTTCATATAAATGTTCGATTCAAATGGGGAGCCTATGTTCGATGATCCAGAATTTTTCGACACCTATGTTGAGAAATTTCCCATTGGGATGAAAAGGAAATCTATCTTTTATAACCTTTCATATTGGGAGCATATTAATATTACCCACTTATTAAATCCCATGCATATATTTAAAAATGTTTCATCTTCTTTATGGAGGCACATATCATCAAAACAAAGTGGCACGTTGGCTCTTAGGAAAGATCTTATTACTTCAAAAACCAAAAATAAAAATTGGCCAAGATGATTAGAAAGTACAGGATCATAGGTAGGCGCTAGTCCCTCTAATTCATGGTATTTCAAAGAAGGTGATGTCCCATGGATTTTAAAAAAAGATGATATTTCTTTGGAAAAGGAAGTTATAATGGGTGCGAGGGTGCCATCTTCATAATGGTCTTCACTATGGCACTGCTTCACCATGGTGACCATTTGTCGGGGTTGAAATCGCATGACCATTTGAATCTTCTAAGAGTACGTATAATGTCAAAAGCATGATTTTATTATTTTTTATATTAATAAATTTTATCCCATGCAGGGATCATAAAACATAACTAATTTTGTATATTAATATTGCACGTGTTTATAACTTTGTAGTGTCATTATCCTTTGTTCGTGTGTGGGTGTGTGAAACATGAATTCCCCCAAGACCTAGGATGTGCCATATCTAAATTATCTGCATTTGTACGTTGGATCACGTCAAAGGAGATTCATGTGGCTAGCATTCCACGGTGGCGTCAAGAGATAGTTGAGATTGTTTATATGTGTGAGAAGGAACTTCCGACGAGTTTCATGGACTTGTAGGTTCATCTTCTAATCCACCTAGTAGATGAGATTGAATTAGTTGGGTTGGTTTCTTGTCGTTGGATGTTCTTCGAGGTACATGACTAAATTGAAAGTTTTTGTTCGACAAAGGGAAAAACCCGAGGGGTCTATGGTAGAGGGGTACATATCATATGAGTCTTTCTATTATGCCAATGAGCACATCAAGCAGATCGACAACAGACTAGGTGCGGTGATTTGGGACGATGAAAGGGATGAAGACAAAAGAGAAGGGGAGTTGCTCCAAGCGAATAGAAAAATGCGCTTGATAAAGAGTAAGCAACTTGTAATTTTTCAAATTTACACAAATAAAATATTCATGTTGAACTTCGATATAATGTATATTTTGATCTCATATGTACTATATGTTGGTTTGATTTCATCAGCGAATGCAAAAATTGAAGCAATCAATAAATTCATTCTTTACAATTCCGAAGTGACAAAACCGTGGGTTGCATTGTACGAACAAAAGAGGATGAAATGGGATAGTGACAGGAAAGAATTCAGAGGGTTGAATGGTAGAAGTGTGCCTTATCTCGATCACTTAAAAGAGAATATTCCAAAAACAGTTGGGTTGTTGACCAAGTCATAGAGAAATACGGTGCAACTAGTCGTTACCTGCGTGCTGAAGAGGATGCTCTAAACGTAGGGATTGGTTACACCCACTCAGTAATAATCTATTTATTTACATTTGAAACTTAATAATGCACCTTTCAAATATATTTCATATTTTAACTGTTGAGTTATTATAAGACACTTGACACTATGATTTTTTTATTTTTTTATAGGTGCATTTGTTCCCATCTATGTCGGCATATGGACACCATTTTCGCACAGAAAATGCCAATGATGGATACATGACACAAGATTGTGGAGTCGAAGTCCACTTCGATCAATCTAGTCAATCTAGCCACCGTGATCAAAACCTAGTACGAGGGACGTTAGGTTACGTTGGAAAGATACAAGATATCATTGAAGTGGATTTCTCTTCTTTCCAATGTGTTATTTTTAGGTGCAATTTTTGGGACACCTTTGATCGGAATAATGAAAAGGAAGATCACGGTAGTAGGCTCATATGAATCAACTCTAGAAAGATGTGGGATGAAGCTAAGGAGCCCTATGTTTTCCCCAAACACTGCAACTAGGCATTTTTTTACCCAGATGTGTTGGATAGGGATTGCTGGTTCGTATTGAGACATGACCCTAGATCAAAACATATTTTTTAGAACAATAGTTTTATCATGCCAAACGAGCTAGAAGATAATGAGGGTGACCATGAGAACCGAGAGTGATATGGTACATGTGCTATTTCATCATTTATACTTTTTAAGATTGGTTTTTATAAAGAAGAGGACGTAATTACCTTATAACTAAGATTCTTTTTTTCAAAACATTATAATATGTATTTTTAATTAATTGTTAATTTGCATTGTATTAATGATAAAATCATTTCACTTGATAATTTGCAATTATGTTGATCTCGAAAACAATGGCGTACTGTATAAAGTTCTTTTTTTTGTATGTAAGATCATAATAATGATAATTCTAAAGTGCATGAATTTATTTGCATTATTTTCTAAACTTTATTATGTTACAAAAATACACATTATTCTATATTTATTATTTTCCAATTATTTACAAATTTACAAATCTACAAATTTAAAAATTTTAATAAAATCATTTTGCATTAATACAATTAAAATTTTACAAATATTTTACATACAATTACAATTACAATCATTTCACATTAATACAATTAAAATTTTAAAAATATTTTACATACAAATACAATTTTACAATTACAATCATTTCACATTAATACAATTAAAATTTTACAAATATTTTACATACAATTAGAATTACAATTACAATTTTACAACTTCACATACAATTACAATTTTAGAATTTTACATACAATTACAATTAAAATTTTTGAATTTTACAATTACAATTTTACATATATACTATTACAATTAAAATTACACTTACAACCATTTCACATTAATACAATTAAAATTTTACAAATATTTTACATACAATTACTATTTTACAATTTTACATACAATTACAATTTTACATATATACAATTACAATTAAAATTACAATTACAATTATTTCACAATAAATTAAATATTACAATTACATTTAAAAATTTACAAATATTTTACATACAATTATAATTACAATTGTACAATTCTACATACAATTAAAATTAAAATTTCAATTACAATCACGACATAATATTTAATAAATATCATGATTTAATATTAAAAATAAGCATCACGGTCATAATAACCATCGTACAAACATCATATTCGACTGTAAAACACATTCAAATTCGCTAACATCATATAATCATCGTGATCATGATCATCAAACAAAACACAAGCATTGTATAACATCATCACAACACAAACATCAAATTAACATCTCATGTCAAATTACTGTTATCACATACACATATATCTGCAAGTTGCACATTAAATGAACATATCTAACATGACCTAGCAATATACACATCATGATGATCACCAACATGTAAATTAAGTACAATTGCAACATGAACATAAAATATATGGACCATATATATATATATATATATATATATATATATATATATAATGTCAAAAATATACAATTGTAATATAAATGTCAAATATCAGTTGGTGGTACATCAATAGTAGTAGTAGTCGAGGCCTGCTTGGTTAATGGTGCAACCTCGAGAAGCTCAGATACATGCCAATCATCACGTGCCTGCTGATTTGGAGGTGCCTCATGTTGATCAGGATCAACTACCTACTCATGATGACTCGACATGGATGGTCCAGCCTTCTCATAATCGTGACTGTTGGATGCTGCAAGTTGAGAAGGCTAACTCGACGTGGATGGTCCAGCCTACTCATGATCATGACTGTTGAATGCTGCAGGCTAAGAAGGATGACTCGACATGGATAGTCCAACCCGCTCATGATCATGACTGCTAGTCGATGTTGCAGGCTACTCATCTATGGCAGGAGGTGAACAATGATCACTCCCCTAATTGTGATCATCAGATTATGTGTCGTTGGTCGACTGTTGACGTACTGCATCTCGACCACACCTACGCCGAAGGGCCCTCCTCAACCATGCCACTAAGTTGGTAGCTCCTACGACACGCTGCATCAAGGTCAACATATCATGTGGCATGCCTCTCCACATTGTTGTCAGCATATCATCAGCCTATATCTCTCAGATATTTGCTGCCCTGACTCCCTCCTCCATAATAATTTGACAGATTTGGTCACCCAACTCCATCCTAAATCTAGTGTCAGGCCTACGCCTCACACCAATCAGTACTTGTGCAACATGAGGACCAGGTCTGTCTGCATCGACCTGATCCTCGGCATCTGCCATATCCTGATCATCATCAAGATCTAAACCTGGATCATTTGGTGGCAGTGGCATCTCATTGCCATAAAATGACCCAATATCTATCAAATATATATAAGTAAACAACAATAATTAAATAATTTCATTAAACATTTTAATAAAAAAAAGTTAAAGAACATGTTAGAATAAATTTAAAGAAAACACTAATATTACCTCTATCATCTGGAAGCTCATCATATGTGAGGAGGATGTTAGCACACCCTCTCCAATCTAAACCAGCATACGGACAGGGGACCAGAACAGAGGCATTATCATCAACATTAGCTAACAACTCTAGTGCATCATGCGATATCCTCGCGGAAAAGTCTGACTCGCCCCTCTTGGGCATCATCTATCCCCACATCTGAATCTGTACATGCAACATTGACGTACGAGGCTACCGAACAAAAGTAGGCCTTGTCTCTGGAAACCTCTCAAAAAATAAACAAAAAAGATCTAAAGCAAAAGGGAAGTTCACCCTCCCTTGTGCCTGAGCACGACATCTATCTAAAGCTATATAGAACTACCGCAAAAAAATGGCAGACCACCTCACAAGTCATGGCACCTATAATAAATAATCAACATAAAATAAAAGCGGGAAATTAATGCGTTGCCCATCATTGATATGGTGTGCAATGGTTGAAATCAATAGTGAGAGGCACTTCACCTCCTCTCCACCAAATGAAGCAATACATAACTAACCACCGGAGACCTGAAAATCTGCAAGAGACAATATATCTACGCTAATGTATCTTTGGGAGTACACCAACTGACTCCCTGTTGCATAGCCAACGGGGACCTTTGGGAACGAGGGAAAATCTTTCCCTCTCCTCGATAGGCTAGTAATAAAATAGATGTCCTCCTTAGTGGCCACGTACCACTACTTAGGACCAACCCGGAAAGCCTGTCAGTGGGCATTCCACTTGAAAATAAGCTGTCACAATAACCCACCATGGCCCTTCAGGGATGTAGCCTCCTCATAGAACTTGAGGAGGCCTACCTCCCTTAGGAGTGCCTGGGTGGCTTCTGTAATAGGATGAGGGTACATATCTCTCTCCCTCTCTCATACCTCCCATAGGTGAACCACATTATACTGGTCCACCATATGTTCTTGTTGTTCCCTCTCTTCTCTCCTTTGACGTCACTGAATGATTCACATATTAAATACAATTTTTTTTATTAAATGAGACATGTATATATATATTTTTTTTTTGAAAAAGAAAAAAAAAATATTCGATGTGCTCAAAAAAACAATCATGCACCGATACCGGTGCCTCTGTTTTTATCGTGTACCAGTCGCGGTGCGCCTGGAAATTTTCAGCACACCAAATATTATGACCTGTACTTTCTCAAGCAGTGCATTGACTAAGCTATCCATCCCGGGGTGGATAATTCCGTCAACACACCGCAAAACATTAGTTAATGGTCAATAGTGTGGTCGTTTAACTAATCGCACTGTTAACTATGTACAAATTCGGGAGGGCGGTGACAGAACTAAACTACCTGCCCTGGGGCGGATAGTTTCGTTAGCGCACTGCCCTCCTGGCATCATTACACGGTCAATGGTGCAGTGTTATAATCGACTGCACCATTGACTATGTACTAGTATCGGGAGGGCGATGCGCTGACCAAACTATGCGCCCCGAGGCGGATATTTTGGTCAGCGCACCGCCCTACCAAACTTGGAAATGGTCAACGGTGCACTCAGTTACCCGACTGCACCATTAACCATTGCCAAGTTTGGGAGGGCAGTGCGCTGACTAATATATCCGCACCGGGGAACATATTTTGGTCAACGCACTGCCATCCCGAACTTGGACATGGTCAACGGTGTGGTAGGGTAACCGATCGCACCGCAATTTATCTAATTTTAAAAAATCACAGTGTGTCATTTCACTACCACACCTAAACCAGTGCAGATATCATTAGCACTGGTCACGGTACGGCCTGTAAATTTATAGGCAGCACCGCAAACTGGTGTGAGCCGAATGGCTCGAGCACACCGCGTGGGAAAAAAAATTAAAAAATGGTGAATTTTAAGTTATTTTACAAAACTAATCCACTAAAAATTTTAATTATAGAGAAACAAGTAAAATACCTGTACATTTGGGTGTCGAGGAGGCATATTTGCTATAGAATTTGAAAAACTAAATTTTCCCACCATTTAGAAAAATTCGTAATGGAGATGGTGGGCAATGGATTGCAGCAGTGCATGCAATGGGAGCACCAATGGCAGGGTGCCTCACACAAGGTAAATTAGCACCGGTGTTTGAGAGCTCTGGAGCACTGAAGAAGTGAAAAATGCAGTTTTTTGGTCATAATTTTTTTATTATTTAACCTTGTTCCGGTGTGCGGGTTTTTGAGGCACACCTGGTGGTTTCCTCCATCCGCACCGGGCAGTTTCAGTTTTGGTGCGGGTTTTTAGGACGCACTGGGGCTGAATTTATGTAGAGAATCGGTGTGCTATAGTAACTAGATGCACTGGGCAGGTTTGTATGGAGATCATTATTTCCCGGTGTGCCAATTTGTAGTACGCACTAGTTCTTTTCTAGTGGAACGCACCGTTGCGGTGTAGGATGAGAAATGCACCGGAAGAAGAAAAAAAAATCCGCAAAAACCTCCACCCTCGAACCTCCTCTAGTAACCTCTGCTACAAATGGATATCTGGGATATTTTTATAAGGGTTTCCTCAAAAACATCTGCTATAGGGTCTTTTCCTTGTAGTGTTTTCCCTAAACCAAGTATCTCATAGGGATATGAACCAAGGTATATAAATCTAGGCTTCTAGTTTTGAACTACAATTTGAGGGTAACCTAGAAATCGCTTGGGAGTCATTAATATGCTCTCTCCTCCATTCATTTGTTTCCCTATCTGATCAACCATACCAATTCATTTGGGCACGTAATCCAACCAAGAGATACACTCCAAAAATTGGTTATATTTTCCTTGCATAGGGAAACCAACAAATCCCAACTCCGTGATGGGGGAAGAAATTATGGAAACTCATTTTCCTTGCAAAAAAGAAATTTTTAATGTTGCTCCTCCTCTAAAATAAATCTTCTTCTTGAAACAATCTTTAGAAAAGAGCCTCTTAGGGTCTTGTCCAATGTATTTTGTGCCTTCATGAAGTACAAATGGTTAGCCACTTATTCCTCCAGTGTTCTTTCATTCAAGTAGTCTGGGTATAAATCCATCAAATTTAAGTTCAAACTTATGTTTGAGAAAGATCAATCATTGATGAAGGATTAGAAAAATGGTTCTCCTCACAGTACCATAAATAACATAAGGAACTTCCTCTTACAGTTGTGTGGAGGGTCTAACTACAATGGAACTAAGCAATTTTTTAAAACAATGAGCCTTCTCCCCTCAAAATTGCTATCCAAGGTTTGGCTATTCTGGATGCTTTTCAATCCTCCCCTATCCCCCAACCCCGGCCTCCTCGCTCTTCAATTTGAATTCAAAAATATGATCCATGGGCATTCTTTGATGGCATGGCTTAGGGAAATCCTTCCTAGAGGGTGTAGGAGGAATTCCTTTTATCTCATCATCTCATCAAATATCCTTATGACGGGATTTGGGACATCATCCAACAATTATGCAGAGCTTATGGCTCTAAAGTTTGTATTCCATGTTTCTCAAGAACAAGGGATCTCACACCTTCACATCTATGGAGACTCATTGTGGGTGATAAACTAGAAAAGGGGTTCCTCCAAACTTCAAAATTACACTCTCAAACCACTTTTCCAGAATATTCAACATTTATTCTCTTCTTTCTCGCATATCACTTATAATCATGTTTATAGGGATACAACATCAGGGTTTTTTGGCTTAATAAGAATTTTATAAATATATATGGATATAATTTTATATTTATAATAAAATAAAATTAAAATAGAAAAACAAATCATATTTAAGTGCAAGAAATATAACTAACCCAATGGAATAATTGAAACAAGGTATGCATCAGGCTTGGGAAAGGAAACAAATAATCATGTTGAAGTATTATCACTCCGGCAAGGTCTCAAGATAGCTCTAACCAAAGGTATACGTCAACTGAGCATTGTAGGAGATTTAATGATCACCATTCACAGATGCTCCAAGATCAGACAACAATCAACCTCGGATCTATCCCCTATATTTCTATGGATAGGGATTCTTCTAAGTCAGCTCAAGGATTATAATCGTTTCCATGTGAAACGAGAAAATAACTAGGAGGCAAATTCTCATGTCATTAGAGGCACGATTTTAGAACAAGGGGTCTTGTCCTTGACCAAACCGAACATCCAAATATGTCACGTTCCATGAACGTCCATATAAGAGATAAGACAAAAGGAACAAACAAGAATAAATGGCGCACTAAAGGAGACCGAACACGCCATTCAAAGTATCATTTTGAAGTGTGGCAGGAGCCTCCTGGTAACTGGAACAGGCAGCTGGGATGTCTTGCTAACAAATGGATTAATATGGTATTAAAGGCCATAACGATGGCCAAGTGGAAGACATCAATATTAGTATTAAATGTCAGGACTGGGGAAGGCAGGCTTGGAAGATCATTTAATGTGAAAGGATGGTCGCTCCATTTGGCAAGGATCCGAGCATAATATGAAGTCGATGGATGAATTAGTTAACGCTAAGAATGGCATCTTCCAGCATCAACGATAGTGGATATAATGTGGAGGAGCAAAGGAACCAGACCACAGGAGAGATTGTAGCCATGGTTGAGCAACTGAGGAAAAGGGCAGTACAGGAGGTAAATGATCATCTTGCGGTAGTAATGAACCACCTTTTAAGCATTGAGAAAGATATGGAATTGATGCAGAAGACAGTGGAACACTTGAACACCGAGCTGATAAATTTACACGTCAAGGTCGACAACATCGAGGTCAAGGTGGAATCTGTGACAGTAGGCGTGCTTAAGGAAGTTATCGGGATTGGAGAAATGTCGCCTCCCAGAATTCAGACAGTTGGGGGAGGAAGTACAGCTGCACTTTGAGTCGGAAAGGAACATGGATCCTGGCCACCCTGAAGATTCAGTCCAGGATGACTTCCCTCTGGAAAAAATGGAAGGCACTGGGTAGATTGTTCTGTTTTTTTATATATAGGATGTGATATGTCGTTTTGTGAAACTCTGTGGGACTTTTTGGTGGAGCTATAGTTTAAACGGTTGTATGGAGAATAGTAGAAAATAAGTTGGGTAGCAATAGGCTCTATTCTAAAATCACTATGGAAATATGTGAAGCAGAGCAAACTTTGAATGTAATGGACGTAGGCACTCTAGTTTTGATATATAAATCTATTCGCTTCTTTAAAAAAGGAAATATAACAAAACACGACGGTTAATTTATGAAAATATTGTTTTTTATTATAAGTTTTATTTTGAGCACAAGCACGTGGTACCTTCTTTCTCAAAGGCAAAGGTTTCATAGATTAAAATGAATAATGTATAATAAATCCATCTTATATAAATATTCGACTAAGTTATGATGTTAAGGTATCCTATGATTGATTATGTGTAAACATTATTATAAATATGTGTTGTATGGGAAAATTTGTATAAAAATATAGTGTTCAATGCTAAATTAATAGTGGGTAATATGCAAATCAAATCTTATAGTCTTGCTCTAGAAGGAACTAATAAATTAATCACCATAAATTTTGGTGGGTTATAATCGCTAGCAAGTCCACACATTTAGACTTTTACTCCTACACATTTAGACTTTTACTCCTACACAAGTGTTGAGGAAAACATAAATAATGGATAAATCACATAAATTTTGGTGGGTAATAATCACTAGTAATTCTACACATTTAGACTTTTGCTCCTACATAAGTGTTGAGGAAAACATAAATAATGGTGGGAAGTAACTTTGTGTAAGTATATTTATTTATATTTTATTCCTGTCCATTTTTTATGCAAATACTGGTTAAAATTATGGGAGCTGATGGTAAATATGTTATTCACCTGAGTATGAGTTATTTTCAAGGATTTATTGTAGCCATAAGTTATGATGTTAAGGTATCCTATGATTGATTATGTG
Organism: Pinus albicaulis; assembly: GCA_034641835.2. NCBI lineage: Eukaryota > Viridiplantae > Streptophyta > Pinopsida > Pinales > Pinaceae > Pinus > Pinus albicaulis. The sequence goes on from CM076577.1 coordinate 1,164,614,545, forward strand.
TAAACATTATTATAAATATGTGTTGTATGGGAAAATTTGTATAAAAATATAGTGTTCAATGCTAAATTAATAGTGGGTAATATGCAAATCAAATCTTATAGTCTTGCTCTAGAAGGAACTAATAAATTAATCACCATAAATTTTGGTGGGTTATAATCGCTAGCAAGTCCACACATTTAGACTTTTACTCCTACACATTTAGACTTTTACTCCTACACAAGTGTTGAGGAAAACATAAATAATGGATAAATCACATAAATTTTGGTGGGTAATAATCACTAGTAATTCTACACATTTAGACTTTTGCTCCTACATAAGTGTTGAGGAAAACATAAATAATGGTGGGAAGTAACTTTGTGTAAGTATATTTATTTATATTTTATTCCTGTCCATTTTTTATGCAAATACTGGTTAAAATTATGGGGGCTGATGGTAAATATGTTATTCACCTGAGTATGAGTTATTTATACAAATACTGGTTAAACTTATTCTTAGGCGATCTAAATAATTGTTTTAAGGTCGTGTGACAATTTTTTTTGTAATCTTGGCAGGACTACATCTTCATCATGCCCAATATATCACCCCGATCGGGGCGGGGAATTGAACCAATGACTTCACATCAAGGAGTGCCTTAATAGAGCACCTGATCATCGTCTATCAAAGACCCCGTGGAAAAGGTCGTGTGACATTTAAACACGTTTTTAATGTTGTTTTTAGCTAGGAATTTAGTTATGTGATCAAAATTGCCTTTGATATACGGGAGAGATAAGAGAGCTTAAGCGGGGACAAAGGTTTTTTAACTTGCCGAGAGTGAGCGAATCGATAAGCTTTATTAATTTGGGATAGAGAGTGACCATTATTGATAAGGGGTTTGGTTGTGTGATAACACCATTGTTATCATGAATGTTTCTAACTATGATTCTAAGCTTTTGGCCCTCTTACATTCTTCATCCTATAAACTGCTCTCCAAAAATCTCGTTAATAATGTCACAAACTTAGTCACAAAATCCATTATGCCTCCTCCTTATATTCTCTTATTTAGAAGCATCATATTCCTCTCTACCCTGTCACCCTTGGAATATATGTAGCCAACCTAAAATTCACAAAAAGGGCATTCCCTTAAGACATATAATTAGTGTCATTGGGGCTCCTACCCATGCCCTATCTCATTTTTTATCCAAAATACTATAGCCATTCATTATAAACTCACCCTCCTTCATTAAATATTCTAACCATTTCATTAAAAAAACCAAGCACCTTCATCTTGACCCAGATGACATCATGGTTAGCTCTGATGTCATCTCACTCTTCACAAAAATCGTTATTCCAAAACCATAGATTTGATATCCAAAATGGTGGATCACAAAACTCTTAACCTCATTAAAATTTGTCTTTCCTCTACTTTCTTCTCCTTTAAATGTATTTGCTACGAACAAATAGAAGGCGCTACACTGGGATCCTCCCTATCTCCTGTCATCATTAATATCTTCATGGAACATTTTGAAACTTTAGCCCTTAACTCTTAGCATCAAAGACCTAAATGTTGGTATCAATTTGTATAAAATACCTTCATAACTTGTTCACATGGGCTTCCCACCCTCTATGCTCTTCTTAATCACCACAAAAACATCTCCACCCATATAAAATTCATTATGGAATTGGAAGAGGATTCCTCTCTCCCTTTCGTGGATGTTTGCATCTTGAAGTTTCCTAATGGCTCCCTGTCCTACCAAGTTTATCACAAGAAGACCCATACCGAATGATACCTCCATGCCCATTCTCATCACCATCATGTTTATAATTTTCTTTCCTAACAATTCTCTTCACTAGAGCCATCTGAATATCCAATCTTCAATTTTTGGCCAAAGAAAAATCTCTCCTTAATAAATCCCTTATCAATAATAATGATTACTCTATATCCCAAATTAATAAATTTTAACGACTTTTTCACTCCCGAAAAGTTAAAAAACCTTCCCCCACACACCTCCCCCACCCCACCTCAAGCTCTCTTATCTCTCCATGACACAATTTGAAGTCTGAGGCTAAATTCATATCCTAAGGTGGATCTTTTGTCCTTAAGATTTCTGGCCCGATCAGAATTATAATAACCTGCCAACTCAACATCAAAATCATCAATATATTTAATACCAAAGTTAATAGTTCCTTTCAGATATCAAAGGACTCTCTTTGTTTCTTTCCAATAGTTTCTAAGAGGTTTGGAAATGAACTGACGTAGGATGTTAACCGAATATGCTATGTCTAAACTAGTTGTGGTGAGATAGTTTAGACTTCGCAACAGTTGACGATACAGTGTACCAACCACCTCTATTTCCCCATCATCAATGTAGAGTTTTCCATTTTGGTCTAAATGTATTGATATTGCCATACATTGGTCCATTTTGAACCTTTTTAGTAGCTCTCTTGTATATTTTCTTAGTGTAACCAATGTATGACCAACTTTTCTCCATATTTCAATACCTAAGAAATAATGTAATTAGTCAAGGTCTTTTATTTCAAAAACCTGTGACAGTTGTCTTTTAACTCCATCAATTAACTTAGAAGCATTTCATGTTATAATCAGATCATCAACATACAAGGAAATCATAACAACGTGCTCCTTTTGATCAAAATTGATTTAAAAGTTAGGGTCACTCTTGATTTTCATAAAACCTTTATGAAGAAAGGAAGAGTCAATCTTCACATACCAAGATCTTGGTGCCTGTTGTAATCCATATAAAGCTTTCTTTAATTAGAAAACAAGGTGATCTTGACCCTCCTTTATGTATCCTTCTGCCTAAACAAGATATATTTCTTCCTTTAGTTCCCCATTCTAAAAAGACGATTTAACATCTAGCTTATGTAGTTTGCATTTATATTTTGTAGCTAATGCAGTCATTAATATAATTGTGTTTAGCTTAGCTAATAGTGAAAAATTTTATTCATAATAAATTCTCTCTTTTTGTGAGTAACCTTTTACAACCAACCTGGCCTTATATTTCTTTATACTCCCATTGACATTAAATTTGGGTTTGAACAACCATTTGGATCCTATTGGTACTTTATTTTCAAAAAAATCTATTACTTTCCAAGTATCATTTTTCATTATGGACTTATATTCTTCCTTCATTACATCTCTTCATTGTTTATCCTCATTAGCTTGTTTGAAATTAAAAGGCTCTATGACGTTCATTACTTCATTCATTAAGGCATAATCTTTAAATCTTACTGTTGGTTGAGCTTGCCATGATGATCTCCTTAGTGTGTCACCACTTTCATCTATTCTCCTACTTTTGTTAGGATATTTCGACACATAGGAAATAAGAATAACTTTGGCTAGTGTAGATTTAGGTAAAGTGTGTTTCTTTACTATGTACATTTGTAACTTATAATCCGACAGTCGCGATTTGTAGTGATCTGACGGTTCACTCTCTCCTTGGTATTAACGACACTTGATCCGTGGTTTAACACCCGATTGGTCCATGATCTCTATTTAAAGAACATGGAGGGTCATTTTTCCGGTAATCATTTATGAGAGAAGCATATGTAACTTTTCTTTTTATATTAATAAATTATCTGAAGTGGCTGCGTTGGCTCAGGTCGTGGAATGTTTCCCTCTTTGAGGGTTTTAACCACATGATAATACTGGTGTATTGATTTGTGATCTGTTTGTGAGTGGTGACCTTTGGTTTTTTATCTAAGGAACTTACCCTGTAAATTCGTACATGGTATCAGAGCTATTTTAAGGGACGCATCTGTTGTTGATCCAAATCCGAAGCCAGTTTGACTGCATGCGACTGTTGTTTTCTAGATCTACTATTTTTTAACATTTTCGAGCCTGGAGAACTGCTATGTTGTGTCTGGAGCATCTGTTACAGTGAGGAACGCCTTTTGTTTCATGCAAAAATGTTTCTGGTTGCCCAAGTTATGTCAGTTTAGATCTGGAGGTATAAAGTATTTGTTTTGCAGTTATATTTATCAATAGTTCTGCTTATTTCGGTTCCCACTATTTATTTATTTTTTTAGGTTTTATTTATTTGTCGGATCTATACCCTCTTCTCTGTGTATGCTCTTTGCTCTACACTGTGTGCGATCTCGGAAAATCGGAAACAGGAGGAAGGGATTTTTTTTCTACGTATGCTCTTTCCCCGCGTATTTGTGCAATCTCGGGAAATAAGAAATAGTGAAAATATACATAGTTGCGAGTAAGGCTAACAGAAAATCTAACGTTCTGTCATAAGGCTTGCATTTCATTTGTTTTTTTCTCGTTTTTTGTGCAGAAAAAAGCACGCACGCCGAAGACTAAAAAAAAAACCCTTCCTCCTTTCAAACAATTACAGAATCCTTTTACTATCTCAATTGCTGAGAAGTTAGTTTATGAGAATAGAGGTCTTGGGTTCAAGTCTCTTTCTCAAGCTTCTTTTGTAAAAAAAATATTGTTAAAGGGGCGGGATTTTTTTTTTAAGTTGAACTTCATCATCAAATTTCAAAACGTTCCCGTAAATATTCAACATCTACAACTCGTTTTTTCAAAAAGGCATAACTTTTTCTTCAAGAAGTATTTTTTCAAGCCGTTTTTTTTTAATCAACCTAATTTTTTGAGATATTTCCATTGGAGAAGTTAGTTTCAGCTTTTTTCAACTTTATTTTTTTTTAAAATGGAAAGTGAATGCCTGATTATTCTTAACAACACCAATTATTTCCAATGGCTACCTCACATCGTAGATATACTTAGAATTAAAGGGCTTTATAGAATAGCCACAGGACAAGAAACTAAACCTTTCAATGATGATAAAGTCGCTAAATGGGAAAATAAACAAGATCAAGCATGAGGGTTGATAGGAATGTCCATTTCTCAAGATCTTCGATTTCATATCCTTGACATTGACACCCCTAATCAAGCCCTAGAAAAGCTAAATATTGTCTTTGGCATTCAAAATCAAATCAAGGCCCACCAGCTTGAAAATGAGCTTCTTACTTTGGACCCCAATAATCTCTCCTCTATTGAAGATTTTTTGTCCAAATTCAAGACCCTTAGACTTCTTTTAGAAGGTTGTAAGGTCAAAAAGGAAGATGGTAGCCTCATCTATTTCATTCTTGCTAAGCTTAGCCTTGCATACTCTGTATTTGTTTCCACCTTCCATTCCACTAGAGAAGCCATAATTTCTTCAGGAACCACCTACAAGAACCCCTCTTTTGATGCCTTTTGCGATTCTTTGATAAGGGAAAAAGAAAAACTCTTACACCTTGGTCTTATCACTTCTGGAAACACTTTTAATATAGCTTTAGCAGCCCAACAACAATCATATCAAAAGAATCCCAAGAATCAGTATCCTAAAAAGTATGGTCCAAAACCAAACAAGGGTCCTAAGCAATTTCATCCACAAACTGAAAAAGAAACTCACCAAAATGATAAGGAAAATAAAAACAATGGGAAGAAGAGAGATAGACATTGCAACTTTTGTAATCGTGATGGCCATATAGATTCCAAATTTTTTAAGAGGATGGAAGCCTTAGAAGCAGCAATGAAGAAGCACAACATCAATTTGGAGCACTCTTCACCTTCATCTTCAGGAATGGCACTTTCTTCTTGTGGTTGTCAAGCATCAAGAATTGGTTATGCATTAAATGTATCTTCTTCTTCTCATTCTCATGAGTGGCTCATTGATTCTGGAGCTTCTTACCACATGGCCAAAAGTAAAGCCATGTTTTCTTCTTTAAATGATTGTAACACCAAACATATTTATGTTGGTGATGATAGATCTCTTAGTGTTATAAGATCTGGAACCATTCATCTAGATAATGGTCACTTTCATGATGTACTATGTGTTCCTATGTTGTCATGAAACCTTCTATCTGTTAATCAGATAACTCATTGAGGTGAAGGGAAAATAGTAGATTTCTCACCTCATGATGCTGTAATCAAGGACCTCAAAGATCCTAGACATATTTTAGCTACTAGAATTGCTGATGATTCCACAATGTTGTATAAGTTTGACAAAAAAAATTCTTCATGTCCTCCCTTCATTTTTTTTGCTCATAATGATGAAGTGAGAAAAATTTGGCATGAGAGATTTGGTCACTTAAACTATCGCTCTCTTAAAACTCTATGTAAGGAAAATATGGTGACGAGTCTTCCTATGGTATCTTACCGAAATGGTGTTTGCTTCGGATGTGTACTCGGAAAACATCATCGGGATAGTTTTGACAAAAATTCCTCTTGGGACGCTTCAGCCCCTTTGCAGCTTGTGCGCAGTGATTTGTGTGGTCCACTTCCTATTGTTTCTTTCTCTGGTTGCAAGTAATTCTTAACTTTCATTGATGATTTTTCCAGATGCACTTGGGTATACTTCTTAAAACTTGAGAGTGAATTTTTTAACATGTTCTTGGCCTTTAAGGCCTTTGTTGAGAAACAATATGGACATCCAATTCTTAAGTTAAGATCAGACAATGGAGGAGAATATGTTAACAAAAAATTTATCAACTTCTGCATGAGCATGACATTCAATTGCAACATATTGTTCCATATACTCCACAACAAAATGGTGTAGCTAAAAGGAATAATTGCACCTTAAAAGAAATGGCTAATTGTATGCTTCAATCTAAAGGACTTAGTCTCAATTTTTGGGCAGAAGCAATTAACTTTGCAAATTACATAGTAAATCACACTCCTACTAAGGTTTTATAGTATATAACTCCAGAAGAAGCTTGGATCTCAAGCAAACCAGATGTAAGTCACTTTCGTGTTTTTGGAAGTGATGCTTGGGCCCATATTCCAGATGCGAAACATAAAGCCTTAGAACCTAAGAATGAAAAATGAATTTTTGGTGGATATTCTGAAGATGTCAAAGGATATAGACTTCTTCAACCAAAATCCAAAAATATAATCATTAGAAGAGATGTAAAATTTGATGAAAATATATCGACCTGTGAGCCTATTTTGGTGGGTGTGCCACCTTTGTCGTGCGAGCCTAGTTTGGCGGGTGTGCCACCTTTGGCCTGCGAGCTTGATTAGGCATATGTGCCACCTCTCTCTCTCTCTCTCGTCTATTTTTAATAGCATTACTTCTAGTTCAGATAATGATAGTGAGGATGACAATCCTCCTCCACCTCTTGAAGTTATTCCTTTTACTCCACAGCTTCCAAGATGGGTCTGCTCTACTCGAGATGCAGCAGGTTCTCTTGCAGGTGACCCTGTAGATTGACGACATACACATTCTCAGTTCGAAAGAGCCTCTTCCTTCTTGGCTCAAGTTCCAGAAAATTCTGATTCATAAACCTTTGAAGAAGCCTTAGGCCGTCTAGATTGGGATGAAGCTATGAATGAAGAATATTGTTCCTTATTGGCAAACGATACTTGGGATCTTGTTCCTCTTCCAAAAGGAAGAAAACTTGTCAAATGCAGATGGGTTTACAAAACCAAGTTTGGACCAGATGGAAAAGTGGATAGACATGAAGCTCGTCTTGTCGCTAAAGGATTTTCACAAGTTGAATGCATTGACTATACTAAAACCTTCTCCCCTGTTTCCAAAATGAATTCTATCTGCCTTGTTCTTTCCCTTGTTTCCTCCTTTAAATGGGAAGTCCATCAGATGGATGTTAGATCCACCTTCTTACATGGAGATTTGCATGAATAAATCTACATGGAACAACCCCCTGGCTTTATCCAAAATGAATCCAGCCTTGTTTGTCGCCTTAGGAAGTATCCCTATGGTCTCAAACAAGCTCCTCGGGCTTGGTATGCCAAAATGGATAGATTTCTATTAGATAATGGCTTTTCTAGGTGTCATTCTGACGACACTATCTACACCAAGAAAGTAGGTAAGTCCTCACCATCCTTTTTCTTTATGTTGATGATTTTATCCTTACTGGTAGTGATCCCAACCATAAAAAACATGTGAAGTCTAGCCTCAAAAAGAAGTTTGAAATGACAGACTTAGGACACTTGCATTATTCCCTTGGTATTCAAGTCTTGCAATCCGAAGAAGGTATTACCCTCTCTCAGTCCAAGTATGCATGTGAAATTCTACACCACTTTCACATGGAAGACTGTAAGGAACTTACCCTGTAAATTCATACAACTTTGTGGTGAACTATCTCTTCCTCTCGGTGTGTTATGACTACTAGAGTTGTCCATTTCATTGGTGTCTTCCTCCTCTTTCTATTCATGCTTATCATCTGCTTCCTCTTTGAAGTCAACATAATCAAAGGAATATTCCATGCATCATACATGTCCTTTGTATGGCCTTCATCTGTATGCTCATAAAATAACACATCGTTGCTTGCAAAAAATTTATGTGTGCAGGGATCAAACAACTTATATGCTTTATGATCATAACAGTAACTAATGAAAATACACTTGATAGATTTTGGATCAATTTTTCTCCTATATTCTTTTGGAACATGAGAAAATGATTTTCTTCCAAATATTATTAAATGAATCATTGTTGGCTTATAACCATAAAGAGCTTCAAGAGTCTTATGGTCTAAACGTTTAGCTAGACTTTTATTTTCCAAATAAATAACAATGATAATAACTTCAGAGCATAAAGCATTGGTAATATTTTTACCTTTTAGCATACTCTGTGCACATTGTATTAGGGTTATTTTCTTCCTTTCAACTACTCCATTCTATTGTGGAGTATGTGGTATCGTGTATTATTGTACAATTCCATGGGCTTTGTAGTACTTAATTATTTCACTTGAATTATAGTCTCCCCCTTGATATGATCGAAGGATCTTGATGTATTTTCCTATTTTCTTCTCAACTAGATTTTTGAATTCCTTAAAGTATTCAAATACATCATTTTTCTTTCTCATGAAGTAAACCCATGTATATTTTGTAAATCGTCAATAAATATGAAGAAATAATATGTTCCACCTAATGATGTTGTCTGCATAGAACCGCATACATTTGTATGCACAAATTGAAGAATATCCATTTTTCTTATATATGTATGAGTAAGGAACTCTTCCCTATGCATCTTCCCTAATGCACACCCTTCACATGCAGAATATTCATTCTTAAGTATTGGAAGCCCTTCTACCATTCCTCATTTTTGAAGTATCAATAAATGATGATAACTAATGCGACCATACCTTTGGTACCAAAGAACTTATATTGTCATGGTTGTGGATATCAATGCTTGATTACTTTTTCTTGTCACATTAAGTTTTTATAAGCCTCCAATTCTAACTCCCTTGAAACGATCTTGAAGTTATCATGTATATCTCTCACCACAAAATGTGAATTTACAAATTCTACCTTCAAAATCTAATTTATAAAAAAAAAAATTGAGGTAAAAAATGAGCCTCAAAAAAAGTGTACAACAAAACCAAAATTTATAAGAACCAATAAGATTCAACGTGATGATGTCAACTATGGAGGATGATTCACCTTTTTTGAAGTAAAAAGGTAAAAAGATAAAAATAAATAAATAACTACTTTTTTCAAATTGTATTTTCAAATTAACTCCATATAATTTTACTCAAATTTCAAGTCGGAACACTTTTTGGATGCAGAACTTAATTTTACATCCAAGGATTACCCATGTTGCATACTTTCGATGGACCCTACTACATGAAAAATGTGAAATACATGAAAAAATGTGATGAGAATTTGTTTTTTTCATCACATTTTTTCATGTATTTCACATTTTTCATGTAGTAGGGTTCGTCAAAAATATGCAACATGGGTACTCCTTGGATGCAAAATTAAATTATGCATCCAACAAGTGGTCTCACTCAAAATTTGAGTAAAATCATAGGGAAATATGTTGAAAGTATGAGTTGAAAATAAAAAATTAGTTTCCCTCCAAAACTTGATGAGGTACAATCTAATATTATTTTATTCTTTCCATTATTATTTTATAATATTCCTTAGGAGGCCCATTTTAGACTTCAAAATTTCTCTAAATGACCTTGAGATTATATTCTTCTTAATACCGAGCACATACATCACATTGTGAAATTGTTTACCATAACCATTTGGAAGTGTCGTAGATATATCACCATACCCTTTAATTTGGTGTGAATTATCATCCCATATCTATATATATATATATATATATATATATATATATATATATATATATATATATATATATATATATATATATATATATATATCGTATTAGTTTCATGGAAGTTCTCAAACTAGTGCTTATTACAGGACATATTGACGGGGGATCCAGAATCAACAAACCATTTATTTGAATCATCTATTTTAGAAAATAGTGCAACCTATGAAATAAACAATCTAATATTTTTGAAATCATCATTAATTGTTTCTCCTTTATCAACAAAATGACCAGTTTGTTTTTTTTTCTATGTTTGGACTCATGATACATCATTTTCATGCAATCTCTAGAATAATGTCCAAACTTGCCATGGTAACGACATTTAACTCTAACATCAATCTTTGGTGATGTCATACCTTGTTTTCACCTTTACAAATGATGCCTTTACATGTGGTGGATTTCCTCTTTTATTAACTTCCCAAGGCTTCCCTTTGAAAGGTTTTTTCCTTTTCTCCATCAGATCCAAATTAAAACTTTGAGGTCTAAGTTTCTTTTGCCTTTCTTGCCCTTGCATGAGTATACCTACCAACTCAACAAAAGTGGAAGCCTTCTCTCTTGTTGCAAGACTTGTGATGAACATATGATATTCATCTAGCATTATAGTGACTAGCTCAGTGCTATATATCGTTTCACCTATATCTCCAAGTTTATCTTTAATTCCTCTAATTATTGACTTTAAATTAGTGATGCTTTCAATTTCTTCTATTTTAATATAAAGGAGCTTACTCTTCAGGGATAGGATTCAATTTTTATTCACCGAATCATACAAATCATTGAGTATTTTCCATGTCTCGTTAGATATCCTCTAGTCTATGATATGAGGCATATTGTTGTCTTTTACAGAAATTATTAGAAACAATTTTTCCTTAGTCTTTCGCCTCTCCCAATATTGAATTGATGCAGTTGTAGCACCTACAATGACCTTTGGTTTCACTTCACCACTTTCTATCAACTATACATTGTATCCTTCCATCAATGTAAGCATTTTAAACTTTCAATTCACATAATTGGAGCCATCCAACTTGGTTGCTTTGTTTATATATGATTCTACTAGAGGATTAGCCATTTTGAATGAGAGGTTTCTTCAACTAAAAATCAATCAATAGTTTTTAAGCTCACAATAATTCATAGGTAAGCAACAATGATTGGCTATTTCAAGGGATGCAAAAACAACTTAAAAAAAGTTTGAGTAAATAGTATGGTATCAAACCAAAAGTATGAAATTTTGTAGTTGCAAATTTATATAGCAACTTCATACAACAACTTTGTTTCACAATAAAATTTTGGACAACAATTTTGATTCTTCCTTTTTTATTTTGTACCATAATAATCTTACTTTCCAAATAACTCACCACGCTTCAACTCTCAAATCAAACAATGGTTGGGAATTGAGTCAAATGATGTATATCACTTGTCAATGAGTGAGTCGATGTCACTCTTTGATCTCCAAATCACACACTCCAATGCTAAAAAAAAGTGGATGGGACATTTCAGGGACCTCATGTACAAAAATATTCATGTTTTGATGCTTCCCTTTCCATTTCAGGGTCATATCAGTCTAATGTTGTAGTTTGCCAAGAAAATCACATCTAAAAATATCTAGGTCACCTTTGTGACAACTGAAGAGAATCGAGAGTGCATGTTACGGGCGCAAGATGAAACATGCCCAATCCTCTATTGAAATGGTAATATTTCAAGTAAGCTGCATAGGATTACATATAGGAAAAAATAATAGTAATATTAAACTTCTTTACAACTTCAGGAACCCGATAAAGGAAGGATTTGTATATGATGCAATAAGTATTTCGGCCTTGATCGTTTAGCCTATTTATAGGATTTTTTAACATGATTCCTTTGGTTGATACATTTATGCAAACAAGAAAAACATTTGGCTAAGATATCAATGTAATGAATTTCTTCCCAAATGCTAATACAATGGGAGAGACCTTGTGATACAATACGATGGAAAGCTTTTAGCCCAAAACACCAACACAATTGGAGACTATGGCCTATTCTACTATAAACATGGCTTAGTCTCTAGAATCAGCAGTCAAATCCATGTCCTGCAGTTCAATAATTCAATTCCCATGGTCTCCTCGGGTAGACAAGTGACCAACACACAAAAAAAGTTTACTAAATTAGGAGGACTTTCCATGGCTCCGCGCTTGACAAACACACTTTAGTTTGGTTTCTTTAGGAAAATTAATGCACCACAAGTCCAACCCCAAATTAAATGATCCTCTTCACCCATGCAGATATACACTTTATTTTGGTCTCCTCAACCATGATGACATGCCACAAGTTCAACACCAAACTTCAGCAATCATCTTCACTCACGAAAATATACCTACAACAATAACACACAATTTTGTCACAATTTTTCACCTAATATTTTATACCAACTCAAAATTATGGAAGACAAATTATGGGAAGATGAGTTGCAACTCACTTGTTAGATAATCTCTCACACAAGATACTACTTGACTCACACTTATATTCACCAAGCCAGCAATCAAGTACATATATAGGATTACAATATAGTTTAATAGAATCCTAGAATATAAGGTATGAAAACTAACAAGGACTAATTAGGACAATTAGTCAAAACAAAACTATAACAACACATAACAATTTCTAATAATAAGATATTCTAGATTTCTTCATTATTCTGATCACGTAACTAAGTTCCTAGCTAAAAAGAACAATAAAATTGTGTTTAAACCTCACACAACCTTAAAACAATTATTTAGATTGCCTAAAGATTAATCTGATCCAATGCTTAGCCCCAGAGTTTACCAGATCCCCTGCTCCTGTGGGAAGTCATACATTGGTCAAACAAACATATATTTTCCAGCTCATTTAAAGGAACATATAGCTTACACTAATCACAAGTAGATCTCGAAATTAGCCTTGGTTTAGCATTCCTTCAATTATAAACATCCTACTAACTCTGACCAGACTAAAATCTTGGCCTCTGCTCCCTTCAACTCAAGTCGCCTTGTTTGGGAAGCCATTGAAATATAAAAACACCCAAATAAATTTAATCGAGAAGATGAATTTACAAATTAAGCTAGTCTTGGAAGCCCCTTATTCACCATCTTAAGCGTCAATAAGCCCCCTCTCCCCGTGACGGCTCTCCTCCATCCTAGCCTAAATTTGTATTAATTTCCCCTTTCCTTTTTGAATATATGTATCCTTCTTGTTTTCAGTTTCTAATGGTTTCCTCGTGATCTCAAATCTCCCCCCTCCCCATGGTTAACTTGTTTCCTTCTTTTATTAATTTTAATTTGATTATAATTAATAATATGATCCTAGTACTAATTTAATGTGTAACTTTATTCCCCTTTTATCTAAAATTTAAGTTACCCTAATTTATGAACTTCATTGTGTTTCTGATTTCAAGATTATGTGATTCATCTTATTTTCCAGACTACTCTTCCAAATTAACCACATTATTAATTTTTTGGTCGACATTTCAATTTTAAGTAATCTTTATTCCTAACCCTGAATAATTAATTTGTTAATATCATAAAAATTTGTTATAACATTATCATTTTATGTTTCATACTCTTAGGTTTGTTTCTTAATTCTTTGTTGTCTTTAATCTAAAAAAAAAATTGAATATTTTAATCCTCTTTAAATTTCTTTTAATCTTCTAATTATCTTAAATTTCCCTTTTTAATCTATAATTTTCTTAACGATTTAACTTTATTTTCTCTTGATTGTCTATTAATTTTTTAGTTTAACCTTTTAACTTGTTATTATTTGAACACATTTTTTTAACCTATTTCTTACTTCCGTGTACATTTGGCCCTTTATTTATTGAGTTTACCCTTTTTCCTTGGAATTGACCTTTAATTGATTAATTATTTTATTATCAGTCGTCTCTTAAAGAGAACGGTATTTTTATCATTGATAGACACTATTAATTTTAAATATCCCCTTGCTCTCTTTTCCTATCATTATGGTTTAGTTTGGTCCCTTAGAATGGGTGGATTGTCCACCCCAAATGTTGGAAAAATCCAAAATTCTGGTCACAGAGTTTTTACTCCAAAATCTAATCAATATGACTATGAACTGTGAAAATATACATGTTTTTTTGTGAATTAGTGCTTTCTATTATCAAAAAATCAGAATTACATTATTGTAGCAGATAACCATCCAAGGACTTTAGTGTTCCTCATAAATACTATCATGGATTTGACAGACCTGCACTTCCCTACACTCTCCATTGTCTCACAACTCGGCATACCACTACTCTATATTACATCATAGAACAAAAAAATACCATATTAATGGGTTGACCCAAAACTAAACAAACAAAAAGACTAAGAAACTAACATACAAAATAGTTCATTGATATTATGAATATGAGATGGAAGTTGGAGCTCTAACACTCGATCCTGGAGATTCTGGAGGCTCAAAATTATCATATTCACATTGTATGTGACCCTCTACATGAGCAATTCTTGGATCAATTCTATCCAAACAGAAACATATATTTCTTACCATTCTCTTGATGTATTCCAAGGTGACAAAGGCATTGTACCTCTCAACCTGTTTATCCTTTAGAACCAACCCCAATAGGGTTTTAATTTTCCAATGTAAGGCCATTTAATTCAAGTACTACTTCTCATTTCCCATAGTGTGGCCAGAGTATGGAATCCATGTAGACATATCATCCATGATTTTCGAATCAGAGTGGGATTTCCTCTTCACCCCAACTTGAATTTTCAATTTTTGAATTTCTCTCCTTTTTTCCAACGGCATTGCATTAAAATATGTGGAAATCGAATCTTGAGAAAAAATGCCTCGCTCTTAAATTTCCTTATGAATTGTTTCCACCTCCCCCCCCCCCCTCCTACAATGCATATGTTACCTAAGCGGCATGGAAGCAGTAGGGGGTGTACCTGAAGCAATTTTTGTAGCTTTCTCTACCTAAAAATAAATATGAAATAAAACTAGATGTAGCCTCACCATAGCTCAAACAAAAATCCACTATATCATCACCTACACTCATGGCACAAACCACGCATCAAGGGGAATGCCCATGTGTCTACACCACAGACACAGAAACCCCAAAATATGACTCATGCCCCCACACCATTAACCATAATCAAGAACATAAGAAACCCAACAAAACTAATTTACAAAGAGCCCTTAGACACTGGAAGAGCCAAGACTGGGAATACACCAGGCCTTGGCTCTCAATTTCAAATGAGATATAGATAATAATAATAATAATAATAATGGTATAAAGGGACATAATAAACAAATTCAAATGAGATATAGATAATAATAATAATAATAATAATAATAATAATAATAATAATGGTATAAATAAATTATACCATTAATAGAAAATAAATTAATAGGCATATTAGTAAAGAGTAAAATAAATTATTCAAAGGTAAAAAGAAAAATACGGGAATAAAAATAAATAACTACTAATAAAATTAGAAAAAAATAGTAGATAGAATAAAATCAAGAAGAAGAATGACTCAAAGTGAGGGCAGGGATCTAATTTCAACTGATTCTCCAACCATCGTCCCTTTTAAGAGTGTTGGTGGACCACTTCCCTATCCTGATGGTATCTCAGAACTTCTTGTGATGATAATGAGATATTTTCGCAAGGTTATGAGCATCTTTAATACAAAGGTGAAGCTTAGCCTTTGCAAAATGCTCAGCAAGAGCAGAAGAGTGAGATCAATTATGCTTAATGTCCTCAGCGTGCTCCTAAATTCTAGTAGGCTTGATAAAATGACCTGTCTCACCTATATAAGACTTCCCATAGGAATAAAATACCATGTAAACACCTTTAGAGTTAGAGGGGTTAATCTAGTCCTTGACAAACTTAATGGAACACTAAATAGTGTTAAGTGGCTTGAAGGTGGCAGATATTGTTCTTCTTAAGAATATGAGCCAACTTGTGGGTAGTTCCTTGAATAAAATGAATATGAAAAATAACAATAGGATTGTTGGGATTAGTCTTAGCCCTCGGTCCTTTTTCCGTTTTTTTGAAGGATTTCAAGCCTTGATTCTTTTTATACCACTGATAATGAAAACCTCCAAAAGATGAGGTTTCTCATCATTGATATGAAGATCATCAGAAATTGTAACAACCTTGCTAAAAATTCCATGTAATAAAGTTAATAAAGGAAAAATAATAACCATGTTAAAGTGACATGTATTCCAAGTTGAATTTTGGGCAAAAACATCCCAGTGTGGGTGTTCATTTGGTTTATTATGGCTAAGGAAATTGGAAAATAAAATGGAAAAGGATTTGGAAAGACAAAATGACATTAATTGACATTTTTATTTATGAAAATAATGGAAATTTGGAAAAAATGAAGATGAAAGGTCACAGGTTGCATGTGAGGAGGAAAATTAAGGAAAATAATTAAAAATTGAAGAAATTTGAGGCCTCATTGATAAAAAGGCTTATGAGGATCAGTTGGTACCTTTTGTCAGTTCAGTTTTGGAGCTTTATATCTATTCTCTCTCTCACACACACCCTTGGACACTTACAGCATTCTTGGAGCACTCTAGCATTGGATCAAGGAAAGAAAAGGAAGGACAAAGAAAGAAAGGGGAAGCAAAGAACGAGCAAGGAAGAGAAGGATCAAGCAGCTACAATAAGATAACTTGCATATATTGATTTGCATGTGTGATTTCATTGCAATATTTGGCATGCATGGTAAATGCATGTGTTTATGTGGTCCTCTTGTTGTCATTGGCACGGGTTTGGACAGGTGTGACAATGTTCTTCAGCCTTGCCTTTCCATTTCCAAATATTCATGGTGTGATGGTTTTTCTTTTATTTGGTTAAGGTGGATTGTCGGATGGTTTCGAAACTTAGTGGGGTGGTCTCTGAAATAAAGAACACAATGTCTAGGAATACCTATACTGGAGAAGGTGGGATTTCAGTAAAGCCATATTTTATGTACCTCGGTGGTCCTAGGAATCCCCAATCGTTGAATGACGAGATATACAGTAAAGCCTATATTTTTGTTCCCTCGATCAGGCCTAAGAATCCTCGACCGGTGAATGGCAGGATATACGGTAAATCATGGAGGGTGGAGTCTCGATTAGGCCTAGGAATCCTCAACTAGTGAATGACAAGATATACGGTAAAGCCTAGAGACCAGGAGGCAAGAAAATTCCTCATAGTGTAAGTGGAAAAATTTGGTGGCATCCATGCTTGTTTAGGGCCTAGTGATCCTGTGGGGATTGCAGTAAAGCCTAAGGAAACTTGGTTTGGTTCGGTTTTGTCCCACATTCATGCTTGGAATATGGCACAAGGTGATTAGCTTAAGTAAATATTTGGATTATCCCAATCTACAGTTGAGTGGTTCGTGGAAGTCCGAGACCTAGTTGGCTTTTTCATTCATTAATAAGGGCTTATTCTCCTAGGTATTTCAAGTGTAAATGTATGGGTTCATATGTGGTTTTTATGGTTGTTAAATACTTGTTATTTATATTGTTTATATGTTGGTTATGAGTATGTTTTATGATAGACTTGATATATGTATTTCATCATGTTTTGATTAGAAAATGGATGTATAATTAATATATTTCCTAATAGGTGATAATGCATCTATTATGGTATGGCAACAACGCTTCTTATGAATCTCAGATAAGTATGAGACCCCTATGTTCAGATATATTGTTATGACCTGTAGATTACATAATTGTGACATGTTTGAAAAAATTCCTGTCATGGCAAAGTAGGATTCAGATCAAGTACTTGTACCCGTGATTGCATTCGTAGCTTTTTCCATTGTTATTATTCATTTCTGAAAGTTTCATGAAGTTCTAGGCAGTGGCCTTGGACCTGGATCTGAAAAAGTGGCTCATAATCTGGGGTCACTAGCACATAACTGCCTGAAAACATCCACAGTCACTAGCATGCCTTGTTGTGAAGCGACTAGAAGGCCTCAATTGGATGCATGACTTTTCATGGGAGCACCTGAGGGTCCATATAAGTGAAATGTCAAGTTGTCTCAGGGTTGGCCACCTAGAAGGGTTGGTTGGTTCCTGAAGGTTCTGTAGTATGTGTGGAATGTCAGTTTGGTTTGGTTATGTCAGTTCCACTTCCTTAACTATACATGGGGATTTGCATCACATCATAGTAGCCTCTCGTCACATGTTTACCCCAATGGACCAGTTAGCTTGGGTAAATATGGGAGGTAGTTGTTACACAGTGGTATTAGAGCATGGTTCACACCTTGGACGGGATCGAAGGTGTGTTGGTCATGCATTTATGTCGGTTTCATATGTGATCTTTATGCTTGTGGTCTATGTGCTTGTCGTGTATGCATGGTGAGGTCATGGCATGTGATCGGCATGGTCATGCATTGATAACTGGATATTGATCAAAATTATGATTATATTTTGACATGATTATGTTTATACATGTATTGCGCTAATCTGGTTGATCTTGCCAATGAAATATCCTCCCATGAACTATACTGAGGTATGTTGATTATGTTATGTTTTGGTTTTAGCTGACATGGTATACTTGCAAAAAGAATATCAAAGATGAATATCGAGATGGTAGACTATAGTTCACGAGATTCTCCTTATGGATCATATGAGCATCATGGTGGTGGGAATTCTTCTGACTTAGCAGAAACATTGAGAAGATTTAAGGCAGAAATAAGAATTTGTAAGGCAGATAATGATAGAATCATTCAAGCACAGGAGAAACAAGTAGAAGTCAATGCAGTAATCCTTCATAATTTGTCAGAATTTCAGAGACAATGACCACTTCGTATCAACCATGGGTAGGAGAATATGACTGATGGGGAATATGGCAGTAGATCTCATGGTGGACACAGGTCAGATAGGGATGACACGATGATAGATGACAGAATCTTGGATACTATGGATAAGATAGGTGATCGACACAGGTTCTAGTCTAGTTTTGGTTCTGACAAGCACTATGATCGCCATCCTTATCATCCTTACAGGAGGAGTGATTGGGGATATTTTCCAAATGAGTTGAAGAAATAAAATCCACCTAAATTTGATGGAGATTTGAAGAAGTCAAAATATATAGAGGAATTTTTTATTAGGATGAATAAATTCTTTGAGTTGCATGAGTATACAAAGAACATGAAGGCCAAAATATAAATTTTCAGCCTCAAAGGGAAAGCAACATATGGTGGGAATATGTGAAGCGGGTTGGAGACATCAGGACAAAATAGTTGAGTTGGCATGAATTCAAGAGACGTTTCTGGAAGAAGTAATTATCATAAAGGTAATATGACAACAAAGCTAAGGAATTCTATGAGCTAAAGAAAGTTTTGATGACAGACGAGGAGTATATGACTAAGTTCCTCAACTTATTGAGGTATGTACCATATATTAAGGATGAAAAAGATAAATTTTAGAGATTTTTCAATGGATTTCCATTAGAATTTAGTGGTCGGATTGAGTATGAAGAGCATCAGTTGCCTGAGGAAGTTATTGGGAAATTGAAACACTGCTATGAGCATTCAAAGCGTAAGACAAAATATTAACAAGGTTGGAAAGGGAAAGATAAAGCTAAATGTAAATTGAAGTCGAAAATAACAAGACCTAAGAATTCAGAAGAGAAATAAAATGTTGCACTTTATAAGAAGTTCAACGTAGTTAGGCAAGGACATGGGTCACAGTGTGGAGGGCGGAAAAATAGAGGTGATGGTTTAGGACAGTTTTAGTGTTAGACATGTGGTAAGGAGCATAATAAGAGGGATTGTCCATAGAATCAGGGTGGTAGGCCTCATATCTATACTTCACAAGAGTCGCAGACTATTGGGGATGTTGAGAAAATCATTCCCCGTATCTATGCAGCATTGGATAATAGGCAGACGGATCACCAGGCATCTATTATTGAGATGGAAGGTAATGTTTTTGATCAAGTTGTTTCTATTTTGATTGAATCTGGATCTAATTTTAGTTATGTTAACCCTAACTTGGTGGATAAGTGTGGTTTGAATAAAGAAGTGCATGCAAAATCTTGGTTAGTGTTGTTGGCTACAAGTACAAAGAAGAGAGTTCATCATTGGGTAACAGCTTGTGTGTTTGAGTTGAATGGTATGCCTACATCTATTAGGGAAATTTTTAGGTCTAAAATGGACCTCCTAAGGAAATTATAAAATAATAATAATAATAAAATAAGATTAGAATACATCATCAATTTTTAGAGGGAAAAAAAAAACCACTTTTTCAACTCATATTTTCAACTTATCTCCCTAAGGGTTCACTCAAATTTCGAGCAAGAAAATTTGTTGGATGAAGAATTTGATTCCTCATCCAAGGAGTACCAATGTTTCATACTTTTGATGGACCCTGATACATGAAAAATGAGAAATACATGAAAAACATTATTGCAATCACATTTTTTTATGTATTTCTCATTTTTCATTTAGCAGGGTCCATTAAAAGTATTCAACATGGATACTCCTTAGATGAGGAATTAAATTTTGCATCCACTCCCGCTCAAAATTTAGGTAAAATATTAGGGAGATAAGTTGAAAATACAAGTTGAAAAAATACTTTTATTTTTTTATTATTTTTTAATATTTTTACTTTTTTACCCCAAACATGGTGAATCATCCCCCATGGTTGACATCATCATCTTGAATCATATTGGTTCTTATAAATTTTATTTTGGTTGTACGTTTTTCTTGGGAGACCCATTTTAGACATCAAAAACTCTCTAATGACCACATTTGAAAGTATTTCTGTTGGGATCATATAGCATGATTTTGGGTATGGATTGGTTATATCTTCACAGGACTAGGGTGGATTGTTACGAAAAGCTATTAAGTGTTTGGATGACAATGGAGAACATAAAATCTTGCAGGGTAAGAATAAGGAAACATCAATCACAATGGTTACAATTATGCATGCAAAGCGCAGTCGCAGAAAAGGGTGTATATTATTTGCATTGCATATTTATAGGGATAAAGGTAAGGAGGATGAGTATGTGGAGATATTGAGTAGGTACCCAATATTACAGTATTTTCAGGATGTGTTTCAAATAGATATTTTAGAATTTCCACCCCACATAGAAGTGGAATTTTCTATTGAGTTGGTACAAGGGGCAACACTAGCATCAAAGAAACCATACAGGATGAGCACTGCATAGTTGGTAGAATTGAAGTTGCAGTTGAAGGAAATTATTGAGAAGGGATATTGTGTTAGGCCAAGTGTATCATCATGGGGTGCACTAGTGTTGTTTTTGAAAAAGAAGGATGGTACTCTTAGGCTATGAAATTATTACATGCAGTTGAACAAGGTGGCCATCAAGAATAGGCATTCGTTTTCGAGGATTGATGACTTGTTTGATCAGTTGAAGGGTGCAACAATGTTCTCGGAGATTGATCTGCGATCATGATAACATCAAGTATGCATCAAGGAAGAGGACATTTACAAGACATCTTTCCGAACCAGGTATGGGCATTATGAGTTTGTTGTAGTTCCATTTGGTTTGACTAATGCTCCAACTACTTTTATTTTCTTAATAAATAGTGTATTTCATCCTTATCTAGACAAGCTTGTTATTGTATTCATTTATCATATCTTATGTAACACCCCCTTCCCACATCTACCCAAGTAACCGACCAACCAAGGTAAACATGCAACAAGAAGCTATTAATATTATATTCAACCTCCTAGATGACCTTAAGGAAGTGGAACTGGCATAAACAAGACAAACACACCTTACACAATCATTTGTATGAGATCTTAATGTAAATGTGCTTGAGGTTGTATAAATTTCAAGTGCAAAAATTGAGTTTTATGAGCTTTATGTTAAATTCGTATACACATAAAGCGTGAATTTACACTCTAAAATAGCAGAAACAACAAACAAATACACCATAAAAATAACCACAACATAGCAAGTGATGAAGGATTTGACCCTCCTGGGCTATGTCTCCTTGGTCCAGCTTCCAATGTCTTGTCCCTATATCATTATGCCAAAAAATGGTGATTAAAATTATTTACAATGTTCAAATGGCTCCAATAGCTTAAAAACTATCAAAAATTTCTCTCTAACCTATTTATGCTCCCAAATTGTTCAAAAACTGAAGAATTTATGAGTTTCCCTAGCTTTGTTGCTAGTAGCTCTACAAATTCCCCAAAATCTGGAAGCATCCTACAATTTCTCCATGAATTCCACTAACGAAGCACCATTTTGGTGGAATTCCGACATAATTCTTGGGACAGTTAAAATGCAGGCCAAGGCCTAAATGTAGAAAATTATATAACTTATGTGTTATATGTCCAATATTCTCCTGATCTCAAACTATTTTAACTTCATGCAAAATACAGAATCTATTCCACCATTGATCATTTGCGGAAATTAAATCAAGATTGCAATGCACACATAACACAGTTGTTTAATGGGAAAGCCTAAAGCTGAAAACCCCAACTATATATTATGTAACATGGAGATCATATGAAAATCTCATACAAGCATACAAAGCTTATCACAAGCTCTCAGTACAGTATAATCGTCATACACTAATCAGAACCAATCTTGCAAATCCATGCACCGATCTTTGCCACCTACTATCCTGCCTCCACTGCACAATCCCTGCTGAAGAATAGCTCTGAATGAATTCGAATTACTCTTTAATTGACTGCACAATCCTAATTGGCATCTCCACTGAGTTTTGGATGCAATCAATGCATCACTAATAGTCACAACAGATAGTCTATCTTTCCCTTTCACCTATCTCTCCACTGGTCTCCACTGAAACTGCCATGCACTGTAGCTAATTGATGTATTCTTCAATTGATTAATGAGTTATTATTTGTGAATTAATTAAGTAATTAATTCAATCCACTCTCACTAGTGTATCATTCAGTTAGACTAGATACAACTAGCTCAACTGAGCCTAACTGAGTTAAACTAAATACAACTCCACCAACTACTTCTCCAAGTCCATCAAACTCTGTCACATGAGTTCTAACTGAAGTCCTCCATGCATTAGCTCCAGTAAACCCTTAGGAATAGTGTAATTCCTTCCGTCAGCTGTTGTGCCACATCTGTGCACTTAACTGAAGTGCTCCAAGAGAATAAGATAATGTTTAGAGTCCAAATATTATTAAGAGCTAATAATATTCGACATATCTATTTTTAGACTAGTAGTCTAAAAATAGACTCTGCCCAATATGTCTAAAAATAGAAGTCCGTATATTTATCCAACTTGACCAACCATCCACAAATAGCATCCTGCAACTCATAGAATATGATCGACATGTCTAAAAATAGACATAGTCTAAAAATAGTCTTTGCGCCAAAAATCACGTGTGTGGGCCCCACCTAGTTTAGGTGATTATTTTCCAACTAGGATCAAGGATGATGTTTCAGGATGCCTCCTGTTGATCATGTCAAACCCCTATTGAATTTTTGGCAGGCCATTCCATTTTAACCCTTCAAAATTCTTTTGATAGCCTGGAAAATCCATTATCCCCCTATCGTCGCCTTCTCCCAGCCTCAGAATTGCAGAAAAGGGTCGAGAAACCCACCTTTGAAAATACATCAGGCCTTAGCCCCTTCGGCCTAGCCCCTTTTCTCCTTTTCCTCCACGTGACCGAATGCCAGAACCGGGCGCTGGCCCTATAAGCGCTTACCACAGATACATGATCGGCGCATCTATAACCATCAATCTATACAGATCGGACGGCATTCGCAGTGCTTCACCGCGCCCAGACCCCACTCCATTCACAACTCTGATAATCTATCCACCGTCCGATTAGCCTGCAGATCAACGGCTATAAGCTCACCCGCTCCAGTGGCCCCCGCAGCGCACTACTCCAAAACTGGGTCGTATGTATCTCACCGCCTTTCGGCAGTAGGTGGTAATTCTCCTTGGGCCAGCGATTCCATACACTGTCTGCCACGCGTCCCAGCATACGGGTCCAAAACCGTCATTCATCGCACGCTATTGTTCAGCAAAAGATGCGCAGCGATATCGCTGTCAGCCGTCGGATCTGGAGACCTTCATCGAACGGTCGTCGCGCATCGAAGCTGCACGAGTTTTAACCCACAACAAATGCGCCCCTGGCCCATTATCCATCGCCTCCGATGCTCTTTCAACCGTCGATCTCCCCTAAGATCGGACGGTCCAGATTTAGTCACATGCCCGCCATTGACCTCGTACCACCATGTCATTATCCCACGTGTGCGTCGCATTTCTCTTCCGCCCATTACATATGTCAGTCACAAGTCAAATTTCAATGTTTTTCATTTAAAACTTTCACTAATTCGCCTACCATTATTTCCACTGCATTTTTTTTGTCACCACCCTGCATGCTTCCTCCATTTAATCATGTTGCTTCACTACACAGTCGCCTCCATTGCATTGCAGTCCCCCATGCATTTTTTTTCTTCACAACTTTGTGTGTTTTGCAGGTTTACAGCAATAAAGAATTATCATAATTTGCAGCATCCATTACAAAAGCCGAGAACACGTCAAAGGACCAGTTTTTCAGAGGCGAAATTTATGAAGAAAGTCCTGGGTAGCTACTGTGACACGACATCCATTAAAGAAATAGGGTTATACTTTGGCAAGATTTCCAGGGGCATTCAAGGCGCCGATTTCACAGATGAAAACATTAATGGAGCAGCAGAGGAAGATCAGTGAATGATTGAGGAATTCAGCGTTCGGCGTGGAAGATTTTAAAGCTTAATTCAGAATTGGGAAGGCAGAGGGTACAAGGCACAAGAAAAAATATCTCAAGGCTTTCTTTTCAGCACCATATCCTTTCAGGAAAGGACATAATGTTTATATGATTTTACTCCTTTACCGTGTTCCTGAAGAGATCTTCATCAAGTGCATTTATTTCATAACGTCGGCCTCAAAATACACACAGCACTTCAGAACCATTCAGCAGTATGGGCGTGCACGTCTCCGCCATTTTGTTTTAATGATACAATTAAATGTTCATCACCCACTTTCTTTATGAGTCCTCTTTGTTTCCTATAAAAAACTAAAAGAACAGAGAGTTTAGGGTTCTAGGTTTTATCAGAAAATTATGCAATGAAAGGCTTTTTGTATACATTTTGTAAAGCTCTTGTATGAAGGCTCAGAGCCCATAGGGTCTCAATGAGGAGGAGTTCCATCTGTTAAAGAGGATTCTGGTCTTTGGTATTTCACAGTCTGTAACTTTCTCTTATGTTTTATATTAATAGATCATTTCATTTCATCCATCTTTCTTGTATCATGTTTTGGAATGCGAGTGGCTCACTGATTTCTGGTATGGATTCATCCTAGTTGATGCCCATGCTCAGATCAGTCAAGCCCTTTAAATATGGCTCATGCATGATAATCTGTTCCATTATTCAGCTAAACTTTATTTCTGCTATATTAGTTTCTTTAGGAGGGTACTTTTAAAATGCTATTATCATGTATGGATTCTTAGATTGGTAAGCCCATGCATGGTGGTATTGTATATCTAGGTATCAGCTCAATGTTAACTAATATCTCCTCTACATTTCATTCACTACATACACCTTCTGATAATTGATTTTTGTGATATATTACTTGAACCGGCCCACTTTACAGTAAATTGTCTCTGAATTGTCTGATGCTTTTGTATTAGAGTGTTACACTTTGCCTCTGCAGTATCTCTTTTCCTGTGTCAAGTTTCTGAGAGTTTGGTCCCATTCAAATTAATTTCCTTGTTTACAAGAGATAGCAGGTGAGCTGAAGTTGACAACTTCATACATTATATTATACGCTCCTTTCTATGCTAAGATGTCCTAGGCACTGGTCTATCACAACTCTAGGCTGTCTCTAGGAGCGACAACATCTTTCTAGTGCCGTTGCCGGGGATCGAAATTGAGAAAATTAAAATCCCTGGGCCTCGACAAAATCTAATTCACTCTTCAAGTAGGTGAGTATGGAGAGTTGAGAGTTATATATCCCTCACCTTGGCGACTCCACGATTATTTATTTGATATATCTATTTGCAGTCCTGGCTCCTCGTAAGCCACACCTAAGGTCAGATACGTCTAAGCCAAAGACATCTTCAGTGTCTGACCCTGAAAAGATCATACATAGAAGAAATTAGAGGGAAAGAAAATCAGTCCATTCTGAGATTCTTGAATTCTCTCAAGAAGACTATCCATCCTCTTCCTCTCAAGAAGTCCAAGTAGAAAATCCCTACTACACTGAGGAAAATCCCGAATATTACTTAGATAGTCCACCCAGGGAGGGTATTAGAAATAAAAACAGTCTTCATCCTGGTCCTAAGGTTGAAGAGGTCAAGGAAGTAACCGAAGTATCTGCTGTTAACAAACCTTTGGTCCCCTCAACCCCTCGAGCTGCAGTTGAGTATATTCCTATTATTATTCATAATCCACTTCCACCTCCTCCTCCTCCTCTTACTCATCAAAATATTACACTACCTCCACCTCCTCCAATGGCCAATGTTTCGGCCTTCTTGATGAATAAATATGCTCCCCTGGCATTACCCCAAGTGTTGAATGATATGCCCCAGGATTATCTGAAGATCTTGCCCAGATTCAATGGGGAAAACGAGATTGATGCTCAAAAACATCTTGAGACTTTCTACTCCTTTGCAGAGAACTTTAATGTTGAACATTTGGATGTGGTCTTAAGACTGTTTGTGCAATATCTAGATGGTGAAGCTCGAAAATGGTTTAAGACATTGGCTGGCCATTCTATTACCACTTGGGATAACATGGAAGACACTTTTCTCAGGAAATGGGGAGAGAAGAAAGATCATGGAAATTGTCTCATTGAGTTCAATACACTAAAGAAAAGACACAATGAAGGAGTGTCAGAATTTATCAAGAGATTTAATAAATTGTATCTGAGTCTCCCTGCTGATATGAAACCCCATCAAACTACTGCTAAAGTTGTTTTTGTAGCAGCCTTTGATTCAAAATTTGGTTTCTCTCTCAGAGAAAGAAAGCCTGCTACTCTGGATGATGCTCAGGCAGATGCACTAGAGTTGGAAGCAAACTTTGCCTCCACTGGTAAATCAAAAGGAAAATCTGAACAAGATGCTAGAAGAAGGGGCAAATAAGAGGTGTCTACATCTAGCCAAGACAGAGACTCCAATACTAGCATAATCGAAGAAATGAACAAAAAGATCAGAAACATTACTAATAAGCTGGGTAAGCTTGAATTGGAGGCCAAGAATTCAGCCTTCAGGAATTTCCAGAATGCTCCAAACAGAGGTTACAATCCTCAGTATAGGAAACCACCCTTGCAAATATTACCAAGGGAAGCAAAAGAGCAACAGGATCAAGTGCCACACCCATTGTACCTGGAAGGTCCAGTAGATTATTCTACTGAGGACACTGCCTATGGACTGGAAGATGCAAATCTTGCCTTTTCAAATAGTGATGGAGAAGAATTCCCTTTGCAAGGGAATGATGAAGCTGGGTGCTCATTGCAAGAAGAAGAAAAGACCAGAGACACAGATGAAGCAGAATTTGATCATTATTGTAAACAATTTGATGATTTCATGCAAGCACATTTCAATAGAAGATATGATCTCAGATCTTCTAGGAAGAGGACTTGTAACCAAGAGCAAGAAGAAGAGCTACCCCGGAAGGAAGCACCTGCTTAGAAGGAGGCTACAATGCAGAAAGTCGCAAACAAAGGTAAGGGCCCTCTAAACAAACCTTTGCAGTCTAATTTTCAAATTCCTTCCGCTCCAAAAGTAGTCATTCCTCCTAATACCGAGTCTGTGTCTAGGAAGTCAAACCCCCAGCTGAAAATAAAGAGTCAAAAGAGGTTGTAATAGAGAAATCACCCCCAGTTTTCAGTTTGCAAAAGGAACTTGAAAAATTCAAAATCCCAGTTCCCTTGACTGAACTGTTGAAGCAACCAGCATACCAAGCTCAAGTCACCTTATTTATGATCCCTCCAGAAGCACCAATCATCCCAGATAGTCTCAACCTTCAAGAAGAAAGACCCATGGTTGTCTTTGGTCCACATGTTGAGGAACTAGATGCTTCTACTCCTCCCTTTTATGTGTCTCTAGTGATTCATGACCTGCTATTACATAATTTTTTGTTAGATTCTGGAGCTTCCCATAATCTAATACCTCTGTCATTCATGGAACAACTAGGATTACAAATCACCCATCCATACAAGGACCTCTATTCATTTGACTCCAAAAGAGTTAAATGCTTGGGGATGATTAAGGATTTGGTGGTCAATTTGGCTCAAATCTCAACAAAAAGTGTAGTAATGGACATCGTGGTGGCTGACATCCCAGCTCGTTTTGGTATGTTGCTGTCAAGGTCTTGGGGAACAAAAATTGGTGGATCACTCAAGATGGATTTAACATATGCCACTATCCCAGTTTTTGGTGGCCAAGAGAGGAGATTGTACAGGGAGACTAGATTTTTCAAGATGGTGACTAAGGCTGACAACTCAGTTAATTCTCCAGTCTACAATAAAGAAGGAGATTTATCATGCTTGATGCTGGAAGAAGATCAAGATTATGCTCATGAACCATCCTTTTTCCATATCAAGACTGAACGGCCCTCAGAGAGAAATGAAACAGGAATCTGGACACTTCATTTTGAGGGAGAAAATTCAAGAGAAGGTAATGGAGCTGGGGTACTATTGATTTCTCCTACAGGAAGATGGGTACCATTGTCCTTCAAACTAGAATATGAAGCCACTAATAATGTGGCTGAATATGAAGCGCTTCTATTAGGATTACAGACAGCCAAGACCATGAACATACAAAGCTTAAAATTTCTGGGAGATTCAGAACTGGTGGTTAGACAAGTCAGGAATCAGTGTCAGACCAAACATCCTAGGCTAAGGGCTTATAGGAATGAAGTTTGGGACATGGTAGAAAATTTCTTCTTGGCCTTCAATATCCAGTTCATGCCCCGAGAACAGAATAGGATGGTTGATTCCCTTGTTGTAGATGCTAGTACATTTCACCCACCTCAAAACCCACTCTTAAGATATGAAATTGAGGTGCGTTACCGACCATCAGTCCCAGATAACATCAAGCACTGGAAGGTATTTGAGGATGAAGAACAGATGAAAAGATTCCTGGAAACAGTAGGAGAATTCTCCAATATGGAGATTGATGCTGATGAAGAAGAGGGTGAAACCGAGGACATTTCAAAAAGAAATTGGGAGGAGAAAATGGCAGGAAATAAAGTGTTGCAGTTGAAGGGAAACATTATACCTAGAGGGATGGTGCCTCTAGAAATATTATTTGATAAGAATGATGTCCCACTGCAGCCGAGCAAAGTGGTAGAAGAAAATCAGGTAGAAGACCTGAATTTGGGTACTGATGCTGACCCCAAAATTGTCAAATTATCCAAGAAAGTCCCAGAAGAATACAAAAAGCTATATCAGAAGTTATTTCAGACCTACAAATATGTGTTTGCATGGTCCTATCAGGACTTGAAAACTTTTGATATCAGTATTATGCAACACAAAATTCCATTGAAGGCAAACGCAAAGCCCCATATGCAGAAGCTCAGACAAATAAATCCCCTGTTGTTGCCTTCTATTGAGAAGGAAATCAAGAATCTGCTAAAAGCCAAAATAATTGTACCAATGAGGTACTCTAAATGGGTGGCAAACCTTGTCCCTATACGAAAAAAGAATGGAGAAATAAGGCTGTGTGTGGATTTCAGAAATTTAAACAGAGCATCCTTAAAGGATAATTATCCACTGCCAAAATGGA
Organism: Pinus albicaulis; assembly: GCA_034641835.2. NCBI lineage: Eukaryota > Viridiplantae > Streptophyta > Pinopsida > Pinales > Pinaceae > Pinus > Pinus albicaulis. The sequence goes on from CM076577.1 coordinate 1,164,644,322, forward strand.
TCACATCCTGCAGAAGGTGGTTGGAGCTTCTAGGATGTCAATGATGGATGGATTCTCTGGTTATAACCAGGTGGCTGTACTTCCAGAAGATCAAAAGAAGACTTCTTTCACCACACCATGGGGTACATTTATGTATGCCAGGATGCCTTTTGGACTGATTAATGTTGGGGCCACTTTTCAGAGGGCCATGGACATTGCTTTTTTTGGGGAACAAGATAAATTTCTAGTAGTCTTCCTCGATGATATCACTGTATTTTCAAAAAACGATACTGAGCACATTGAGCATCTGCATAGAACTTTTGAGAAATGCAGAAGGTATGGTCTTTCCCTTAATCCTCAAAAGTCTTTATTTGCATTAGAAGAGGGTAAAATGTTCGGACACATTGTGACTAAGGATGGGGTGAAAATAGACCCTAAGAGGGTAGAGGTTATAAATGGTATTTCTTTCCCCAGAAATAAGAAAGAGGTGCAGGTATTCCTTGGGCGTATTAATTTCCTAAGAAGGTTTACTCCTAACTATGTTGAGATAGTTAGGCATATAAAAAACATGCTCAAGAAGAATAATGAAGTAAAGTGGTCACAGGAATCACGAGAGGAATTTACTAGGATAAAAAACGCTTTTGTAGAAGCTCTTGTGCTAGCTGGGCCAGATTATGACAAACCTTTTATGATCTTTTCCTTTGCATCACTTCACACCGTGGCTGGAGTTTTATTGTAGAAGAATGAAGAAGGATATGAGCAGCCTATTGCCTTTTTCAGTCAGGTGCTTCATGATGCAGAATTAAAGTACAACATATTGGAAAATCAAGCATATGCCCTAGTGAAATCCCTCAAAGCATTCCCTATATATATCTTACAATCCCACATCACTGCATTTGTGCCCGCAGCTGCTGTAAAAGATATTCTTATTCAGGGGGATAGTGAAGGAAAAAAGGGTAAGTGGATTGCTAAAATACAGGAATATGACTTAGACATCCGCCCTACTAAGTTGATCAAAGGACAGGGGCTTGCTAAAATGTTATCTGAATCAAACTATCAAGCTTTGGGCATACATTTGTCCATTATAGCAGACGAGGGATCTAAGGAGAAAGAAGAGCGACAGGGAATTGGAGTAGCTACTCTAGAAACACATATAAAGTACCTCACCAGTCAGTGGTACAAAGAGATAGTAGAATATCTCCTTACACTCAGCTACCCTCCAAGTTGTGATAAAATCAAATACAGAGCGTTGAGATTTAAATCACAGAAGTACATAGTCGCCAATGGCCGGCTATTTTGGCGAGATCCCTCGGGCGTCTTACTCCTGTGTCTCACAGAGAATGAAGTCGAGAGTATTATAGTAGAATTTCATGAAGAGATTTGTGGAGGTCATTACAGCTGGAGGGCCACAGCTCATAAAATTCTGAAAGCTGGCTTCTATTGGCCAAAGATTTTTGGAGATGTTTTTTCCAGAGTAAGAGCATGTGATAAATGTCAGAAATTTTCTGAGAGACAGAAATCGGCACCATTTCCCCTGATTCCAGTGCATGTGGATGAACCATTTCGTCAATGGGGTATTGATTTTATAGGTGAAATACATCCTCCATCGAGTGGACAACATAAATGGATATTAACAGCCATAGATTATTTCACGAAATGGGTGGAATCCATACCTGCAAGGAATGCTACAGATAATGTGATCATAAAGTTCATGGAGGAAAACATCATATCCAGGTTTGGCTGTCCTGCTAGGATAGTGACTGATAATGCACAGGCCTTAAAGTCTGCAAAATTTATGAATTTCTGCCAGCAATACAATATCATACTGAGTCACTCTACAGCTTACTATCCACAAGGAAATGGCTTGGCAGAGTCTTCAAATAAAACTCTAGTGAGGGCCTTGAAGAAGACTATCAATGAAAATCAAAAGAATTAGGATTCCCAATTGAAATTTTCTCTATGGGCTAATAGAATCACCAGCAAGAGAGAAACTGGGAAATCTCCCTATGAATTGGTATATGGACGAGCAGCAGTTTTTCCTATACAGCTGGCTTTACCAGTGGCTCGCTTCATGCAAGAAAGCCAGGAGGAACCTGATGATATGATCAGGAGAATCAATCAATTGGTGGAATTAGAAGAAACACGGGGCCAGGTGAATCAGAGGTTAATAGAATATCAAGAGAAAATGAAACACATTTTTGATCAGCACGCAAAAGACAGGAATCTGCAAATTGGTGATCTAATGCTCAGATGGGACATCCGGAGAGCTGAGAAGGGAAAACATGGAAAATTCGACCCCCTCAAGTTTGGCCCTTTCAAAATTGTGGATAAAGGGGGCAATAATACTTTCAGGTTGGAGAATTTACAGGGCGACTTGCTAGATGCCCCTGTAAATGGTCAATTCCTTAAACCCTATTTCCAGTTCTGACTCAGGCCGAAAAATCCTGGTGTATTATATTGTATATTATTTTGTTGTTTCATCTTTGTTCGGATAATGTGGGTGTTATTAGGAATTGTTAAATGAAAAGCAAGGTTGCTGAAGAACCGAGTTTTCATAGAAGATGATCAGAGGGTCTACGAGTTCTCAACACGTCCGGGGATGAACGTGCCATCCCCAGGTGGATCCGATGTTGATCATGTCAAACCCCTATTGAATTTTTGGCAGGCCATTCCATTTTAACCCTTCAAAATTCTTTTGATAGCCTGGAAAATCCATTATCCGCCTCTCGTCGCCTTCTCCCATCCTCAAAATTGCATAAAAGGGCCGAGAAACCCACCTTTGAAAATACATCAGGCCTTAGCCCCTTCGGCCTAGCCCCTTTGCTCCTTTTCCTCCACGTGACCGAATGCCATAACCGGGCGCTGGCCCTATAAGCGCTTACCACAGATACATGATCGACGCGTCTATAACCATCGATCTATATAGATCAGACGGCATTCGCAGTGCTTCACCGCACCTGGACCCCACTCCGTTCACAGCTCTGATAATCTGTCCACCGTCCGATTAGCCTGCAGATCAACGGCTATAAGCTCACCTGCTCCAGTGGCCCCCGCAACGCACTACTCCAAAACTGGGTGGTATGTATCGCACCGCCTTTCGGCGGTAGGTGGTAATTATCCTTGGGCCAACGATTCCATACACTGTCTGCCACGTGTCCCAGCGTACGGGTCCAAAACCACCGTTCATCGCATGCTATTTTTTGGTGAAAGATGCACAGCGATATCGCTGTTAGCCGTCAGATCTGGAGACCTTCATCGAACGGTCGTCGCGCATCAAATCTGCACGAGTTTTAACCCACGGAAAATGCACCCTTGACCCACTGTCCATCGCCTTCGATGCTCTTTCAACCTTCGATATCCCCTGAGATCGGACGGTCCAGATTTAGTCACATGCCCGCCATTGACCTCGTACCACCACATCATTATCCCACGTGTGCGTCGCATTTCTCTTCCGCCCATTACATATGTCAGTCACAAGTCAAATTTCATTGTTTTTCATTTAAAACTTTCGCTAATTCGCCTACCATTATTTCCACTGCATTTTCTTCGTCACCACCCTGCATGCTTCCTCCATTTAATCATGCTGCTTCACTGCACAGTTTCCTCCATTGCATTGTCGTCCCCCATGCATTTTTTTTCTTCACAACTTTGTGTGTTTTGCAGGTTTACAGCGATAAAGAATTATCATAATTTGCAGCATCCATTACAAAAACTGAGAACGCGTCAATGGACCAGTTTTTCAGAGGCGAAATTTATGAAGAAAGTCCTGGGTAGCTGTTGTGACACGACATCCATTAAAGAAACAAGGTTATACTTTGGCAAGCTTTCCAGGGGCATTCAAGGCACCGATTTCACAGATGAAAACATTAATGGAGCAGCAGAGGAAGATCAGTGAATGATTGAGGAATTCAGTGTTCGGCGTGGAAGATTTTAAAGCTTAATTCAGAATTGGGAAGGCAGAGGGTACAAGGTACAAGAATAAATATCTCAAGGCTTTCTTTTCAGCACCATATCCTTTCAGGAAAGGACAGAATGTTTATATGATTTTACTCCTTTACCGTGTTCCTGAAGAGATCTTCATCAAGTGCATTTATTTCATAACGTCAGCCTCAGAATACGCACATCACTTCAGAACCATTCAGCAGTATGGGCGTGCACGTCTCTGCCATTTTGTTTTAATGATACAATTAAATGTTCATCACCCAATTTCTTTATGAGTCCTCTTTGTTTCCTATAAAAACCTAAAAGAACAGATAGTTTAGGGTTCCATATTTTATCAGAAAATTATGCAGTGAAAGGCTTTTTGTATACATTTTTTAAAGCTCTTGTATGAAGGCTCAGAGCCCATAGGGTCTCAGTGAGGAGGAGTTCCATCTGTTAAAGAGGATTCTGGTCTTTAGTATTTCACAGTCTGTAACTTTCTCTTATGTGTTATATTAATAGATCATTTCATTTCATCCATCTTTCTTGTATCATGTTTTGGAATGCGAGTGGCTCACTGATTTCTGGTATGGATTCATCCTAGTTGATGCCCATGCTCGGATCAGTCAAGTGCTTTAAATATGGCTCATGCATGATATTTTGTTCCATTATTCAGCTAACCATACTTCTTCTATATTAGTTTCTTTGGGGGGGTGCTTTTAAAATGCTATTATCATGTATAGATTCTTAGATATGTAAGCCCATGCATGGTGGTATTGTATATCTGGGTATCAGCTCAAAGTTAAATAATATCTTCTCAATATTTCTTTCACTACATACACCTTCTGATAACTTATGTCTGTGAAGTATTTCTGAATGGGCCCGCTTTGCAGTAAACTGTCTCTGAATTGTATGTTGCTTTTGTATTAGAGTTCTATATCTTGCCTCTACAGTATCTCTTTTCCTGTCCTAGTTTCTGAGATTTTGGTCCCATTCTAATTTATTTCCCTATTTACAGGAGATAGCATGTGAGCCGAAGTTGACAACTTCATGCATTATATTATACGCTCCTTTCTATGCTAAGATGTCCTAGGCACTAGTCTATCACAACTCTAGGCTGTCTCTAGGAGCAACAACAGAGGGAAAGGGGCGGGGCTAGGTCGAAAAGCGACCGAGGCCTGAATATAGGGAAAACATGGTTTTTGGCTTGTTTTAACACATTTTGAAGCCATAGGAGGGTAAAGATATGAGGACTAAGGGGAAACTTGGGGGGAACAAGGGGGACTTTGACAAAAGGAACAAAGGGGTGAAAATGAAGCATTTTGCAAGGGTATAAAGGGTAGAATAAAGCCTTTGGACCATAATTATTTATCAGCAAGGCCTATTGGCTTAGAATCGGCAGAGGGAAACAGTCACAAGGCAGGGAACCTGAAAAGGCTACAAGGATGATGTGTTTTCAAGGGAAATGCATTCCTTGCAGGCTTATAAAACAAATTAGCCCCTTGCTTGCTTGTCAAGGAATTTATAAGGGGCTAACAGGTCCAACAAAGTCCATGCCCCACTTGTAAAAATGTCTCAAGATCCACCTGAGGGTGAAAAGGAATCTCATCCCTTTCCGTGGGTTTCCCCATCCTTTTGGACTGGTCACACCTGCTGGTGTATCTTCTGGAATCTTGGTGAAGGGTAGGCCAATAGTATCCCGCCTGCAAAACTTTGTAAGCAACCCTCTTTTCAGCAAAGTGGCCTCCACATGGGATGTCATGACATGCAGAGAGGATATTGAATATTTCTTCCTCCCTCACACATCTCCTTAATATTTGATCAGGGCCTTCTTGAAAAGGCTTCCCCCAATCCATGTGAAAGGGGTGCTTTTTTTTATGATTCTACTCTTCTTCTTGAATGAAATATTAGGATGGTGTCTCTCGGAAACCAAGTAGTTGGATATATCAGAAAACCATGGTGAGAGTGTTGATATAGCAAAGATAATGTCATCTGGTAGCTGGTCATCCACAATTCCTTCTTCACCTGCAGGGAGAGCTAGCCTGGAAAAGAAATCTACAAAAATATTTTCTTTTCTAGGTTTATCAAAAATAGTCAAATAAAATTGCTGCAAAAGTAACAACCATATAATTATCCTAGCATTAACATCTGGTTTGTTCATTAAATACTTTATGATTGCATGGTCACTGTGAACAAAGGTCTGATATCCAGTTACATAATGCCTGAATTTTTTCAAAGCATGGACAATGGCTAACATGTTCTTCTTAGTAACAATATAATTCAGTTCTGCCTTGGAAAATTTCTTGCTGATGAAATAAATGGTATGAGTGATATTTTCCTCTAATTTTCCTAATGTTGCCCCTACAGCTTTGTCATATTCATCAGTGTGGATGTGGAAAGGCAGAGTTCAATTTGGACCTCGGAGGATGGGGGTAGTAATAAATTTTCATTTAATGAGATCGAAAGCCTCTTGACAAGGACCAGACCAAATAAACTTAGAATCCTTGGCCAATAACCCACATAATGGTGAAGCAATCTGACTGAAATATTTGATGAACCTTCTATAGTAACCAACTAAGCCTAAGAAACTCCAGACATATTTTTGCTTTTTAGGAGTAGGTACCCTTTTGATGATAGTGATTTTGTTGGGGCCTACCTATATTCCTGCTTGGGATATGGAGTGTCCTAATAAAACCCCCTCTTTCTTCAAGAATTCACAATTTTTTGGGCTCAAGGAGAGATGCATATCAATGCACCTTCTTGATACTTTCCCAAATTCGAGAGAGCTTCCTAGAAGCCATCCCCATATGGTGTGAAATCATCCATGTAGATGCTCAGGACAACTCTTTGGAAGGGTAACTGGGGCATTGCATAACCCAAAGGGTAGGAATTTATAAGAAAAGGCGCCACAAGGACAGGTTAAGGTAGTCTTATCTTGGTCTTCGGGGCTGATTTGAGTTTGATTGTACCCACTAAACCCATCTAAGATGGAAAATAACTTCTTCCCTACAAGGCCATCCAGGATTTTGTCTATAAAGGGAAAAGGGAAATGGTATTTCTTGGTGGCTTTGTTAATTTCTCGATAATCAACAAAAATTCTCCACTTTCCATTCTTCTTTGGGACTAGGATAAGAGGAGATACCCACTCACTATCGGATATAGGATATATGAACCTTGCATCCAATAATTTCTGCAGCTCTTCCTTGACCATGTCCTTCAGAGTTAGGTTCATCCTTCTTTGGGGTTGTCTTACAAGCTTGCATCCTTCTTTTATGTAAATATGATTTTTTCACATTGAAGGATGCACCCCTTTCATGTCCTTGTAATCCCAATAAAATGCATCTAGATTCTCCTTCAAAAGCCGACATAGATGCTTCTCTTCTTCATTCGATAGGTTTGGGTTGATTTTCAGAGATCTGGATGGGCTAAACTCAATAGCCTTTGTGGATTCAGAGGTTGAATCAAATGAATTCACTTGCATCCAAGGTTGGCTTTCAGACTCTTTGACTAAGGTTTCGAGAGGAATGTTAGTGGAGGACTGGTTTTGAATGGCATGGTCGATAAGTTCATCTTCATCGAGTATCCCCCCTCTAAGAATAACATCTATGGTACACATAGGGGCAGTGTTATATAACTCATCTTCTTCATCCTCCAACCATATAGGGAGATCATGATCAATGGAAGGATGGGATCGAGGATATAACACTAGATTTTTAGAGAAAGGCCCACTTTTGATAGTCATGTTTTCGGCATGACAGGTAATATAAGCTTATGGAGTGGCTAACCAAGCTCTCCCTAAGATGAGAGAATAACCATTAAACTTGGTTTTTCTTTGCAGGACTAGGAAATTTGTAGAATACTCCTGTTGGGGTTCCCATGTTTTGGCCAGATTGGCAAGACCAAAAGATGAGACAACATCAGAACCACTTTGGGGTCCTAGGATCTAGCCCTCCTGGACCCAGAGAGTGATCTCTCCAATAAAACAAAGAATGATATATCTTTGAAAGCTCAAAATGAGATGTTTGGCTAGTTATGAAGCACAAATTGGGGTTTTAAAGTGATTTGGTTGGTTGGTTGTTGGGTTGTTCATGAGATCATAGACTGAGAAAGTGATGGAAGGAAAAGAACAAAATAGCAGTATGCTTCAGCAAAGTGGGTAGGTCAAGAAAGTGCCATCCATTGGGCTATGGAGTCATGAAAGGAGAATTACTCGCAACAACTAGCCAAGGCTTTCAGAGGGCAAGTCATCTACACTAAAGGAGATTTTTAGATAGATGATGGAATGGAACATTAAGGAAAGAAAGTGAAAGAAGAAAAGCAACCCAATTTCTGTCTATAGATCAGGTCAGAGGTCATTTAACTCTAGACCTGCTTGGACATACTCAAAGGCAGCTCTCAAAGGAGGGACAAAGGGGCAACTTATAGATTGGACTAGAGGTCATTTAACTCCAGGTCAGCTTTAGCATGCTCCAAGGGAAAAAAGAGATAAGTTTAACAAAGAGATCTTAGAAAGGCCAGCTGGTCACACAAGGATCCTAGTGGACAGGGCTAACTCTAATCCCCAGTGTTCCCAAATCTTCCAGCTTAAACCCAACAAGAACATCTAAGGACAGATTCACTTAATTCATACATTAGCTAGCAGGCAATGACATCCACTACACTGGTTAAATTAACTGAAATCAACCCCTAGATAACACATTTAGCAGAAAACATTTAAGGCAAGGAGAGCAGAGACATAGGGTACCTAACAAGGGCAAATCCTATGCCATATTTCTGATGCAAGCCAGCAGAAAATGAAACAACATGAAAATGTAAAACACAGAGTTAGAAAACATCAACAAAATTAATAGACCAGGATCCTATGAAATGTGCTTTGATTAATTGATACAAAACCAGTCACATACACTGAGCTCGATGGCTGTTACAATCCAAACTTCTCCTCCCAGCCTACTACATACCACAACTCTAATACTCCCTCCCAAGACCATTTTAACAGTCCAAATGAATTTCCATAAATGCAACAGCAACAACTGGACAAAAACCTTTACAATAAGTTTCTGTGTGAATCTTATAGCTGAAAGAGGGCAGAGGAGGTAGGTGAAGATCTAAATGAAGAATTAAACCCAGAAAAGAAAGAGGGCCGAAGCCCATTTTGTTTTAAACTCGGTGCATTCATTTCTAGTAAAGAAAGGTGGTCTTCTTCAGCTTCATTTACTCCGGTATGGTTCTGTTGCGCTCTAGATGCAGAACTTTGTGGTACTTTGGTGAATAAACAAAGGAGTGAAGTGAATGACTGAATGGTCTGCCGTAACGCATTAACAACTGCTCTAGTAGCTTGGGACTGTGGTAAAGGCATAAATCTTCAGGAACATGGTAAATAATGGAACTGATACGGGCACTTTGTCCTTTGGAAAAATCTGCTGATGTGAAACCCTGCTGACTTAGTTTTTTGTGCATTGAGCTCTCTGCCGCTTAATTTATAGCTCTCTCTGCGAAATCCTGCCGCTGTAATAAGGACTGTGTGCTCATGGCAGCCTTTCCCACCTGATAACCTTGTAAAACACGGGATTGAGTTATGAAATCCATGCATAGGGGGTAGCTATGGAGGACGGGAGAGAAACAACGCGGTGGTGTGGTGAAACAGTGTTTTTGCATGAAATGAATGTGGAAAATGCATTGATATGGAAAATAATAGGGCAGTGGAGAAATGCATCGTGGGTCGTTTGATCATGATGTGGAGGCGTGGATGAACGTTGGAGATCAAATAGTGGAATTACATATGAAAATGGACGAAATGAATACGAAATATGAACTTTAATGTAAAATGCGAAACTTTAGACTTTGGTGGAAATGCAAAGGAAATACATGAAATGCAATGGACATGCGTATAGGTGGGACCCAAGTGGAATCGCAAATCGCAATAAGAGATGGGAGTGGGAATAATCGCAATCGCAATCGGGAGAACAGAGTTGCGATGCGATCAATCGGAGGAGAGAAGCGATCAGAGGATCGGAGCAGGACTTGCGATAAATGGATCAGGGAATGGTGTGATCGGGAAATCGAAAGACGGGATGCGATCGGGGGATCGGAGAAGGACTTGCGATCAATGGATCGGGGGATGGCACGATCGGGCAATCAGAAGACGGAACGCGATCGAGGGAAGACTTGTGATGCGATCAATCGCATCGCAAATATTTTCGATGAGCCGATTGAAGGACTTCAAACAAACATTGTGATTGGAAGAGTTGCGATTGCGGCGGAGGTATATATCGTATGAAACTTTATAATACATTTTTACGGGTTATGGAAAGGGGAAGTGGTTAAGGGGTGGGGACTTTACAATAAACTTTGATATTTTTTTATAATAAAGTTCTAAGGGGTATGGTCAGGGAAGTGGTTAACATATAAATCGTGTGTGTATATAAACTGATTTATAATGCTAATTTATAATCGGAAAGGGGGAAAAGGGGTGTTTTTCCTAACAAAGGGTAAGGGTAGAATTTAAAGGGGATTTTGGGAAGATTTAGGAGGACTTGAAAGGTAAGTGGGGAATTTATAAGGGGAAAGAAAGAGGATGAAAACAAAGGCTTAGAGGGAATGAAATAAGAGGGAAAGGAGGCCTTTGGGCATTTCTTCATAAACAGAGAGGCTTTATAATGGGAACCAGCAGAGGGGATTTTATCAAAGGACCAAAGGCACAAGGAGGCTTCAAGGATGATGTGTTTTCAGGGGAAAAGCATTCCTTGAAGGCTCAAAAACATTTTAGCCCCCTGTTTGCTTGTCAAAAATTTATGGGGGGCTAACAGTGGCTCCACATGGGGATGGCTTCTTCTTGAAGGAGTCAAGAATTCAAAAAATGACCTTTGGTGTAGGCCAGATGCCTGCTACTTGGCACATCCCTTTCTTTCTTAGATCAGCTGCCACAAATCATGAAGACATCATATCAGCAGTAAAATTTCTTCCAAGCAACTACCTACCTACACTATAGTCCTAACATTTTTCTTCTGGGTGCATTTGGACTTGCAGACCCTTTACATCATCAATTTTTACAAATAGGAAAATAGACCTATTCTACTTCTTCTCTTATTACTCCATGAGGCCATATTAAATTGTTGGTCTCATAGTTTCTCTACCTGAACTAATATCTGCTAGGATTAAACTGTCTAGCAGACTTCTTATCTACATTCTAAGACAGAAATTGAAAACAATCAAGCCAGGATTAGACTGTCTGACTTGCTGGACTTTACAGGAATTAAAACAACTAACTATATGCTCATAGGCTGAGCTTTATTTCAGACATTCCTACCTACCCTAATCTAACTGGGAATCTCTGATGCTCTAGGTGATACAATAATGCCAATGCAGCCAGTCAAGTAATAGAAAAAATGGGAAGAATAACTGACTGCTCATTAGAGACAGCTGTAGGATGCTCTGCATGTGGATCTTCAAAACTGAGGCCGCCAGCAGTGGTGACCAATTCCGATGTATTTGGCTCTTGCAAAGGATTGATGCTTGAGGAGCTGAACCAATCAGGGCCTCCATGTATTCCACCACAGGATCAGTCAGAACATGATATAGACTTTCTTCTTTAAGGCTCGCCATGGCTGGTAGGCTATCTGTATCCTGGGAAGCTTCAATCGTTGCATCTGCAGTGAGGCCTTCGTAATCACACTCCTCCTCCTCCTGGTTTGGAGTATTTGGTAGATGAGCATCAACTCAGAACACCTCTTCTTCCTCTTGATCCAGACAAAGATTTCTGTGGGAAAGAAGGTCTCGCTCATCTTCAATGCAGCTTGAGCTAGAGGGCTCATTATATTTTACAGTGTTGTCCTCTAGTAGCGCAGGTTGTTTCTGCTGAAACAGACTGAACTCCGTGAAAAAATTAACATATTATTGAGCAGGGGCTTCTTTGATTACCTTAATCCTTTCGGGATAAGGCTCTGGATATTCATTCCACTCAAGATTTTCTTGACCCTTTTCCTCCTTGTCCCCTACGTTGAAGAGGTACCGGCTTCCGTCCTCTTGGAAAGTATAACTTATGTTCGGATATAAAGCAAAGAGGAGATTCAATGAATCTTCGTCTTCTATCATGCTTTCAATTCTTTCTCCATCAGTATCATAGATGGCCCGCATTGGCTTATCGTTTCCTTGAAGTTGATGGTCGTGATCTTTGCTCCATTAATCTACTGATGATGGCCCTACAAGCTCAGTTTCCCTTTGGAAGAAATATTCATTAGAGAAATAATCATTAGAGAAATCATAATTATAAGCAATGTCACCCATCAAATCTTCAGGACTCCCAGCAAGTCTTTCTTCAAAATAGTCTGCAAGTTCATTTTCCATTTCAAGCTCTGTTTCATCATACATGCTTGGCATGTGGCTTCTGTCTTGCAGTGATCTAGTTTTTCTTTCTTGAGGACAAGGAGCAGGTATTTTCCAATCATCATTTCTGGTTTCAGCCTCATATTCTTCCACTTCTATGTTCAGCAGGGTGTTGGCAGTCTCTATCAATCTTTCCAGCTTGTTTTCTAAAGAGATCTGCCTTATTTTCCCTGCTCGATATTTCTTTGTTGCTTTTAATCTTTCCTCCTTGCACTTTATGTTGTACTCGACAGTGACTGATATATTCTTCATTTCTTCCAGGCTCGAAGGTTCTCTTTCTCTTATATGGAATTCCACCTCGGGGTCAAAAGAACTTGGATAGTGCAATAGAGCCCATCCCAAGGGTGGCTTTATATCAGAACGTATCACGTTATATACCTTATTGAACCTGGCTGATAATTCTTGTACTGTCTCTCCTTGTTGCCTTTTCAAATTCTGATACTCTCCTAGGATGAGGAGAGCATTCTTAGGGGCTGCCCATTTATCGAGGAAAATTTGAGAAAATTGATGAAAGCTAAAATGCTTGCCACTGGAAGGCCTTTGAGCCAACTCTTAAAATTTCCCTGTAATGACAAGGAAAAAATTCTAATGCACACATCATCTTCTTCTATTTCATACAATTCAAGTAAATCCTCGAGGTTTTGAACATGTTCTTTGGCAGTGGCCCTTTTATTTTCTCCATAAAAAAGAGGCAGCTGTTTTAGAAGTTCTGAAGGAAGGGGTTGGAAGATAAGAGGTAAAAATAGAGGCTTATATCTTTCTATGACCTTTGTAGGTGTAGGTGGTGTAACAATGGGCTCATGGATGCTTGAAGCTTCTTTAGGGGTGGGAGATACAACATGAGCCTCTTGTTCCACCAGGTTCTTCACAGGAGTACAAGTCTGCTCATGGTCTGAAGACTGAGGCTAGAGATATTTCTCATACTCATTGTGGGTCTCATCTTGGTGCACTTGATCAGGCTTGAAGTAGGATAGAACATAGTGATAGACAAAAACAATGAATTCTTTAAACCAAATCCAACCCATGTGTTCTATCCTTCTATGAGGTCTGGCCATCTTTCAGGTTCTTCCTCCAGTGGAGTCTTTGAGGATTATGGAGTGTGGAGTCGCCAGGTGGATGAATTTGACTGTTTGAAGCAGGCTGCTATCCACGATCAGCAATGAGATGCCAATCTAAAGGCAAAGTGGTCTTCCCTAGTGGAGTTTCCATTATGTTGGGGTTCCCATGTTTTGGCCAGATTGGCAAGACCAAAAGATGAGACAACATCAGAACCGCTTTGGTGTCCTAGGATCTAGCCCTCCTAGACCCGGAGAGGGATCTCTCCAATAAAACAAATAATGATATATCCTTGAAAGCTCAAAATGAGATGTTAGGCTAGTTATAAAGCACAAATGGGGGTTTTAAAGTGATTTGTCTGGTTGGTTGCTGGGTTGGTCATGAGATCATAGACTGAGAAAGTGATGGAAGGAAAAGAACAAAACAACAGGATGCTTCAGCAAAAAGGGTAGGTCAAGAAAGTGCCATCCATTGGGCTATGGAGTCATGAAAGGAGAATTACTCGCAACAACGAGCCAAGGCTTTCAGAGGGAAAGTCATCTACACTAAAGGATATTTTTAGTTAGATGATAGAATGGAACATTAAGGAAAGAAAGTGAAAGAAGGAAAGCAACCTAATTTATGTCTATAGATCAGGTCAGAGGTCATTTAACTCCAGACCTGCTTGGACATACTCAAAGGTAGCTCTCAAAGGAGGGACAAAGGGGCAGCTTATAGACCAGACTAGAGGTCATTTAACTCCAGGTTAGCTTTAGCATGCTCCAAGGGAAAACAGAGATAAGTTTAACAAAGAGATCTTAGAAAGGCCAGCTGGTCACACAAGGATCCTAGTGGACAGGGCTAAATCTAATCCCTAGTGTTCCCAAATCTTCTATCTTAAACTATCACAAGAACATCTAAGGACAGATTCACAATCATACATCGCCTAGCAGCAATGACATCCACTACAATCGGTTAAAATTAACCGAAATCAACCCTTAGATAACACATTTAGCAAGAAATATTTAAGGCAAGGAGAGCAGAGACATAGGGTACTTCAATATAAAAGCATATCCCATATTTCGATGCAAGCCAATGTAAATGAAACAAGATGAAAATGTAAAACACAAGTAGTTAGAAAACATCACTCAAAGTAATAGACCAAAAGATCTTGTGAAATGTGCTTTGATTAATTAATACAAAACCAACACATACACCGAGCCTCGATGGTCGTTATAATCCAAACTTCTCCTCCAAAATTTACCACATACCACCAATCTACTACTCCTCCCAAGATCGGTTTCAATACCAAATGAATTTCCATAACTCGCAATGTAGGAGGAACCGGAAAAACAACCTTTCCAATAAGTCGTGTGAATATTATAGCCGAAAGAGGGCAAGAGGTAGGTGAAGAACTAAATGAATAATTAAACCTTGGTAAAAGAGGGCCGAAGCCCATTTATTTTAAACTCGCGCATTCATTTCTCGCACAGAAGGTGGCCTTCAAATTTATTTACTCGTATGGTTCCCCGTTGCGTCCGGTCGCGTAACTCGTGGTACTTTGGGTGAATAAACAAAGGAGTGAAGTGAATGATTGAATGGTCTCATTATAACGCATTAACAACTACCTTGTAGCTCGGGACCGTGGTCAAGGCGAGTCTTCGTGAACACGGTAAATAATGGAACTGAGCATCGGTGCTTTGTCCTTTGGAAAAAAATCAACATGTGAAACCCCGCCGACTTAGTTTTCTGCGGCATTGAGCTCGCCGCTTCATTTATAGCTCTATCTCATAAATCCCCGTCACTGGGCCGTTGACTGTGTGCTCATGGTACTTTTCCCACTCTGACATAACCTCCCAGAAACACTAGATTGAGTTATGAAATCCATGCATAGGGGGCCATGGAGGATGGGAGAGAAACAAGACGACTGGCAGGGTGAAACAGTTGTTTTTGGCATGAAATGAATGGAAAATGTATCGATATGGCGAATAATAGGGCAAAGGATAAATGCATCGTGGGTCGTTTGATCATGATGTGGAGGCGTGGATGAACGACGAGATCAAATAGTGGAATGACATGAAAAAGGACAATGAATACAATATGAACTAATGTAAAATGCAAAACTTTAGAATTTGGTAAATGCAAGAAATAGATGAAATGAAATGATGGCGTTTATGAGGTGGGGACCCAAGTGGAAATCGCGAAATCGGTAACCTGAGACGGAGCGGGGAACAATTCCAATCGCAATCGGGAGAATAGAGTTGCGAGTGCGATCAATTGAGGAGAGAAGCGACCGAGGATCGGAAAGGTGACTTGTGATCAATGGATCGAGGAATGGTGCGATCGGGCAACCCAAGACTAGACGCAATCGACCTGAGCAGACTTGCGATCAATGGATCGTGTGGGATGGCGCGATCGGGGCAATCCTTAAGACGGGACGCGATCGTGGAAAACTTGCGATGCGTATCAACGTACTCAAAATATTTATGGCGAGACACCGATGAACTTCAAACAAACATTCTGACGAAGAGCTATATTGCGTGGAGGTATATATCGTATGAAACTTATAATAAAGTTTTACGGTTATGGAAAGGGGAAGTGTTTATGCTGGGACTTTACAATAAACTTTGATATTTTTTTATAATAAAGTTCAAGGGGTATGTATTTATATGTATACAATATATAAATCACGTTTATAGAAAAGGAAGCGATTTATAATGCTAATTTATAATCGAAAGGGGGAAAAGGGGTATTTTTCAACAAAGGGTAAGTGTAGAATTCTAAAGGGTTTTGGGAAGATTTAGGATGACTGAAAGGTAAGTGGGGAATTCTAGAAGGGGAAAGAAAGAGATGAAAACAAATGCTTAGAAAATGAACAAGAGGAAGAGTCTTTCGGCATTTCTTCACAAAAAGAGAGGCTTTATAATGGGAACCAAAGCAGAGATTTTATCAAGGACCAAAGGCACAAGGAGGCTTCAAGGATGATGTAGTTTTCAGCAGTAAATGCATTCTTTGAAGGCTCAAAAAATTTTAGCCTCGTTTGCTTGTCAAAATTTATGGGGGGCTAACAACTCCTACATCCAATGAATCTCATAACATCCTAAACAATTCCTTCCGCAGTTACCGTGATCGATCTCCGCAAGTTTCTTAACTATTGTGGTTTTCCTCAAAAAGCCCTGGAGATTAAGTTTCAACATAGTTTCCTTGGTCATGACATTGATAGCATCCCCTAGATCAATCTGCAGTGTTGGGGACTATGACACCATTTATATGAACATAAAAAACTAGACTACCAGGGTCTAGGTACTTTGGAAATATCACCCTTCCCAACATTAGCTCAGATAGTTGTCCTACCACATTAATGGTGGGGGTATCTCTCTTCCTCCTCCCAATTTTCTTGAAGCACTTTTCTTTGATGAGCCTACTATATATAGGGACATCCTTAATGGCCTAGAGAAGTGGTATATTTACACACAAATTTTCCAATCCTCCTAGGAGTTCGCCTTTCGTATGGGGTGTGCTAACTAGGGTGGAACAAGTTCTTAGGAAAAGGAGGTTGTTTGATATGAGTGTTACCTTCTTCCTTTTCCTCTTCAACCAATACAGGTGGAGATGGAGGATGGTTTTCTAGGAGTACTCTTCCCTGTTGATTAGCGGTTATCATTGATGTCAACCTAAGCAGCACCAGGGGCTACCCCAATATTAAAAGGAATTTTTACCTACCAAATTAATATATTTTGGGTCAAGAATGATTTTGATGGTTTCTACTTGTTGAGATGTTTCCATTGATATATGGAACGCCATGTAATTCTTCACGGTTTGAGAGATATTCATGTTTGAAGTTTGTAACCTAGTTAGTGGGATGAAACCCCATGGGGTTGTGGCATGCGTCATTGAAAATTTAATAATTAATAATTTTAAGCTCCTAAAATCCCTCCCATGTTCACTTATTGAAGTGCCTCTCAACCTAAGCATTTATATAAATTGTGATCCTCATATCCTCCTTATGTAAGGATTTTTCTACCAGAAACAGGTCATCGTGGAATTTGCGCTTTAAATTTTTTTCCGCGAATGTTCAAAAGCTGAAATTTTTATGAGGTGAAGCCACAATCCTAAGGAATCTCTTGTAAAAATTTTATATTAGGGTGCACAATATTTTCGGAGATGTGATCTATGGAAGTCAGTGTTTTTGCAGGCTCCTCAACTTCATCTCAAAGAAGCGACCATGGGAAAATCAATTACAAATATCTCTCTCGAGTATTGGATTGGAATTCTAAACACAGGAAAATAGTGTACTGAATATGGTTTTCAACGTATCAACTTTAGAGCCGAATGAAGAAACAATGACACGTGGCACAATCGTACAAGTTTGCTCTATCGAAACAACCCATAATTAGGTCATTGTGAGAGATTGGGTATAAATATCTCTTGAAGAACCAATCGACCGACCTATGGCATTAGAAAGAACTCAAAGTAATACTACAAAATAAAAATCGCATACCGGGACCCGAAATACCGTAGACACACCGTATTCAATATCGAGACCGTAGAAGGCAAGAAAAAGCTAGATCATGTGCTGTCAAGGGCTGCAAAGGACCGTACCCCCCAGAGAAAAATAAAAGCAAGGTGCAAAGAGAGGGGTGAAAAGGAAAGAGAAGAAACTGTTAAAAGAAACAACAAGAACTTCAGCACATGAACCTTCATAAGCAAAGATCGTATACGATCATTGTAAAGGTATCATTGTACTAAGTCATTGCAAATGCATCATTTTAAAATTTGTACAAGTGTCTCTCTACCAAGAGTTGAAGAGGCAGTGTTAGGAGGTCCAGGATCATCATTAGGTGGTTGTGTCATAGTTGGGTTATGTTCTAGTGTGTCTTCTTCTTCTACATCATTCTATATAATTGTAAAGTGGACCATTTTCCCTAGTACGAGAGTCCATTCTTGTTTGTTCTATTGTGATGGCAGGGTGGTGCTAGGTTGCAGATTGAAGTCACCAAGAGGTTCAAGCCTCGGTGAAAAATTTAGGGTAGGGTGTGCTAGTGAGTTGTAGCTCATAGGGTATTGGGGAATCGTTCAGCTTATTACCCATGGTTCTCATTGGAGCGTCCATCCGTTGGCGCTCGGAGAAGAATGCTTTTCTATATTATAGGAAGTTGGAGCTTTATTTTCAATTTCAATTGAATATTAAAGAATTATTAGAAAAGCATTGAGGTGATTTTTGTCCTAGAGAGGGTTTCCAACTTAAAAAATTTGTGCATTTGTGTTCCTTTTGTTTACTGCTATCATTGTACAAACATTGATAGTATTTGAAGATTGAATAATTATCTAATTGAAAGGAATATTGATTCACCCCCCTCTTAGTATTTCCAACAATTGGCTTCAGAGCTTGGTTCCTTCAATAGCAGTTTAACAACTGGAAGGAGGTCATGGAGCATACCAAGAATGGTGTACCTCTATTTAATAAAATAATTATGCACTCTGGAAAGGAAGAATGGAGGTCTATCTCTTGGTGCAAGGTTACAAAGTATGGGACACTATTCAAAATGGATTTACATAAACTGTGGATGAACAAGGTAAGAAGATTTTTGTAAATGATGCAAAAGAAAATAATATTATTATCAATGGACTTATTGAATTTGCTTATCATAAGGTGTTGGGTTGTAAAACCACCAAAAATGTATGGGACAAGCTTGAGAATATATATGCAGGTGACTAAAATGTCAAAGAAGCAAAGCTTCAAATCTATAGAGAAAAATTTGAGAAACTCATAATGAAAGAAGATGGCAATATTGCCTATACTTCCAATACGTTGATGAAACAACCAATACTCGAAAGGATTGGGAGAGCTAATACGGGAAGAATATTATACGAAATACTCTTAGAACGTTACTGTGTGATATTCAAACCCAAAGGTAATTTCCGTCTTTAGAATACTGTAAAAATCTGGACAAACTCAGCAAAGAGGAATGACATGGAGGAGTTCCCATAGCATATGAAATGAGACTTGATTAAGAAGAGGGTACTTCACCTCTAGAAACTACGTTGGTTGCATCTAAGAAAACCAATAAGGACAAACAACCTACAATTGAAAAGACATGCACCTCCAAGTGTGAATAAAAGGGAGATGATGAAGAAGGTCTTTTAGATGAAGAATATGCTTACTGTTGGGGTTCCCATGTTTTGGCCAGATTGGAAAGAACAAAAGATGAGACAACATCAGAATCACTTTCAGACCTCAGGATCTAGCCCTCCTAGGTCTAGAGAGGGATCTCTCTATGATTGTCAAAAGTATATGTCTTTGAAGTTCAAAGGTTAAGATATTAGGCTAAAGGTAAGTTAGCCCCCAAATGTTTGACAAGAAAATAGGGCTAATCATCTTTGAGTCTTCAAGGAATGCATTTCCTCTAAAACACAGCCTCATTGAAGCCCATGTGTCTTTTATCCTTTGATAGTATCCCCCCACTGATTTCCCCTTATAAAGCCTCTCTCGTTGATGGACATAGTGCCCCCAAAGGCTTCTTTTTTCCCCCTCTTATTTCCCCTCATTTGTTCTTTTTCATCCCCCTAGTCCCTCTCCTCCGTCTCCATTGCATCTTGACCGTCCATTCTTCCCGCAGACCCACGGTCACGTTCATCGCACCGCCCGATCGCTGATCGCAAGTTCTTCTCCACGCCTCCGACGAAATCATAGCCTTCCATCTCCCCGCTGATCCTACGGCTGGTCGCTCCACCCGCCGCCTTTGACCCCAATCGGCACCCAACATTCGTTTTTGCATTGCGATTGCTCGCTCCGACCTCCGATCGCGATGGTGCAATTTGATCTCCGCCGTTCTTTTCCTCCAAGATCGACGGTTCATGTTCAATCGCCCCCCGCCATGGTCGGCTCCCACCTCCCAAGCCTCCGCTCCATTGCGCCATTCATTCCTTTGTATTTCGGCCCGACACCAAGTTTTGCTCAGACCGCCTGCCGCCTCCTTTCCGTTGGTTCCACCGTTTTCTCCGCCATTTTCTACCGTTTCTCCGCTCTTCCTCCACCATTCCTCCGCCTCTCAGCATTTCTCCGGGGCCGCCACCGCCCGGTCTATAATATGTTTATTTCACGCCGCGTACAACACAGAGAGGTCTTTTTCACCCACCATCGAAGCAAAACAGAAACAGGATTTGAGGAGTGATTCAAGTTCGTAATTGAAGATTAACGCTTAACTGCGCTCAAAGGCTTAAGGCACTATTTGAAGACTAATGAGCCACTGAAGAACGCCATAACCGCGCCATCACAATGCCAGGACATTTTCCTCTGCATACGCCTTCCTACGATGATCTCCATATCTCCTCGAGCCCCGAAAAGATTAATCGTACGTCCGAGACCCATTTAAGACAACAAAGTACAGTTACTGGTGGCATGGAGCGGCCTTGCGTAATTTTCATCCAGCTCATTTATTCGAAGGCTAGCACAGCTCCCACACCGTAAAGGACTTCAAAGAAATATCCGAGGTCAAAATCGAATTCAGTATCCTCCAAACAGTCGACAGAGTACACAGCCAAAGATCAGAAAGCCATTAAGCAGTATGGGCATGAACACTTCCGCCTTACTGACTTAATGAGACTCATTTATTTGTTTATCAACTTCTGTTTCTTCCTCTCCTCATATAAAATCCCTGAGAACAAATTGCGTGCTGTTGCCTTGCCGGGCATCTCGCTCGTTAGAGGGATTTCATTTGGTGACCGCAAATGGGCCTTGGGAGGAAGTTGCGTAGCAGTTTGTATGTAATAGGTCAGAGGAGAAAGTCTCAAGCCGTAACATCCATTGAGCCATATTTTACATGACTGGTTTTGCATCTATTAATCAAAGCACATTTCACAGGATCTTGGTCTATTACTATTGGTGATGTGTTTCTTAACTTTGTTTATTTCATTTACATACTATTTCATGTTCTTCTGGTAGGCATCAAAATAATGGTATAGGATTCACCCTTGTTAGGTGCCCTATGCTGTCTGGCTTCTCCTACCTTTATGTTTTCTCGCTCCATGTGCTATCTAGGAGTTAATCTTACAGTTTAACCGTCGTTAGTCAGATGTTATTGCTCGTCAACATGTATGAACTTGGGGGTTTGCTTCTTAGATGTTTCTCTCTAATATTATCTCTGCTTTTCCCTTGGAGTTGCTGTGCCCGCACCGAGTTAAATGACCTTCCGGTCCGATCTATAAGCAACCCCGTTGTCTCTTTGAGAGCCTCCTTGAGTATGCCCGGCTGTGTCCGGAGTTAAATGACCTCTCGACCGATCTATAGACAAATTGCCTTTTTCCTCTTCTTTCACTTTCCTTTTCTAATGTTCCGTCCCACCATTTCATCTAAAAGATCCTTTAGTGTAGATGACTTTCCCTTGGAAGCCTTGGCTAGTGGATGCAACTAATTTTCCTATCATGACTCATAGCCCAATGGATGCACCGTCTTGGCCTATCCTCTTTGTTAAAGCCTCCGCCGTTTTGTTCCTTTCCTTTCCACTCGCTTCTCACCATGATCTCGTGACCAACCCGCAACCCTTCAACCAAACCATTTAAAATCCCCCTCTCGTGCTTCATAACTAGCCTATGATTTCATCTTGAGCCTCAAAGGTATATCATTCTTTGCTCTATTTGGAGAGATCCCCTCTACGGGTCCGCTGGGGAGGCTTAGATCCTAGGGCCCCAAAGTGGTTCTGATGTTGTCTCATCTTTTGGTCTTGCCAATCTGGCCAAAACATGGGAACCCCAACATAATGGCGACTCCGCTGGGGAACGGACCACTTTTCCTTTAAGATTGGTTTCTCATTGCTGATGGTGGATAGCACCCTGCTTCGAACATTCATAATCATCCACCTGGCGACTCCACACTCCACAATCCTAGAAGACTCCACTGGAGGAAGAACCTGAAAGATGGCCAGACCTCATAGAAGGGTAGAACATACGGGTTGGATTTGGTTTAAAGAATTCATTTTTTTTGTCTATCACTATGTTCGACCCTACGAAAGCCTAATCGAGCGTACAAAGAGGAGACCCATGATGAGTATGGGAAAGATCACAAGCCCCCGCCGTACCGTGAACGTACCCATGCTCCCGTGAAAACTCGTGGAACAAGAAGCTCATGTTGTATCTCCCACTTTTCAAGAAGCTTGCCAGCCCATGACTTATTGTTACATCACCTACACCTACAAAGGTCATAGAAAGATATAAGTCCGTGCTTCTCTCTTCTTCCAACCCCTCGCCACAGAATTAATAAATCAACCGCTCATTTTGATGGAGAGAATAAAGGGTCCTCTCCGTCGAAGAACATGTTCAAAACCTTGAGGATTTAATTGAATTGTATGAGATAGAAGAAGACGATGTGCATTAGAATGTTTGGCTTGTCACTGTAAGGAATGTTATGAGCTAGTCTTAAAGGCCTTCCTGCATAGTAAGCAACATTTTCTCCTTCCATCATTTTTCTCAAGTTTTCCCACAGATGGGCGTCTCCAAGAATGCCTCCTCATCCTAAAAGAATACCAAAATTTGAGAAGGCGACTGTGAGAGACAAGAAAAGAGTTTTCACTGTGTCTAATAAGGTATATGATGCAATGCCTTTTGATATAAAACCACCTTTGGGATGGGCTTTATTGCATTATCCAAGTTCTTTGACCCCGAGGTGGAATTCCATATAAGGCAAAAGAGCCTTTGAGCCTGGAGGAAATGCAGATATAGCAATCACTCGTCGAATACAACATACAAAGGTGTGAGGAAAGATTAAGAGCAAGTATGAAGGACCGAACAAGAGAAAACAGTCACAGATTCCTTAGGAGGACAAGCCGGAAAGACCGATAGAGGTCGCCAGCCTCTTGCCGAAAGCAAAAGAGCAAGAAGATGAGGTTGAAACCAGAGAGGATGATTGGGAAAGACCCGCTCCTTGTCCTCGAGAAAGACAAATCAGATCTCCGCAAGACAGGTCACATGCCAAGCATGCTGATGAACCGTAGCTTGAATCGAAAATGAACTTGCGTATATTTTGAAGAAATAATTGCCGAGAGCCCCCGAAGATTTGATGGGTGACAATACTTACAATTATGATTTCTCTCGATGTGGATATGTTCGACGATGAGTTTTTCGAAAGAGAAAAACCGAGCTTGCACGCCATCATCGCAGGTCTCATGGGAAGAAGACTACGACCATCAACTTCAAGAAAATAATGAGCTAATGCCGGCCATCTATGATACCGATGGAGAAAGCATTGAAAGCATGATAGCGTATGAAGATCCACAGTTCCCATTCGGGATGCCGAGATCCGAACACGCAATACTTGCCAAGTATTATACGCAACTTTTCAACAAGAGAGGACGAGGAGGAAAGAGATGGAGAAAATCTTGAGTGGAATGAATGCCCGCAGCCTTTCTCCCCGAAGGGATTAAGGTAATCAAAGAAGCCCCCGCCCAAGAATACGTCGATTTTTTTCACGCAGTTTAGCTCGGTGTACAGAACCGACCTCGTGTACTCGTTTTGTGAGAGGATGCGATTGTTCAATATAATGAGCTCTCTATCTCAAGTCATAGTTGAAGATGAGCGAGATCTCCTTCTTCGTTGTGCGGCTCAAATTTTGATCTAGAGGAAGAGGAGGTATTCCCGGTTGATTCCTATATGCCAAATACTCCCAACCAGAAGAGGAGGAGTGTGAATACAAAGGCCTCACTACGACGCAGCGATTGAAGCCGCCCGAGATGCAAGATGTACCACGCTATGGTAGGCTTTGAAGAAAAAGTTTACATCATGAGTTTGTTGATCCTTGGGGCAGTATCATATGGAGGCCTCCGATTGGCTCACCTTCACAAGCATCAATACTCTTTTGCAAGATCCAAACGCATCGAATTTGTCACCGCCGCCGGTGGCCTCGCTTTTGAAGAACCACATGTAGAGCACCAGGGTTAGCCCCCGACGGTGCGCCGGCTCATATCCTTTTTTGCTATTACTTGATCGGTCGTATTGGCATTACCGCATCACCCAAACCACCGCAGTTTTCCCGCCAGAGTAGGTAGGAAAGCTCAATAAAGCCTCCGCACATGAGCAAGTAGATTAGTTGTTTCATTTTCTCCGTCTAGAATGTAGAAAGAAACCGTTTACGCTCTAATCCTAGCGGTAGTAGTAGGTAGAGAAACATGTGAGACCAATAGTCTAATCGGTCTCATGGAGTAATAAGGGTAAAGTAGAATAGAAGCTATTTTTTCCGTTTTTGTAAAAATTAATGATGTAAAAGGTCCGTATGTCCAAATGCACCTAAGAAGAAAAAACACAGAATCGTAGTGTGTAGGTAGTTGTTTGGGAGAACTTCTGCACGCTGGGATATATTGTCTTCATGAGTTGTGGCAAATGACTCAAAGAAGAAGGATGTGCTAAGCAACAGTATCCGGCTCCACACCAAGAGATCATTTTCTGTTTCTCGTTCCTTCAAGAAGAAGCCATCCCCATGTGGAGCCACCGTTAGCCTCTATAAATTTTTGACAAGAAAATAGGGGGATAAATCATCTTTGAGTCTTCAAGGAATGCATTTCCGAAAACACAAGCCTTGAAGCCTCCATGTGTCTTTTATATTTTGATAGTATCCCCTCTGCTAATTTCCCTTATAAAGCCTCTCTGTTGATGAAGAAATGCCCAAAGGCTTCTTTTTCCCTCTTATTTCCCCTCATTTAGCCTCTTTTCATCCCCCTAGTCCTCTCCTCCGCCTCCCGATTACATCGCGGCCGTCCATTCTTCCCACAGATCAACGGTTCACGTTCAATCGCACCCCCGCCCGATCGCTGATCGCAAGTCCTTCTCCCAACGCTCCGATTAAATCACAGCCGTCCATCTCCTCGCTGATCCTATGGCTATCGCTCAATCGCGCCTTCGACCCCAATCGCAACTTTAACATTCGTACAGTATCACATTTTGCCCTCGCCTCCGACCTTCGATTGCGATGGTGCGACGGATCTCCGCCGTTCGTTTCCTCCAAGATCGACGCCCGCCGTCTCAATCGCCCCCCGCCGCCCCGGGGCCGCCCCACCTCCCAAGCCTTCCGCTCCATTGTTTTTTCTCATTCATTCCTTTGTATTTCGGCCCGACACTAAGTTTTGGTTTTACACTTTCGTTCATTTCCCCCGCTCCTTTCCGTTGGTTCCATCGTTTCTCCCATTTTCATTGTTTCTCCACTCCCCTTCCGCCACCATTCCTTCACCTCTACGCATTTCTCCGTCGCCACTACCCGGTCTATAACATGTTTATTTCATGTAAAATGCGACAACACAGAGGCCTTTTCACTCGGCCGGGCTAAAGGTAAATGGATTTTGAGAGATTCAAGCCTCGTAACCGAAGATTAACGCTTTAATCCTATAGCCTGCAAAGGCTTAAGGCACTATTTGAAGACTAATGAGGCCACTCAACAACGCCATGAATCGCGCTACCTAATAGAAGAACATTTTCTCCGTTAAGTACGCCTTCCCACGCGATCTCCATATCTCTCGAGCCGTGACAAGATTAATTGCACAAACTTTGAGACCCATTTAAGATAAATGGTGCAGCAAGCATGAGGCATGGGAGCCGCCTGCGCACTTTCATCCAGCTCATATTTATTCAAGGCTAGCACGTAGCTCCAAGCACGAAAGGACTTCAAAGAAATATTCGAGGTCAAAATCAATCGCAGCTCTCCAAACACGCACAGAGGCACACAAAGTATTTGGGAAGTCATTAAGCAGATGGGCGTGAACACTTCCGCCCATCGACTTAATGAGACTCATTTATTTGCTTATCTACTTCGTTTCTTCCTCTCCTCATATAAAAACTCTGGTGAACGAATTGAAAAGGTTGTTGCCCGTCGGGCATCTCATTGCTAGAGGGATTCATTTGTGACTCTTAGAATAAATTTTGGGAGGAAGTTGCGAGTAGTTTGTATGTAATAGGGCCGGGGAGGAGAAAGTCCTGGGCCGTAACAAAATGGCTTATCCATATTGTACATGATCGGTTTTGCATCTATTAATCAAAGCACATTTCACAGATCCCGGTCTATTACTATTGGTGATGTGTTTCTTAACTTAGTTTATTTCATTTACATATCGTTTCATGTTCTTCCTCGGTAGTAATCGTAATAATGGTATAGGATTCACCCTTGTTAGGTGCCCTATGTCACCGCTTTCCTACCTTTAAAGCTGCTTCTCCATGTGCTATCTAAGAGTTAATTCATGGAGTTTAACCGCCAGCTGGATGTTATTTCCTCGCCGGCTGATGTATGAACTTGGGGGTTTGCCTCTTAGATGTTTCTCTAATCTTATCTCTCGTTTTCCCTTGGAGTTGCTAAAGCAACCTCGGAGTTAAATGACCTCCCGGTCCGATCTATAAGCAGCCCCGTTGTCTCTTCGAGAGCCTCCTTGAGGCATGTCCAAGTAGGTCCGGAGTTAAATGACCTCTCGACCTCGATCTATAGACAAATTGTTGCTTTCCTTCTTTGACTTTCCTTCCTTAATGTTCTCCGTCCCACCATCTATCTAAAAGATCCTTTAGTGTAGATGACTTGCCCTTTGGAAGCCCTCGCTAGTGGATGCAAGTAATTTTCCTATCATGACTCCATAGCCCAATGGATGGCACCGTCTTGGCCTATCCTTTCTTGCCCAAGCCTCTCCCTGGGCCGTTTTGCTCCTTTCCCTCCCCCACTTCTTTCTCACCCGATGATCTCGTGGACCAACCCAACAACCCTTCAACCAAACCATTTTAAATCCCCCTCTGTGCTTCATAACTAGCCTAATATTTCATCTTGAGCCTCAAAGGTATATCATTCTTTGCTCTATTTGGAGAGATCCCTCTCCGGGTCTAGGAGGGCTAGATCCTAGGGCCCCAAAGTGGTTCTGATGTTGTCTCATCTTTTGGTCTTGCCAATCTGGCCAAAACATGGGAACCCCAACAATGGGCATAGGGTTTGTTTGTTTGATTTTTGTTTGGTTGTTGGGAATTAGGAAAGAAGGTTTCAGTATAAGACGAGGCTAAGCAAAGAGGATTTTAGGCGAAGGAGAGATAATTCAGACCATCAGACCAGCTGGGTACTGAGAGTCAGAAAGGGTTTACTTGCTATTCAATATGCGTGTGCTTTTAGTTGGGCTAGTCATTTGGTGCTATATCAGATCTTAAGATGATAGTGTGACATGAAATGGTGAGATAGAAGGGGAAAGCAAGAAAACCTCCGAGGTGACCTTTCCGCAAGCAGATCCGTGGACTCGACATGCCATGAACAAATTTCCGTGATCCAAAAAAAAACCCGAAAGGTAAACTTTCCGTACAAGAAACATTAAAGATTTGGAACATAAAGTTGAAAACCTGAGATCAGAGAGAGACTTTGAACTCTCAATGCTTCGGCTCCCAACTCAAGGGAACTTGGAAAAATTAAATTGACTGAAAAGGATCCTAGTGGATAGAGACAGAGTTCTAGACCTCCTAGTGTTCCCAATTCGTTCAATTAAATCCTAACAATAACATCTAAGAAACTGACCTTATTAATTCATACATCAGCTAGTGATATATCTAACCACTAATCGGTTAAACTTAATTAAACTAACCCCACACACATATATAAAGTGCGTAAAAATTAAAGGTAGTGAGAGAAGAGACATAGGGTACCTAACAAGGGTAAATCCGAGTGTCAAATTGCATGCAAGGAAGAATGTAATGAAATGAAATAAAACACAGAGATAGAAAAACATCACCACCGCTTTAAATCGTATCCAAAGAAATGTGCTTCGTTTTCATATTAACAAGAACACTAAATATGTACAACATTTCCAATAGCTCGAAAAATTCACTCCGAATACACTTTCCCAAATTATCTTACAAATTTACATAGAGACTATGCTCTCTCAAAAGAAACAACTTTGCACTGGAGCACCGATCAACAACATTTACAATGAGTTTCTTCATGAATTTTATAGCCGAAATATGAGCGAGGAAGTAGGTGAACCACTAATGTAAGTATTTGGGAAACCTTAGAAAAGTAAGAGGTCAAGCCCATTCTCGTTTTAAATTGTACATTGATTCTAAGTACCTTTTGGGTAAAAGAGAGTGGTCTTCTTCTGTATTTCCATTTACCCCGTATGACTCTCGATGTACTTTGGCTATAGTAATCTATATAGTAATTTTGGGTGAATAAACAAAAAGGTAACAAATGACCGTGAAGTCCGCCATACCGCATAACAAATGCTCGTAGCTTAGGACCTAAGTGAAGTCGGGCTAGAATTTTCTTCTCATGAATGCTTAGTAAAAAGAAACAATATGGGCGCTTTGTCCTCGCATAGGTAGGAACATTCTCACGATGTAGCTACCCCGATGACATGGTTTTCTGCAGGCCGTACCTCTTCAAAGTCATCCCGTCCAATCATGAGATCTTTCAATCCGGTACCTTGCCCTTAAAATACCGACGATATTGTATATTTTCAATGATGTGCAAAAGAACTTCCTTAACTCTCGTATTGATACTCTTTGCCGCTTGAACTGCCCAACAAGGAAAATCCAGCTTTGGTGGCGTCAAGTGTTTTGTACACCAACTTCCCTGTGACCTTTGATGAAATCACGTCCAAAAGACTTTCTGGCTTCTATGTGACATCGTGCTCAACTTCTTTTGTCGTTTTCCGTGTCACTTGTAATGTTGGATCGTGAACCATGGTGGTGTCCGTCACCTGTACCCTAAAAAACACGCAACTCTGTTATGAAATCCATGCATAGGGAAGGATGGCGGCGGTGGTAAAAATGGCGGTTTTAGATGAAGCAATGGTGGAAAAATGTAGAAATATGGTGTAAAATGTGACTGATAGGTTTTCGGTGGAGAAAAGCACGTGGACCGTTTGATCATTGTCTGGTGGCGAAGATCGATGGTGAAGGTTTAATAGCGGGATGGCTTATGAAAGTTGGGTGGAATGCATAAACTCTAATGTAAAACGTTAAAATTTTAATGTAGATCACGAAAGTTTGGACATAGGCGGAAATACAAAGAAATGAATGAAAATGTGATCGAAATGGTCGTGCATGGTGGGACCCGGCATGGGTGGAGGGCGATTCTTTAGGACCGTCGGATCTCAGGAGGGGATCGACGACCACGATCCAATTGGAGGGGAGAAATGGGAGGGTCGACATTCCAATGAATGATAGTGTGATTAGTTTATGACCGTGGATCTTGGATTAAATGTACTGGCCGAGATCAGATCGGGAATTGCGAACGCGGTGCGTTTAAGGTGGCATCATTTGGAAATCATACTGCGATTGAGTAAGTAAGCGAGGGCCGCCGGATCAACATGAGAATCGACGGCTAGGATTGAATCTACGCATCACAATCGTTTATCGTTAGCCGGGTGACACATTTAAGATTTGCGATTGCAATTAGCGCCCGCCCATTGATCTCGCGAAGACCGACCCGTTCAAATATAATAGGAGGGGCGGAAGGGAAAGGGTGACAAGCGCGCAACGATTAGCGCGCTGGATGTTGGATCTATGGAGATCAATGGCTCATAATGTAGTGGGGATTCAATAGAACAAAACACAATCACATCGGGAAATTTCTGTTTACAAAGGGATGCGCTCGCCCGACAGTTGCGATTGCGATTAGCACCCGAACCATTACCGTTTGGTTCTGGCGCTGGGTTACGTGGGGAAGTGGTTTGTGGTGCTGGGTTGAAAGGGTCTGGGCTTTAATATAAGGTGGAAAGTGGGTTTTTGGGCCCTTTTTAACGCTTTTTAAGGCCGTGAAAAGGTAGCGATAGAGGGAAAAAGGTAAAAAATGGGACATTTTGCATGGGAACAAGGGAAAATGAAGGCCTTTTGGAGCGCAATTTTTTTTGCAATTAGTGGGGCTTTAGGATGGGAATCAGCAGAAGGGATCTTTAAAAAGGTAATGGACACACATAGGCTTAAAGGATGAGAGATTTTCATGGGAAATGTATCTCTTGAAGGCTCATAAAAAAATTTAGCCACCTGTTTGCTTGAAAAAGATTTCATAGGTGGCTAACACTTACTTTATGAGAAAAATAAAAAATTGGTAAGGGAAAATTCTAAGGTAAACTGCCATTGATATGTTTCGGCTGTGGTGAGGTTGGGCACTTCATAGAAAAATGTCCGAACAAAAGTGATGGAAACTCAAAAGGAAAGAAAAGCTTTAAGAAATTCAACAAGCAAGAAAAAAAGAAAGGATCCAAAAGGAACTTTCTCTCTATAGAAGATAGCTCATCATCCGATGAACATAGTTACAGCAAAGAAGAAGCCAATGAGAGAGTATTTTTTATGGCCAAGCACAAAAAACAAGAGGTATCAAACAACGTAGAAGAAGGGTTGACCATAGAAGAATTTTCTAAGGAGGCGATCAGGCTTATAAAAGAGCTCAAGGATGAGAAGATCCATTCCAATACTCTTGAAGAACAAATTCAAGGTCTCAAAATTGAAGTTGAAGAACACAAATTTATTGAAGAGTCGCTTCAAAATAAGTTGGAAGAAAGCAACCAAGAAAGGGAAGCATTAGAAGCCGAAGTAGTATCGTTGCATAAGGAAGTGAAGAAGGGAAAAAATTTCCAAAACTATGCCAAAAGCTCAAGGGCATTGGAAGAGATCATCAACAATCAACGATCTTACAATGAAAGAACTGGCCTCAGTTACAAAGAAGAAGAAGCAAGACCTTCTACAAAAAAATACAATGAACCTATGAGATCTGACACGCATGTAGACTTCATTGGACAAGATTCGCAAGAACATCCTCGGAAGATGATTCTTCGATGAAGTTTTCCATCTAGGTACCAACATATTTTTCATGGCTATTGTTATTCATGTGGAAAATTTTTTCATAAAGCTATAGAATGTCGCACGTACCCTAGGAACCAATACAATTGCAGGATATCCTTCAAATATGAACCTCCTAGGGCTCAAAAAAACATCAATAGATTTGAAAATTTAAGAAATAATATGGAATGTTGCAAATGTTCAGAACTTTGGACACATAGCCAGAGACTACAGACTTTAAAATCCTCCAGAAGAATCTTCGAAGCCACAGAACGAATGAACATGGAAGAAGAAGGCTGGTAATTGTGCTCTCGCTCTCAAGGGTCAAAACAACAAAGATGTGTGGTATGTTGATAGTGGTTTCTCAACGCATTTGACCAGAGATAGAAGGAAATTTGTATCTCTGAAAGAGAAGAAGGATGGAACCGTATCCTTTGGAAATGATGGATCTTCAAATGTTATAGGATCAGGTACCGTCACTCTTGGAAGCAAAGATGTTATAGCCAAGAATGTTCTATTGGTTGAAAACATGAATCAAAATCTGCTCAGTGTTGGACAAATGTGTGATCAAGGACACACAATGCTATTCAAGTCCACAAAATGTGAAATCAGGAAAGGCAGGTATGGTAAAATTGTGGCTATAACAAGTCGAACTCCAAATGACATATATGTTCTCGATGAAGAAACTAAAGCATGTCTACTAGCTAAAGAAGATGAAAGTTGGTTATGGCACAAATGAATGGGTCACATAAACTTTGAAAATCTTGTTAGGATAAGAAAAAAGGAAGCAGTACGAGAAATGCCGAAAATATCAAAACCATCCAACACACTACGTGAGGCATGTTGGCATGGAAAGCAGACAAAAGTTAAGTTTAAAACAAAAGAACACTTTGCATCACATCTATTGGAATTTATACATACTGATATATGTGGTCCCGTGAGAACAAAAGGCTTATATGGAGAATTATATTTCATTTTAATGATATATGACTATACTAGGATTACAGCCGTCAGTTTCCTAAAGAAAAAATATGGAGAATTTGAGTGCTTTAAGATGTACAAGGAGTTGGTTGAAAATGAAACTGATTTGAAAATAAAGTGTCTAAGATCAGATGATGGCGGAGAATTCACTTCCAAATTATTTCAGAAATACTGTTACGAAAATGGAATAAAAAGACATTTTTCAACAGCACAAACACCTCAAAAAAATGGAGTTGCTGAAAGAAAGAACATAACCGTAAAGGAAATGGGTAGAACAATGTTGAAGGACTCAAAATTGGATGAAAAATTTTGGGTTCAAGAAATTGATACGGTAGCCTTCATTGTCAACCGAATTATTCTAAAAAATAATTGCAACAATATAAATTATGGAAAGGAAAATTAGCTAATGTAAAATATTTCAGAATCTTCGGAAGCAAATGTTATATCAAAAGAGAAGATAAAAAATTGGGTAAGTTTGAATCACGTGTTGATGAAGGTATCTTTGTTGGTTACTCATGCAAAAGAAAGGCCTATAAATGCTATAATCTAAGACAAAAATAGATAGTGGAGAGCATAAATGTTACATTTGATGAAGGTGGTGTTCTAATGAATAATAATGAGGATCTAGAATATTTGAAACTTGAGACAAAGGCTGAAAAGGACACAAAGAAAATTCTCGAACAAGAAGAAACTATCAACCAGGAAGAAGTAAATAATGATCATCACTATATTAGAACAACAACAAGAAGCTCCTCCAAAGAGAACTAAAGAATGAATTCAAAACAACCATCCATCAAATAAAATCATTTGTGACATAAATGAAGGTCGACAGCTTCGTTCATCACAACAAGCTCACATTGCTTTTCTACCAACCTTTGAGCCTAGAAGTTTTGAGGAAGCTAGCCAAAATGAACATTGGGTAGCAGCTATGAATGAAGAATTGGATCAAATCGAGAAGAATAACACCTGGGAATTAGTTCCACGACCAAAAGATAAAAATGTCATTGGGAATAAATGGGCGTTCAGGAAAAAATTAAATGAACATGGACAGGTTACCATAAACAAAGCGAGATTGGTTTGAAAAGGCTATGAACAAGTGGAAGGAATTGATTTCGATGAAAAATTTGTACCAGTTTCCAGAATGGAGGCCATCCAATTGTTTCTCGCCTATGCATGTTCAAGAAAAATCAAAGTCTACCAAATGGATGTTAAGTTAACATTTCTGAAGGGCGAATTAGAAGAAGAACTTTACATCAAACAACTTGAAGGTTTTCTTCTATCAGAAAAATAAGACTATGTTTGGAGGTTAAAGAAGGCTCTATATGGTCTGAAGCAGGCTCCCAGAGCATGGTATGCTCATCTTGATGGATATCTACATCAACAAGGGTTCAAGAAAGGTACTATTGATAGCAATCTTTATGTACAAATAGATAAATATAATTTAACAATCGTTGAGGTATATGTGGGTGATATAATATTTGGTAGCAATGATGATCAAATAAGTAAGAACTTTTCTACAAATATGCAAAGTGAGTTTGAGATGTCTTTAATTTTTGAGATGACATAATTCTTAGGGCTTCAAATATCTCAGCAAGAGAAAGGAATATTTATATGTCAAGCCAAGTACATCAAGGAAATGCTCAAGAAATTCAAAATGGAAGATTGCAAACACGTCCTTACTTCGATGGTAACAGGTTGAAAATTGAGCATAAAGGACTCATCTAAGGATGTGGATCAAAGGTTGTATAGATCAATGATTGGTAGTCTTCTATATGTAATAGCCTCCTGGCTAGATGTTATGCAAGCAGTTGGACAAGTGTAAAGATTCCAAGCAGCACCAAAAGAATCACATATTATTGTTGTTAAAATAATTCTTCGATATCTAAAGGGAAAAGAAGAATATGGCTTGTGGTATCCCAAGGGTAAAAATCTCATTATTCAAGCCTTTACAGATGCATATTGGGAAGTAAGCGTTGATTATCATAAGATTACTAGTGGAGTAGCATTCTATCTAGGTGGTTGTCTCGTATCATGGTTAAGCAAAAAACAAAACTCAATCTCGTTATCTACAACGGAAGTAGAATACATTGTAGCAGATGCATGTTGTACTCAAGTCCTTTGGATGAAACAAACTTTGTGATATCTTCAAGTAAAATTCAGTGAGCCTATTCCCATATTCTGTGACAACACTAGTTCCATCAGCATCTCCAAGAATCCTATCATGCATTACAAAACAAAACACATTCCAATCAAATATCATTTTGTTAGAGAACAAGTCACTGAAAAGAATATCAAACTTGAGTATGTTGGTACAAAAGAAAAAATTGTTGATATCTTCACTAAACCTTTACCTCATGAATCATTTGAATA
This sequence comes from Pinus albicaulis, assembly GCA_034641835.2. Lineage (NCBI taxonomy): Eukaryota > Viridiplantae > Streptophyta > Pinopsida > Pinales > Pinaceae > Pinus > Pinus albicaulis. The sequence continues at coordinate 1,164,678,765 of CM076577.1, forward strand.
TCTTCGCCAAAAGCTTGGGATTCTCCCAAGTTCTCATTAGATTTTCCTTATTCAGAATATAAAGGGGGAGTGGAAGTGTGTATTGGTCCGCAGGATGGTTGTGTGTCAGGTGGAGTGGAAGTGTGTACAGGTCCGTAGGATGGTTGTGTGTGGGAGTCACCTTTTCCACTGAGGCCAAATGGCGAGAGTATGTTGTAAGAAGAGGTATCATGATCGCAGGGGGAGTACTTGTGTTGCCATCAATGCCAAAGGGGGAGATTGTTGATCAGCGGTTGTCATTGATGTCAACCCAAGCAGCACCAGGAGCTACCCCAATTTTGCATGGGATTTTTGACCTAAAAAATTACTTTATTCTAGGTCAAGGATGCTTTTGATGGTTTATATGTGTCGAGATGTTTCCGTTGATATATGGAATGGCACGTAATTCTTTACGGTTTGAGAGATATTCATTTTTGAAATTTGTAACCCTAGTTAGTGGGCTAAAACCCCATGGGGTTGTGGCATGGGTCATTTAAAAGTCAATAATTAATAATTTTTAAGCTCCTAAAATCCCTCCCACATTCACTTGTTGAAGCCTCTCTCAACCTAAGAATTTATATAAATTGTGATCCTCATATCCTCCTTATGTAGGGATTTCGCTACCTGAAACAGGTCATCGTGGAATTTGCGCTCTAAATTTTTTTCTATGAAGGTTCAGAAGCTAAAATTTTTACGAGGTGAAGCTAAAGTTCTGACGAAGATCCTGTAAAAATGTCAGATTAGGGTATGCAATATTTTCGAAGAGATGATTTGTGGAAGTCAGTGTTTTTGCAGGCTCCTGAACTTCATCTCAAAGAAGTGACCTTGGGAAAATCATCATAACTCTCTCTCTGAGTATCAGATTGGAATTTTGTAAAAAGTGGAAGATATTTCATGGAATTTAGTTTTTGCTGCATCAATTTTAGAGCTGAATGAAAAAATATTGACACGTGGCATGTCGTAAAAGTTTGATCTACATAAACAACCCATAATTAGGTCATTGTCAGAGATTGGGAATAACTCTCCCTTGAAGAATCAAAATTGGATCAGACCTATGGAATTAGAAAGAAGACTTAGAGTACTACTATAGTACTGAAAATCACATATTAAGGGGATCTGAAATAACAGAGATACACCAGATTCAATATCGAGATCCTAGAAGGCAATAAAACTATAGGTAATGTATTGTCAAGGGTTACAAAGGACTAGAATTTCTAGGGTAGAAAAGCAAAGCAAGGTGCAACAGAGGGTAGCATGACAAGAGAAGAAATCAAGTTGCAAAACAACAGCAAGAAGGTCACCACATGAATTCTTCAAGTGGGCAGCACTGGATACATTCATTGTAAAGGTATCATTGTACTAAGTCATTGTAAATGCATCATTGTAAAAATTGTACAAGTGTCTCTCTGCCAAGAGTTGAAGAGGTAGTGTCAGGAGGTCTAGGATCATCATTAGGTGGTTGTGTCATAGTTGGGGTTATGTTCTAGTGTGTCTTCTTCTTTTACATCATTCTGTATCATTTTAAAGTGGACCATTTTCCCTGGTATGGGAGTCCATTCTTGTTTTATTCTTCTATAGGGTGGTAGGGTGGTGCTAGGCTGGTGCATGAAGTCACCAACAGGTTCAAGCCTGTAAAAAATTTAGGGTGGTAGTGTGGCGCTAGGGTTATTTGTAGCTCATTGGGTGTTGGGGCATCTGTTAATTTGACTTAACCTCCTATATCTCCACAACATAAGCTGGATAGGATTTTTCTCCACTGGAAGCCTGTTGTGCCTGTATGTTGTTCGGGTTCGGATTGGGTTGTGCAAGTATAAGTAGCCTAGGTGGAGCAACATGAGTAAGCTGAGGTTGAGGTTGGGGTGGAGCCATTAGAGAAGGTGGTTGATTTTGTTAAGGCCTCCACTCTTGGGATGGATTGTTCCACTGAGGTTGTTGTGTAACATACTGCTGAAATGGTTGGTTTACTGGCTGAGGATGATATGAAGGGTTGTAAGGCCATGTAGGAGGTTTAAACCAGGATGGAGGAGTGGGGGTATACCAAGGATGCATGGGTGCACTATGATTTTTGTGGTAGTAAGAGTAAGGTGCACTTTTCATACCTTTTTGATATGTCCAAGGGCCTTGCGGCCTTCTATGGTTGATGAAACAAAGTTTCTCTAGCATTGCTTCCCCACCTTGATATACAGCTTTAAGTCCTGGAAAGGAGGGACACTTTCATTTCTTGGGTGCTTCCTGGTACATCTAGGACCAAATATTTCCACAACTCTCTCTGCTTTCTCTTGATTCCTTTTGACATGCATTGTGTCCATTATCAAAGCAAAGTTGTGCAACATGTCACTCTTGAATTCCTCTATCATGTTTCCAATCTCATGTTTTATGAAGGTGGAAGAGGGAGGGGTGTTAGATGTACTTTGGCTAGCTATGCCCTTGTTCCTAAATGCCATAGAATGCCCTAGAATGGTTCCGAAAGACAATTTTGATTTATTCATAGGACTTTTGGTAGATATATCTCCTCCTGATAACATATTCAGGGTTTCTATCATCTCTTCTTTGATCCCTCGAAGAATTACAAGTTTAAGTAAGTCAGGATCAAGAGTACAATTGGCTCTCTTATAGTTTGATTGAAACCTCTCTTCATAGCCCTATAAGGATTCATCCAGCCATAGAGTCTCATAAATATCTCATCCTTAGTTTCCTTGGACCTACAATAGTCTTTGTATTTGTTGTTGAAGGTATCTTCCATCTGTGCCCAGGTAGTGATGCTATCCCCAGGCAGACCCATGAACCAGCGCAAGTTTGAATCCTTAAGGGTGGATGGGAATAGCTTCAACTTTTAATCATCAGAAGTGTAGTCATAAGTCCTACAAAAAATAGAAAATTCAAACATGAATGTGTCGGGATCCTCAGAGGTAAGTCCTTGGAAGTGTGGAAGAGCTAAGGGGATAATTGTTTTCATCTTAGTTTCCCCATCAGACTCTCTTATTGGAAAGGCTCTCTAGATCCCAACCATGGTTAAGATAGGTGAAGTAGTTCCCTTATTTGAAACAAGGTCTTCTTCTTCTTCCCTAATAGGATCCTGAAAATATTCAAAAGGCTCTCCTATAGGGGGTTCAATCTCACTACCACTGAAGAAGAGTAAAGGGTGGCTAGGAGGTGATGTGGGGGTTTTAGGTAATATTTGTCTTAGAGTATTCCTACTCCTACGAGGAATGAAAGTAAGATATTTTTGTATTTTTTTCAATATTTATGAAATGACATGAAAAGAAAGGAAAGTAGAAAATAATGCTAAAAAAAAATCAAAATATCTACTAGAAACCTCCCCGAAAGTAGCGCCAAAAAGTAGTGAGCCCTGGTATTGCACCAAGAGTGCTGCAACTCCCAGGGGCTACCCTACTTTACTTTATCAACCCAGGGTTTGTACAAACTTGGAGGTGACAATGATATATACACAACAGATGTATTCTATTCATGTCATCCTCTTATGCTTTACGAAAGGGTGTTATTTGTTAAACTATGATAAAAACTGAAAAGTAAATTTCTCGAAGGGAATGAAAGAAAGGAAAATAACTTAATTTGCAGAAAGGAAATGATGGAAGTGAAACTAATTTAATGTGAAGAAAGGAAATGACAGAAATGAAACTGATTTAATGTGCAGAAAGGAAATGACAAATAGAAACTAAATTAAATGACTGAGAAGAAACTAATTTAAACCACACTTAACTTGGCCAATCGGCTAAACACACCCTACTTATCCTATTATCTATATACCATGCAAGTCTATCCATGTAGCTAAGCTATCTAGGACTTAATTCTAATTGTAAAAGTGTTGATTTGTAGCTTGTAGAAGAAAGGGGTAAAGGTGCTAATGGAGGGATAAACACATGAAACCAGGATTAGGAGTGGAAAGAGCGGGTTTAAACCTTATTAAATATTTATTATGGTGTAAAAAATCTTTGGAGCGGAATGATTTAAAAAGTGCGATGGTAGAGTTTTGATGGAGGACGGAAGTGAAATATGTGATATGCGATATCGCAATCGAAATATCGCAAATTTATAGGGATAGCGGAAGTGTTGGCCAGGAAAATTTTTGAAGTGCAAAATGCACTGGGTTCCATGGTGGTGGGACCGGCAGTAGAGTACGGAGAATATCACAATCAATGTTGGGAGCGGTAAGTGTTAGAGGAACCAAATAAAAACTGCAATTTTTGATTTGCGATGGGGATAAAAACTGCGAAATGTGTTTGCGATAGGGATGATGTGGTAGACTGCTATAGTGATGCTGCAATCAGTGGTTGGGAGTGGTAATTCTTAAAAGAAAAAGGGAAAAGGTCGCGAAGTGTGATTTTCAAAGTACGGTACTGGGATATTCGAGAAGAAAAGGGAAAAGGTCAACCTATAATTTTTTGAAGTGTTTTCTCGTTAAGATCGATGCGATAGACATAAAACGTGAAAACAAAGGAATAAAAGGTAGGCTTAGTCGTTTTGAAATTTTTTTTGGAATAAAAGGGTGCGACAGCTACAATAAGTGAAATATAAGGGAATAGAAGCATAACAGCAGAGATGGAAGGGAAATGGGAAATGAAGTGGGGAGGCACCATGAAGCTACTCTGGGGTTTTAATAACAATTCATGCAATCAACCTAGTAAATTATGCGCAAGTAAACAAGAAAATGTGTAAAAATGTTGTGCAAAGGAAGACTAGAAAATGGTAATGCGACACTACTTTTAAGCTCAGAAAAAATGAAAAAAAATACTTTTTTGGGTCTGTGGGAAGGTTCGCCCTCCTTGGGCTCTATTGACAGAGATGAGAAGCGGGTCTTGATCCACATATTTTTTGGTTTTCTCCTCTATTATATTACTCACAAGAAAATAAAACCTACAACAGCACACTAAAATAAAGACTAAACAACAACTTGAAACATAAATGAAACTATCAGAAGAGGACTAATGAAATGACAGAAAGCAGAGAAAAAATACAACATAGAGGCTGAGGCATGTGGATTGGGCCCTAACCCCCGAGCCTAGCTCTCTGAAACTTAAATCAGTAAAATGAAATCAATCTGCTCATTTCATAAAAGAATAGCCTCATACATTTATAAAAGTTTTATCACTGAAAAAAAAGCTCAATATGTTGCAACAAAGTTCCAACTAGAATCGACCCTTCCTAGCTCTAGCTTTGTTCTATTTATTCTATAGGGAAGCTACCAATAGCTCCCTATAAAATAGTGATTGAGTCCACTTGATTCCGAGTAAATAAAGATCGAGTGCACTCCTCTTTGAGTTTCTTGGCTACCTCTGGAACTTGAATTGCTGGAGAGAACATTTGGGGTGATTGAGTCTACTTGACTCTAGGTAAAAAAATATTGAGTTCACTTTTCTTTGAGTTGCTTGGCTGCTCTGGAACTGGAATTGCTAGATATAACATTTGGGGTGATTGAGTCTACTTGAATCCAAGTAAACAAATATTTATTTCACTCCTCCAAGCCTTTATCATAATTTCCTTATAAAAATGCTTAATAATTCATTTCTACACTCAACCTCATATTAGGCACTCCAAGTATGTTAGCCTTAATCACCACCTATACTAGCATCATAAAACCAAATAATAATAATAAAAATGAAAGAAAAATATATCTAAGAAGGAAAAAAGGTGACCATTAACCCCTCCAAATATATCTAATGATGGAGCTCATAGGTAGCAACAGATGGAAAAGGTCGTGGAGGAGTATAGAGACATCTTCACCTCACCCACAGGGGTACCTCTACACTGTCAAGTAAAGCACCCAATTGATATGACCCCAGGTGCCCCATTGCCCAATGGATCTATATATCATTTCTTTGTTATGGAGAATGATGAAATCTAGAGGTATATTTAGGATTTTTTGTAGAAAGAGCACATTAGGCCCAGTTCATCACCCCGTGGGAGCCTGATCGTGTTGGTACATAAGAAGTATGATACTTGGAGACTTGGTATTGACTATCGGGTGTTAAAAAAGATCACTGTTCGAAATAGGTATCCAATACCACAGATTGATGACCTTTTGGAACAACTCAAGGGGAATAAATATTTCAGCAAGATCGACCAGAATTCTGGGTATCACCAGGTACTAGTCAAACCCTCCGATGTGTGGATGACTTCTTTCAGTTACAAGGAGGGCCTTTTTGAATAGTTGGTCATGCCTTTCAGGTTGATGAATTCCCCTACAACCTTCATGAGGCTTATTGATCACATCATGATCTTCAGCCAGATTTTGGAAGAGCACCTTCGCCATATTTGACAAGTCCTTAAAACTCCGCAACAACATAAGATGTGTGCCACTTTGGAGAACTTAAATTTTGGTATGACCCGGGTTCAATATTTGGGGTACATCATTGATGAGTAGGGTGTAAATTTGGACCCAACTTAGATACAAGTAATTGAGGATTGGCCAGCCCCAACCACTCTAACAGAGCTTCGCATCTTTTTGGGTCTTGCCAATTTCCACTACAGGTTCATGTTGGGGTTCTCTCATATCACTTGGCCTTTGAGTCAAGTCACCAAGGGTGAAGAGAAATAAAATTTATTTTGGTCTGAATAACAATAAAATGTGTTTAACGAGTTGAAGCATTACCTCTTCTCTGTACTAGTACTCACATTACCAAACTTGCAACAACCATTTTAGATCGAGACAGATACTTCTGACTATGCCATTGGTGTAGTTCTTACTCAACAGGTTCATCCAGTGGAATATCACATTAAGACACTTTCAAACATATTCCAAAAGTATCCCACCTATGAAAAAGAGATGTATTCCATTCTACAGACCTATTGACAATGTAAGCATTACATTATGGGGAAGGAAAAATTAATCCATACAATACACCGACCCCTGTAGTTTATACAAACACAAGGAAAGTTGCAGAACGATCACCATCAAGAATGGTCCACATACCTGCAATATCTCCACTTGAACATTAAGTACAAGGATGGAAGCACCAATAATGTTGCAAACTACCTTAGCCAACCACTAGTCCTGGCGCTGACCACTATGGTCGACACTTATGGGCACGAGAATTCAGATTTTCCACATTTGTACATGAATGATCCAAAATTCGGAAAACACATACTAGATACTCGTGGAATACAAGCAAGTTCCATATTTTCAACTCTAGGATACATCGTATGTCACCTAGGAAACCTTTGTGTTTATTTAAGTGAGCATGCCAAGATGATCTAGGAGGTACACTACATTTGGGTCATTGGACACTTCGTAGTAGAGAAAAAAGTGGTAGTGCTACAAAAATAATTTTATTGGCTGAACCTTCGACAAGATTTTGGGAAGCAGATTCTATCTTTCATTACTTGCACCACTTCCAAAATGACCATCAAGAAGAAAGGCCTATATAATCCTCTACCTACCTCTAGGTGACCTTGCGAATCCATCTCCATGGATTACATGTCAGAACTCCCTTCGACTAAGCATGGAAACGATTTTTTTTTCGTGGTCATCGAAAAATTGTCTAAGATCGCCATTCTGGCGGCCTACAAGAAGATTATCACACGAGAAGCCACTACTAAGCTCTTCTTTGAATGAGTGTGGGTACAATTTTGGATCCCATAGTCCATTATCTCAAATCGGGATAGAATGTTCTTAAGTATATTTTGGTCAAGTCTCTGGTCAATGTTGGATACGAAGTTCACTAAGTCCGCATATTTCCACCCCCAAACTAATGGGAAAACAAAGGTCATCAACAGGATGATCATACACATTCTGAGCTTGTACGACTCGAAGCATCCTCACACATGGGATGAAATATTCCCTTATTTCTAGCACATCTACAACAAATCTCTCCATATCTCAACTACCCATAACCCCTTTTATGTGGGGTTGGGATTCTAGCCACTGCCCCATTGATGTGGCCATACCATTTGCAGCTACTCAGGAATCTTCGGCCTATATATAGTCTGAAACCAATAGGGATAAAAGATTCATTAAGAGAATTCATCGCATCCACTAGTAGGTCCATGAAATATTGGGAAAAGTCAATGCTAAGTACAAGAATAGACATGATCAACATTGGGTGCCACACAAGTTCCAGGTTGCTAAAAAATTTTGGCTACATTTGTAGAAGGGGTGCTTCGATGGGCCCCACCATAAGCTTTGACCACTCTGATATTGGAAATACACCATCACCAAGGTTATATAGGACAAGGATTTTGAGCTCATAATTCCACCATTCCTTGGCCTGTACCCAGTGTTCGATTTGGATAGCCTTCAGCCATACTTTCCATCATTACTAGAAACATCTGATATTACGAAACAACTCACACCAACGGAGTTAAAACCAGACTTCATGAAACATAACCTGATCGATCGTGTACACACATATCAAGAAAACTTGCTAGCAGAATATCTATCTATATCAGGTTGTCAAATTTGCCAACTCCCGCACCAAGGCAAGTGGCTCACCAGGGACCAATTTCAGTAGAAATTTCCCCATCTCATGGAGGCACTCAACGCAATGAGGACCATTTCATCCTAAGGGGGGAGTACTGATCTAGGTGGATATTGTAATCCACCCACATATTCTACTTGGATCCCCACCATTGATACTTTTTGTTTTTCAGTTTCCTTAATTCTAGCATCGTTTACTATTTTGGTAGTTTTTCGGGTCCGAAACTTACAAAGACATTTTGAGGCCCTAAACAACATTTTTTTGAGAAAACCAGGGCAAACAGGAATCTCCAATTGATTTTTTCCACTCAAAAGTTGTATTCCTTAGATATATATTTCTAACGGGGTATTTTGTGCATCAAACAGAGATCACATGCCAAAGTTACGACCACGAGAAGTTGATGTACCAATTTACCCAAACGAGGCCCATAGTTTTGGTGGTTCATCTCCTACGGTTAGGTTTTTGGATGTTTAAGGTTTTCCATTGTTTCTCAATAATAAATAGGCCTTCGAGCCTCATTGTAACACAATTTAGAGGCATGTGGAAACCACATTTATTCTCATATATAAGCTACCATTTCCCAAGCTAGTTTATTTCCATTCTGTTTGTAAGCATATTTTAGTTCTTTGTTGTTAGTTAAATGAAGTGTTATTTTTGTTGCATATCTGTATTATTTTTCACTCCTTTATAAGTCAGATCAGTGGTATCATAGCGGTGTGCTCTTTATTTTTTTTTCTTTGCATGTCCCCAATGAGGTCAGGGTATAAGGAGTTAGCGATTGAACTAGTTGAACCTTGGCAAGACCAACCTCACAAACCTTAATGACCTCCCATCGCAGAAGAAAATAAAGAAGAGGGAGCAATATTTCCTTTCAAAATATTACTCGAATAATCCCTTGAGCGACATAGGAACATGATGATGGACAACTTTGCTAGATCCTTCGATAGATGCCCATAGGAAACACATATTCATTCAGTAGTCACTCTGGAGGCACCACTCCCCTCAAGGTACAAGTCAACTTTGGAATTCCCATATTTGAAGGCTAGATAGATGCAGTCACCATAGAAAGATGGTTAAATATATTGGAAGGATATTTTTCAATTCATGATTTTTACAATATGGAAAAGATTACTTTTGCGCTCCTCAAAGGTGCCCCCCATGTGATGGACTGGTGGGAAAACTGCTGCGAATAGAGGGATAAGAGATAATCCTCATTGTTTTCAGAAGAAACCACTTGGAATTCTTTCTGATATTCCATTAAGGAACAATATTACCCCATGGAGAGCTATGAGGAAAAGTAGATACAATGGACTATGTTGCGACAACAAATGGATCAAGATGTGTATGAGCTAACAAATCTATTCCATACCTTGCACACAACGTTGGGTATCAAAGATTTTTAGAAAAATCTAGTGCTTAAGTCCATAGTTGTTTGCACATATAAATTCAAGAGGAAATGGAGTTCTTCAAAATCTCCTCACTTGGTGCAGCATACCTATATGTTTCCAAGATCAAGAAAAAAATTAAACAGAAGAAGCGAGACTTTGTTTGTACGAGTATGAATCAAGGGAAAGGTGCCCCCAAACCGTAGAACAAAGGAAAAATCCAAGGCGGGGTGACCCAAGATAACCCACTGAAGCCACAAGCAAAGAACAACACCACAAAGACAATGAAGGACATGGGAAAGTGGTGTGAGTTCAATAAGAGCCCCACTCATAACACAAGTGAGTGTTGGGCCAACCAGTCACTGGTGGTTGAGCTAAAGGCTTTTGAATAAAATGCATGCTCTGACTTTGAGTCAGAACCCAACAAGGGGAATGATAATGGGGAGTATATTATTAACGTGCATCCGAGTTCCCGCGTTGCCAACACCAAGATCTAGAAGGATGAGCCATAATTTCCAGAGGAGGGAGAGCGCCTCTTCCACTCCCATATGTGGGATAAGGGTTTTCCATTGCAGTTCATTGTCGAAGTGGAAGCCAAAAGAACCTCATTTTAGCAGAGTTCATGAAGTGGCTGGGCCTACCAACCACAACATACCCGTAGTCATACACCATCAGGTGGCCTCACTAAGGACGATATCTCTGTGTCTACCAGCAATGTTTCCTTCCCTACAACATCAAGCCCTTCACATATGAGGTAATGTGTGATTTTTATCCTATTAAATTTTTTGATGTATTATTATGCCAACCATACTTGTGGAAGCACCATGTTGTGTATGATTCTAGGCCTCACACTGTTATTATTAGTTTGTGCAATAATTTATATACGATACCAGAGGTAGCACTGCCTACCACCATCTCTTTGATCATTGCAAAGCAATGTAGTAAGCTCATTTCCTAGACTAGGAAATTTGTTTTCCTTATTATTTTCCCTTAGAAGGAGAATAAGATTTTGGTCATAGCCTCTATATGCGGCTCCTCCACACAACAAAATCAAATGGACAAGGTCCTGGATGAGTACAGGGACATAGTCACCTCACCTACAAGGGTACCTCTACACTATCATGTCAATCACCTCGTTGATGTAACCCTAGGTGTGCCGCTTCCAATGGACCAATCTATTGACGTTGTGTTTTATAGAATGATGAAATTAAGAGGTAGATTCAAGAGTTGTTGCAGAAATGGCACATCAGGCCAAGTTCATCACCTTGTGGGAGCTCGATCGTTTTGGTACATAATAAGTATGGGACCTGGAGACTCTATATTGACTATCGACTGATAAAAAATATCACTTTTCATAATAGGTATTTAATCCCACATATTGATGACCTTTTGAACTAGCTCAACATGGACAAATGTTTTAGCAATATTGACTTGAAGTCCAGGTATCACCAGGTACCAATTGAACCCTCTGGTGTGTGGAATACTTCCTTCATATATAAGGAGGGCCTTTTCGAAAGGCTAGCCATGCCTTTCAGGTTGACGAATGCCCTTGCAACCTTCATGAGGCTGATGGAAGAAATATTGTGACCCTTCAACAACTCATTCGTGGTGGTGTATTTGGATGACAAATTGATCTTCAATCAGAGTTGGGAAGAGAACCTCCACCATATTCAACAAGTCCTCCAAACTCTGTGACACCACAAGCTGTTTTCCAATTTGGAGAAATTCACTGTTGGTATGACCCAAGTTCAATATCTAGGGTACATCATTGATGAGCAGGTGTGCATGTGGACCCATCCAATATAGAATTCATTCGGGATTGGCCAACCCCAACCACTCTAACAGAGTTTTGGTGCTTTGTGGGTATTTCCAATTTCTACCGTAGGTTCATGTTGGGGTTCTCTCATATCACTTGGCCATTGAGTCAAGTCACCAAGGGCAGAGTGAAAGAAAATTTTTTTTGTTCTAAATCCCAACAAAAGAAATTTTCTGAGTTGAAGCATCACCTCTGTTCTACACCAATGCTCACATTACCAAACTTGTGACAACCATTTGAGATCGAGATAGATGCTTCCAACTATGATATTGGTGTAGTTCTTACTCAATAGGGGAATCCAATGGCACATCACAATGAGACACTTTCGGATATAGTCCAAAAGTATCTCATATATGACAAAGAGATGTATTCCATTTTGCAAGCCTTCCGACAATGGAATAATTACATTCTAGGTAAATAAATGGTCATCCAAACAGACCATTGGCCCTTGTAGTTCACACTGACATAAGGAAAGTTGCAGAATGATTTCCATCAGAAATGGTCCACATACCTAAAATAGTTCCACTTAAAAATTAAGTAAAAGAAGGGAAACACCAATAATGTTGCAGACTGCCTCGACTGACCACCTGTCATGATGCTAACTATTGTTGTTGACTATTGTGCAAACAAGACTTTAAAGTGGTTGTATCTATACAAGAATGATACAGAACCCAGTAACACATACCAGACACTCCTGGAAGGCAAGCAAGTTGCAAATTTTGACCTCTAGGATACACTATTATGTCACCTAGAACACCTCTTTGTTACTTCAACTGAGCATACCAAGATTATTTGGGAGTTACACTACAGTCGGTCCGCTAAACACTTCGGAGTAGAGAAAACAATGGAAATCCTACACAAATATTTTCATTGGTCGAACCTTCGATAGGATGTTGAGAATTACATCATATCCTACACTTCTTGCTCCATTTCCAAATCGACCATCAAGAATCAATATCTATAATCCTCTGCCTACTCCTAATTAACCTTGGGAATCCATATCCATGGATTACATGTTGGGCCTCCCTTCAACTAAGCATGGAAACAACTGTGTTTTCATGGTCTTCGATAGACTCTCTAAGATGAACATTATGGCGGCCTGCAAGCAGATTATCACAACAGAAACCATTTTTAATCTCTTCTTTGAATGAGTGTGGGTACACTTTGGGATCCCACAATCCATTACCTTATATCGGGACAAAAGGTTCCTAAAGACATTTTTTTCAAGTCTCTAGTTGATGTTCGATACCAAGCTCACTAATTCCACAACTTTCCATCCCCAAACTGATGGCCAAACAAAAGTCTTCAACATGATGATCATACACATTATCCACATGTACAACTCGAAGCATCCTTGCACATGGGACAAAAGCCTTCCCTTTTTCCAATAGATCTACAACAAAGCTCTCCATAGCTCAGCTAGCCACAACCTCTTTTAGGTGGGGTTGGTATTCCAGTCACTATGTCCCATTGATGTGGCCATACCATTTGTAGCTCCTTAGGCAACTTCAGCCCAACTCCAATTTGAAACCAACACGGATAACAACTTCATTGACCGAATCCAACACATCCTCCAGTAGGTCCATGACATATTGGACAAGTACAATGCTAAGTACAAGTAGCTACATGATCAACATTGGGTGCCAAACAAGTTCTAGGTGGGCGACAATGTTTGGCTATATTTGGAGAAAGAGCACATCATTGGGCCCCACCGTAAGCTTTGGCCACTCCAAGATGGGCTGTACACAACCACAAAGGCTGTAAGGGAAAATGATTTTGAGCTTAGAATTCCGCCGTTCCTTGGCCTACATCCAGTGTTTAATGTGGACCACCTTTGGTCATACTTTCCATCATTACTGGACACATTTGACATTGCAGAGAAACTCACACCAACAGAGTTAAACCCGGACTGCATGAAATAAGCTACCACTTATTGGATAACACTCTCCATGGACACAAATATCAATAAAACCCTCCATCAGAATATCCAACTGTATTGGGTTTTCAAAGCTGACCAACTCCTGCACTAAGGCAAGTGGCTCACCAAGGACCAAGTTCAACAGGAGTTTCCCCATCTCATGGAGCCACTCAATGCAATGGGGAACATTGCTTCCTAAGGGGGAGGAATGATCTAGGTGGATATTGGGGCCACTAGACTATTCCACTTGGACCCCCACCATTGTTTCTTTAAGTTTTTCAATTTCCTCAATTGTAGAAAAATTTACTATTTTTTGCATTTTTCAGGTCTTGAACATACGAAGTAGTTTTGAGGCCATAAACGTCATTTTTTTGTAAAACCAAAACAAAAATAAGCGTTTGAATGATTTTTTCCACTCGAAAGTTGTAGTAATCAGATATATATTTCTAACAAGGTATTGTGCATGTGAAACAATGATCGTATGCCAAATTTACAATCCCAGGAAGTTCATGTACCAATTTAGCCAAACGAGGCCCATAGTTTTGACGCTTCATCTCCTAGGGTTAGGTTTTTTAATGTTTAGGGTTTTCCATTGTTTCTCAATAATAAATAGGCCTTCGAGCCTCATTATAACACAATTCAGATGCATGTAGCCATCACATCTCTTCTCAAAGATAAGCTACCATCGCTCGAGATAGTTTATTTACATTCTGTTTGTAAGCATATCTCAGTTCTTTGACATTAATGAAATGAAGTGTTATTTCTGCTGCATATCTATATTTATGGTTATGTATGTATTCCATTGCATTCTTTTCTAAGCTTGGATCAAGAGGGATATTTCATCATGCTTCCTTGACACTCTACACAATGAAAGATTCTTTTGTGATTCATAGTGTTTCCAAGCGTGTCATTATTATATTCTATTTTGGAATTTTCTATGACTTCATTATCCGCTTGATTCTAGCACATGATATATAAGGATTGCAATTGGACAAAGGGTTTGTCTGTGTAGAGGGTATATACCGTATCTAATTAGTTATTTTCTAAAGAGTGTATTCTGGTAATTCTTGATCTCATTGTGTGTCCTACCTGACATACATCCAACAATTAAATACTACCTATAGAGCAAATCAGAGAAACCTTGATTAGGAGCTCAGTATTTAGCTAAAAATTGAAAGTGATCAGAAACACTTTAGATCTGAATGAAAAAATAGAGCTCATCACCAAGATTCCAATGCAACTCATTTCATCAAAATCCGAGTTTGTATGAGTGAGTGTTGTGAAGGAAAATCCCATCTGCGGACAAAGGCAATCCCTCTAGCCCTGAGCTGGGTCTAGCAACAAGGGAACATGTTGATTTCTAAATTCCTAGTTTATAAATGAAATGAAGATTGGAATAGATGTCCTAACTCAATCCAACACTTTTGATGTAGTATGTTGTGCTAATCCCTCGACATTTTTCCTTCGAGCCTTGCTCTCCATTGGTAGTACACACTTGCTATTGGAACAGGGTCCCATAAAAGCTACGAATTTTGTATAATTTTGTATAATTTTGATATTATTTAGTTTAGCGCAGGGGTTTTGGGGTGGGTAAAAGCCCCAAATGCAATGTAATGGGTCAAGGGTAGACCAAGAGTTAGCAAACCACGGTTTTCAGACCATTGGAAGCATATGCTAAGTTGATATAAATAGATGAACCTTTTTGAGTCTTAAGGAAAGGAAAGAATTAACTCTGATGCCAAGTGTGAATTGTTAGATCTGTTGTTGGTAGTTAGGGTAAGAACTTATGTTGGCTATGTTTGTGGAGATCCTCAGTCTTGCAGTGTGAAGACCCTGCTGGCTATGTGCACAGGCTGTGTCGGATTGTATTGAGTTTTGGATACTGATATATGCGGATATGGTTGAAGTATTTCTATGTTATCTTATCTAAGGTATTTCTATTGATGTGAACTATTGGACCAGTTACGAATACTGTTGGTTATATGTTTATGCTACGAATATGTCTATGTTATGGTATCACTATACTCCGTTGATGATGTGTTATGATGATGTGTGCTGACTACTGTTGATACACATGTGGATGCAGAGTTATTAACTAGATCTGTGAATGACAATAGCTCTGTATATTGCGATTATAATGTTAACTGTCCTGCAAGTAGATCTGTCTGGTGTGAACCTAATAAGTTGCGAACATGGATCTGCTTGACTTACCTACTCTCTCTCAGGGTGCGGAAATATAGGTCTAGCACCCTCCAATACTGCTTCAGGGGAGACTTTGGCTTGCAGAAGTAGGTCACTGCCGAAAGGGCCATTAGTATAGGGGTTTGTTGGAAAACCTTAACCTCTGAACCAGGGTCAGGACCCCTCGAGCCAACAGACGGTTCCGTTGCCGGGACTAGCAGTATTTTGAGAGACGTGTTACACCATTTTTTGGTCATCTAACCTGTTACTATTAGATGAACCTAAGTACCCCATGTAAGACCAATTTTACCCTAAGTAAAATTGCTTTCACTATGAGAAATAACTTAGTAAACCACCTTTATTAAGTTGTTTATGGTCTAAACAGGAAATATTAAATAAATCTACATATTTTTTATTTTCCTCAAGGAATAATTAGTTAAAAAACAATTTAATTAATATTCCTATTCCTATTTAACCCAAAACAGGAAAATTAATTAGATAAATCATTATTTATCTTGTTATTTTCTAGGAATAATTATTTAAAGCTTATTTAAATAATATTCCTTGTTAAATTTGACTAAATCACCCTTAAATAATTAAATAAATCATTATTTCTTTGATTATTACTCAACCACATCCTTAAAATGATAAATAAATCACTTATTTATTTATTATTTACAAATACAGGGATTTGATCCAAGTCAAATTCCTTTTCCCTCCAACAAAAATAATAAAATATTCCATAAAAGTTGGATCTTGATTTGGTTAATAATATTTTAATTATGCACCAATATATAGACTAACTCAATATTTTGTTATAAATAGAAGGGTTTTTCCATTCATTCATCACCTTTCGTTGCCTAAAGATCACTCTGGATCTATACTTTTGGTCCGACTTTGTTCCACCATAATTGTCATATTTTTCTATCTTTTTTCTTGTGAGCTCCCTTTGAGTTCCATTTTTTTCTGGGTTTTCTACACCATCAAGAGAGAGGAATTTTAGATCTGAAGTACTAAGGACTTACAAGAACCCATCCCATTGAGGAGAACTAGTAACATCCTTCTATGTTTTCCTCCCAGGTGCCCTTAATATAAAATTCATTCAACATATTGTTGTCTTGTATATTGGATGCATGGAGTAAATCTCGTTTTTATTTACTTCTTAATGTCTTTTGATGCATAGATCTAGATTTTTGTACCATTTATCTTGATTACCTCATTGCAGATCTGAAGATATTGGTAGCCGTCTTTGCTATTAGGGCTATTTTTTATGCACAACTAAAGTGGTCTTTTTTCGTACACTTGAAATTAAGATTCATACTAACAACTGGCGACTCCACACAGGTTTACGATTACGACCTCTGTCATTTTTCAAATCCCTGCATATCCAGCTGCTTCAAACCCTAGGATTTCTCTTCAGCTTCTTGTTTTTCTTTTCTTGATGTTGTTTTTAACCTATAAAACCCTAAAACATTAAAAATTCTAACTTCCGTGTGTTTTCGAACCTATTACGCAGGTGATAGACATCAGCCGCAGTTGAGGTGACACATTCTGCTGAAATCTATTTCCGAGAGTGCCTAAAGTGCAGGTTGCACTTTTTGTCCCTATACCTATGACCTAGAGCTTCAGGATGCACTTTTTAGCCCAAAAACAACGACCTCTGTAGAAAATAGGTCAGAAACTGCGACTTGGACTTTTTGCAGGAGTTTTTCTCCAAGTTTTTTGGGTTTGTCTAGGCCACTATTCAGGGTTGTCTGACCTCCGTCTCCACCCAGTTTGGACCTTTAATTGTTCTATTTTACTCATGTAAGTGGGAACCTATCCCCATAAGGCTTCAACACCCTCCACACTTTGTGGAATATTTTTAGCTGCTGCAGGTTATCTGAAATTTTCAGAGTGTTCAGCCATTTTTTCAAATCTGATACCTCACCTTCATATCCACTTCATATTGGCTATTTATCCATCCAAATCACCTCCTTTAGTTTTTTTTTGGTTTTCCTCTAGGGTCCACTCCATTTCCCTCCAGGAGATAGCCTTTCTCCACCTCATTTACAACAATTTTTCCTCTGATTTTTTGTTGTTTTTCTGCACCTATTTCCGGTATATTTGACCTTTAGATCCCTATCCCTCTCAACCTTAGATATATTGGATATTTTGGTGTTTTTTACTAGATCGTTGCCCACCTACAAAATACTTGTTGAGAGGCCCGTATCCTTGGTTTTATATTATTGCATTATTAGATGTTTATTTTATGTTATTTCAGTTTCATATACTGCTATCTGCAGGTTTATTTACAGTTATACAACACAATTTTTCTTTTTCTCTACAAACGTCTGGGTTTAAAAATTAAAATTTAAACACTTTACACACACACCCTAAGTGAAGAAGATCTTGGTTAACACTGCCAATGAAATACTTTAAAAAATTGAAATCAATTGATCTTGCAGCTCTCTGCCCTTGTTTCAACATTGTAATTAGTTGATCTTGCACCTCTCTGCCCTTGTTGGTCTCTCTTCTCCTTGTGACGTGCTTGTGTCATTATCATTGTGCCACCAAGGTGTTTATCCCAGAGACTTCTTGGCCTTCATCCTCAATTTCTAGTAGGAAGACTTACTCCTCCGCGTAGGATTCAATTTAGTCCTCCACCGAGTCTGCACTCCGACTCGTCTTCTGGTTCATTGGGTTCTCCTTATAGTTCCTCTCCCGGTTCTCCTCATGTCACCTTCACCATGTCTGGTTCAGAACCTAACGTTGGTGGTAACCCTGGCTCTAATGCTGGGAATACTACTAGTGGGACCGCAACAGGAACTACTCCGGCTGCTCCCTTGCTCCCCTATATGGCAGGCCTCAGTCTTCCAGATTTTAACTAGTTTATCAATGACCCTATACACCATGACGCTAGTTGGCATGCTATGCTGACCAAGCTCCCTTCTGACATCCCCAAGTTTTAAGGCCTTGCTGGAGAAGATCCTACAAATCATGTTCGATCTTTCCACATGTTGTGTTCGTCTAAATCCATTACCGATGACTTTTTTCATCTTCGGTTGTTCCAACGTACGCTTACAGGCGAAGCTTCTAAGTGGTATGTTGATTAGGCTTCATCCTCTCATACCACCTTTGCGACTCTTGCTCGAGATTTTCTGTCTTACTTCCAGCTTCCCCTTCGTTATAACATTGGTACCGAAATCTTGACTTCTTTCTGCCAATTTTCTGTGACCTGCCTATTCGATCATGTCCAGGAATGGCAGAAAAGGAAGAGATTATGTCGAGCCCCTGCCTTCAAATACCGTGTCTACATGGACTGGTTCCTTACATCTCTCTTGCCTTCTATCGGCAAATATGTCGCATCTCATTTCCCTCAAACTGAAGAAACTGCTCTCCAAATTGCGTTAAAATATGACCTGATCTACGCTTAGTCGGGTTATGTTTATACCGTTCTACCTAATCTTCCTAGACCCAATGGTGCCAATGCACCAGAGGCATCTCATGCCACTGACGGTATCGTTAGAGCTCTTTCTCATCCATACGTTCAACCTCCCATGGGCTATGGTTTTCCTTTGGGAGGGGCCAACACCTCCTGCACTTATCCCCCTTCTGGTAGCATGTATCCAGGATAGGACATGCCTCCTCCTTTTTCCCAACCTCCTGTTTACCACTATGTTATCTGTTAGGGTCCCATGATTTGGCATATTGAAAAGCCAAATGACAGGGTAACATCAAACCAACTTTGGAGCCCAAGGACCTAGCCTTCCTAGACTCAAAGAGGGCTCTCTCTATTTGTGGAAAGGATGTAAACTTGTTTTCTTTCTATGTATCCGATTTTAGGCTAGTTGTTAAGTATGTTTTGGTTTGTTTTAGGTTTTTGGAGGGAGAACTGATCAAAGGATAACTAGATCAAAATTTTGTCAGATCAACTAGGCTATGGGGTCGATAAGGTCGAGATTGCCTCAAAGGATAGACAAGGTATATTGCAGGGCTGATTTGGTCGAGGTAAAATGGATTCTTTAGGTGGAATGAAATGAGATGGACACCAATTTTGTGAAAGACAAATAAGTTTTTAAGCACAAATAGTTTTACAGCAAGCATCCATGTGGTAGGGCTGACCATTAATCACTATAAATGAAACTCAAACTGATAGATGCATAAAATAAACATTCAGGGAATACATAGAAGTATAATGCCCTCTAACCTTGGGAAAATCACCTTCAGACTTTTGGGAAAACAAATAAGTCAAACAAGCAACTCAATCTATGAAGAGGGAACTCCTAAACATCATATTTTGAGTTATCGGGAACTTTGAACTAAGATTGCATAGCATGGGCAAAGGGCAAGATTGAAACAAGACCTCTTTGGTTTAACTAGGACAATCAAATATTCAGAGAAAGGTTTTAGTGATGGGGTTTTGGATAGCTATGAGTAAGCAGGGAATACCATGAATCATACTAGATAGCATACATAATAACCATTAATGAAATTGATAACAAGTTCTTAGGGTATCAAAGAGCAGTTAAGAATTCTTTGACATAACTAAGAAAGAAGAAAAACATAGGAGCTATAATGAATCAGGAAACTTGAGGTGCTTGCATGGGCATGTCTCAAATATATTCTTTACTAACCTATAGCAAGCAAGAAGCATGAAAACATGTATGATAAACTAAGGAAAACATACAGATAAGGAACACTATACCATTCACCAAGCCATGGAATCATACAAACAATCCTCTTCCACCATCCAAGACCAACAAGAAATCATCCACTTCATGAGACAAAGTGTTTCTTCAAAGCTTTTAATATCATGTATTGCTTTATAACATCAGGTTCAACCTCCTTATACAATTAAATCTCTTGGAATATATAGGCTAAAGAGAAAGAAACTATCCAAGAGCATCTAGAAGGCTATTGGCCTATTACAAATATCCGATTTTGTCCTTGAGGCTTTGCAAAGCCCAAGGCACAAAATATCTTTTAAAAATATCTTAAAATGCTAAAAAAGGAAATAAAATTGACTTTTCATGACTGAAAATGGCTAAAAAAGGCTTAACGCACATTTGGATAAGCCACTTCAGAAATCTGCCTTCTTTACCAATATGCTACAGGAGCGTAGAAGCAGAAAATTGCCTGTTTTTCAGACATATTTTGAGGGACCTCTCGATGTCAAAATGATGCCTGTGATGGCTCGTTTGAAAGCCCTTGATTTCTAGCTTCTATAACTACTTGATTTTTTTGCAAAATTATCCCTAGAAGTATGTCAAAAACTAAACTGAGTGAAAAAAAAAATAAAAGTAGCCCTTGCTGATATGTGAGGCAGAAAGTTAAAAAATCACTGTTTTTCGCCTCTTTGGGGGCCAAAAAACCTCCTTTGGATCTGAAAATTTGTGATTAGCTGCCCCCAAATTTAGTCCATCCAAAAAAATGACTTTCATGAGTTGAGGATGCTCCTAGCACCAATGGCAATGCCTTGAAAAATGTGCAGTTAGGGCCAAAAAACACAAAAAACTAAATCATGTCAAAATTTACTCAATTTTGGCGAGCAAGCCCCTTATGGGTTCTTAGAAGCATGCAAGGAGGCTGAGGCAAATATTTCAAGCCCGGATATGCCTTTCTCCACTTTTTCTATTGGGCGCCTCTTTCGGGCAGCTTTGTGCTTTTCTTGAGCAAGTTTGAGCTTTCTTCGAGAAAATTGGTTTAAATTTTCGTAGTGCCCGATCATCTTATTTTGTAGACTCAAGTCTCTGTTTGCTTTCTCTAATTTATCTTATAAATTCTTGTTGGTCCTTTCAAGCCATGATTATTTATCATTTTCTATTTCTTGGGTGAGCAATTGTATGAGAGGATAAGATCGAACAAGGGTTTCTTCTTCTTCCTTCTTTTTCTGCAAAGCTTTCCTGAGACCCATAGTCCTAGGCCTCTTCTCATTGGTTTCTCTTCTTCTTCAGTATCATCAAATTCACCCATAAGCTCTTCAAGCTTGACTTGTGCTTTGTAGGCTTCCATTTGGTATTTGACAGCCCGGGCCTCATAAACCGCCATTTGACCACTAATTTGTTTGTTTTGCATCTGTAGAACATGTATGAGGTCCTTTGAGCTTTATAGATCAGCTTTTAGGTCATGAACTTGGGCTTCTCTATTTTGAAAAAGAGCCTCAAGAATCCTAGCTTCATCATCTCCACCATCACTGTCTATATGTATGATGTCAAAATCCCTTTCCTTTTCATGACTACTCTCTTGATGTTCCTCTTTTTCTTTACCCTTGCCTTGGATAGACTTCTTGGTCCTTTTCCTCTTTGGAAATTCAACAATAATCTTCTTAGGCAGTTTTCCTCTACTTCTTAGCACTCTTGTGACATTGGTAGTCACTACTAGAGTGATCTTCTTCTTTGCAGATCTAGTGTTTCTAGGCTTCACCACTTTTGGAGGAAGAGTCATGGCCCCTTTCCTAGGAGAGGTAGCTAGCACATGCTTTGGAGTATTCTCTTCATGCTCCATGTTTTCACTGCCTTCTTTAGATTCATCATTACTTGCTTCATGGTCCTTGATTTGGTCTTGGCTGCCCTTAGGACTTTTTTGATCTTTTTTCTCCATGTTGCCCCCTTCGAAATGCTCATTGTTTAGTGTTTTCTTGCCATCATCATTGCTTGCTTGAGGGCTGTCATGTTTCTCATCATTAGTGTCTCTTTGAGGATTGTCTTGTTCATCTTTGTCACTGCTTTCTTCATGACTTCTATGATCACTATCATTTTGTTCATGCTCACCATAATTTTGTTCATGCTCATCATCATTTTTAGACTTTTCAATTTGTCCTTCATCATTACTACTTTTATTCTTGTCACTTTGCCCTTCCTCATCACTGCTTTGCTTAGATTTCTCCTTTTCACTCTCAATCATAGGGGATTTTTTCCTTTTAGGAGTGGATTGAATAGAAGAGGGAGAGACATGGTGAGTGGGTGGTGAGGGAGGCACATGAGATGGGCCATGAGATGAAGAGGCAATAGTAAAATCTAGATGGGAGATGAAAAAGTCCTAAGAAACTCCCTTTTTCTCAAGTTGATGGAGGATGATGATCTTGATAAGGGAATGATGAAACAAACAAGCTTGTTGTTGAGAGGAGGGCTTCTTTTGGACAGTAGCGGCCATCCTATCAATGCTTCTATAGTGGAGGAAAGGTAGGTTTAGCAACTGAGTTCTTGTGAAATGCATAGGAAGCCTGATGTGATAGGTATAAATCCGGGAAAACCTCCCTTCACATGTGAAATACTTCATGATGAATTTCATGAGGAGGGCATAGCTGCTCAATAAGTGAGAAAAACGGAAAATAGTTTGGCAAGCATCCTGATGGTCTGGTTTTAGAAAGGGTTTATAGTGATTCAGATCTAGGTATGCTCGTTTCAACCACTTTTCTCCTATATAGGGGATCTTAGTTACTTTGGAGATAGCCCTAGGAGTGAGTTTGAAGTCCAGACCTGCTAGATGGACATGCTTTCCTTGCAGCCTCAGGGCAAACAATTGTGTTAAGGGAGGGTAATTGGTGACCTCCTAGACCTTTTGGCAAAAATCAAGGGAGCCCACCTCATGGAAGTTAAAAAGAAATGAAGGGGTTTCATTCACTTCTTGAGTTTTAAAAGGCTCAAAACTATTGTGATATCCACTCCTGTTGTCCTTATTTGGAGGCATTTTCGCTTTCTGATACCCTTTAATGACTTACCAAAACAAGACCTTGAAATGTACTGAAAAATAGACCCCTTCTTTGAGCACTGATTTTCTCTTTAGTTGCAAAACAAGTATTTGTTAAATGAAAAAAAAATTACTTCTCCATCACTGTGTTTTGAGAAAAGAGGCCTTTAATGAGATCTATTTGTGGTTTTTGAAGACAATTCCCCTTTTGTTTTTGACACAAAAACTCTTTCCCCTCAATCACTTCTTTTTGAAATCACTGTATAAGAGGTGAGAAAACCCCTTGTAAAATGATCAAAATTGTTTCCCCCAATCACTATATTCCTTTGTCTCTAACCAAAGAATACACTCTTGAAAAAAAACATTGTGTTTCCCCTTTGAAAAAATTGTCCTTTCTTTCCTAGGCAAGCAGATAATTTGTTGGATGAAGTTTTAACTTGTTTCTCTAAAGTAGTATCTTCTCTTGTTACTGAGTAAAAGGTATTCAGAATAAACTCTATTTTCTCTTTATAATACTGTGTTTATCCTTAACTAATCACAACAAGAAACCCCCCTTAAACTGGAAAACATACCTTCCTCCTTTAATCAATGTTCCTTCTTCTTCAGAATTTGTGATTTTCAAACATATCTTTAAATCAAAAATTCTGGTCAGAACATATAAATACCTCTTTGTATGTCTTTAGTTGTAGTTGGAGATGAGTTATTTGCTGAAAATTTGACCTTGTCACCTTGGAAATATTTGGAAAGTTGATACAAACTGCTTTAGTATTGGCCTAGGAAAGCAAAACCCACGTTCAGAAATGGCCTAAGCGCCGGGCTGTTCAGAGGTGGCCCGGGTGGGTCAAAATTGGGCTATGCTAAAGGTGAAAAAGATTAGTGAAAGGGTAAAAAGTGAAATATGAGTATGGTGAGGGCACAAGGCAGGTGAGAGGAGTTGTGTCAATAGTCCGAGTGGTTGGATAAAGGTAAAAATTGCATGGGAGCTGCGTCTGAACTGTCGGGTTGGCCCTGGGCTCCCGTTGAACGCCGGTGTGGTTTGGTCGAGCGGAGTATAACAGGCACGTTGCGCTCAATGAAAAAGCCTTCTGTGAGCACCTACAGGCATGCCGTTCAGTCTTCCAGGCATGCCGCGTGTTAAACAAGTTGCAAATGACTTAAAAAAATTTCTCAAGACTGTTTCTCTCTTCCGTGACTTAGCTTTGCACAATGATGAATGATACTTGCTCGAGCTCCTTTATACTTGATGAGGGTTTATAACTCGTCCCCTCCTTTATCATTTCAAAATATGAACTCAGCTTTTTTCCTTTTAAAGAATTCAAAAACCCTCTCTTAGTTTCAGCACGTTGTGTTTTTTGAAAAAGTGATTTTATTTTCATACCAAGGGCTTAACTATTTTTCCCTTATTCTAACCAGTTTGTCTCCTTTGGCAAGGTGTAATCTTACACAAACCTGAACATATCCTCCACAGTGGTCTCTCATTTACTGTTTATTGAGAAGAGAGTTTTAAAATTTATAGATTCTCAAACTCTGTTTCTCATTTGAAAAAACCCCTTTTAAAACTAAAATTCACCCCCGGTGATTAGCCTTTTGCTTATGATGAAGTAGGCCTTTTTCGAAATACTCTTCTGGGTGCTCTTTTATGAGAAAAAGGCTAAAAACAAATAGTGCTTGTTTCCATATTCTTGTTACTTTGAAAAACCTTGAAAGAACCCCTTCAGCACTATATCAATTTGAAACTCCAGACAAGACCCATGTAGTTTGTTTATGAAAAGGGTTCTCTGTCTATCTTTTGGAATAGGTATTTAGATAGATTATAACGGTCTTATACAAGACTGTGACCGAGTATATCATTTGAAAGAAGCTCATAAAAACATTACTATGGCAGCCTTTTGAAACCATTAGGTAGATCCACTGTTTTATGAAGTGAAAGAGGTGTTTAAACCATGAGTTTTCTCTGTCTGTGTGATGAAGGGGGCCTCTAAAACATAAAAAAAATTACCTTTATCAGACACTATTCCATATTGTCTTTTTGAAGGTGGTCTTTCAATCTTAAAACTTTGAACCTATCATCTGATCCAAAACACATAAAAATGCAGACTTCTTGTATCCACCAGGGCTTGGTCTCCTACATCTTTGTTATACCCTTTGAATAAGTTGATCTATAAGGATTGTTAATCATTTGGAGAGATGACCCTTTGATTTTGTGAAGGAGGCCACTGTTGAAGTCTCTCGAACCAACTGTCCTCTTTCCCATGTGACTTTGCTTATGGTAAGTGTCCCTGTCTGAAAAGCATTGTGAAGCTTTTTTAAGAGTGAATAACATGGTTGGGGAAATGATGAGGGTTACTGTTAGACACTTCATATTAACACTTTCTCTTGAATATGTATAGACCTTATATTTGTCCTGATGAAATTCCTTGCAAATGTGACCACTCATGTTCATTTAGAATCATTGTTGAGCCCTTATCTCATGATGAACGAGGCTTTTAAACAATGAAAGTTCATCTATATTAATAATATGCCCTCTGTCCTTTAAATGAGCTGAAAAAGTAACCTTTGGCACTCTCCCTTTATTCATCACTTGGAGGGAGTATTTTTGATAAACCATAAGGGATCTGTTTTAAAAGAAAAATGTCTTTTTCACATACACCTTTTGTGTGAATTCTTCTCTATACCAGTTTGCAGAAGTGACTAGAAACAGAGCTTGGTCTACCAATTTTACCATTCAGATGAGGCTATTTTAATCAACATTATAACCTCTGATTTATCCTTTGAAGGAGATTTTAATAAACATAATATCAGAGGCCTTTAACACCAGCATGTCAACCTTTTGCTTGTGATATGAAAAAGGTCATTCAATCTATGAACTCTCATTTTTTTCACCACTGTTTCTCAACATGGTGTTACCAACAGAGAATTTATCAAACGCAACATTTGAAACCCTGCTATGCATTCTCTGTTCATCTTTGGAGGAGGCGGCGCAAAACAACTCCTGAAGCTACTTAAAAACATGCTAACTCTCTACTTATTAGTGAAGGAGGTCACAACAATGTGTCTTTTACCCTCTGCTTTTATATGAAGGAGGTTTCATCGTTTTTTTCTATCCCTCTTCTTATTATTTGAAGGAGGTCATATTAAACACAAAATCTTCATCTATTTCAACACTGTACCTTGTTATGTATGTTTTTTTGAAGAATGCCAATAGGAAACAAAGTGGAATTTGACATTTATCATTGATAAAATCACTTGAAACTAATGGCCTCTTGCTTTATGAGACCTTGTCTGAGATGTATATATCCTTTTGTAAAATATCACTGTGAACACAAGACCAAAAGAAATGTGATTTGTATATGGAGAGTGTTTGTTGCTAGATATCATTGAGCTATCTTTTCCCTTGACTGTGTTTTCAAAGGTATATTGAAATTTTATTTGACTAATTTTTCACATCCCAGGTTCAAATTAACATAAGAGGAAGTTGTTTTCTTATGCCCTACATGATGATGCCCTTTGGAAAGATTATATAGCACTACTTTTGGAGGAGATTATGGAGCACTACTGATTAGCATCGCTTAGTATTTTGTATTCATGTGACTTGAATAATGATCTCTGTTCTTCAGGAAAACTTTGGATTTAAAAACATATATATTAGTTGCTCTTTACTCATTTCAATTCATTTTCTTCATTGATGGCAAACCCTTTCAACATGAGGGACATGTTTGAACTTGTCCCTTTGCTCTCATACTGATCAACATTCAATTACACTTCTGCAGAGATTTAAAAACATATGCTTTTGAACCTTGGAGAGTTCCTTTGGTGTTTCATGGAGATTTTTCCTGATCTAAGCATATTTCTTCAGGCAATGACAAACCTTCTCTTTTCTTGATTTGGATCTTTGTTGAAATTCTTCTGAAATGAGACAAAGTGACCCCTTAGTGGTGTGTGACCTATGAATAGAACAATGCTTGCTTTGTAGAATAGGGAAAGATTTAAGGCTGACTGGTACTAGACATAGGCTTTTTGGCTTAGGATATCTTAGCCAAGGAAAAAAACCCTAAACACCACTATCTAAATTAGAGAAAATTTTCACATATTCTGAGTGTTTTCTTAGGCATGATCAGATTGTCATATGACAAGATGATTAGGGATAGAAGAGCAGACACTTTGTCAAATGTTGGACAGTGAATTGCATGAGAAACAAGGGGAAAATGATAGCAGGGAAACCAAGCTAAGACAACTATAGACATGGATACTTTGTTGAAACAAGATAGGACTTGAAAACTGGAGTTTGTTCTCATCATAGACTAACAGGAAGGGGTAGGAGGACAAAATTTTTTTTGGGGTGTCTTCTAGATGACAAATTGACAGTTTGAGATTAGCTTCTAGAAAACTCAGCTAAGGAAACTAGTCATCAAAAACAAGTAAAAAATAATGATGACTAACATTATCCAACCTCTTTATAATCTGTATCCACAGCCTGGTGCTCCAGCTCCCCCAACATTAGCACCTCCGCCTCCCTTGCCTTCTCAACCCCCGCAATAGTAGCCACCGCCCCCTCAGGGGCAGGTGTATGCACAACAGGGTGCGACTAATCCTCCTCCCAAAAAGAAGAGGAAAGGCACTCAAAATCAATCTGCCTCCAGTAATCCTGTACCTATTCCTCAAAATAATGCCCCTAACACTGCTAACCAGCAACAGGGCACTCGGCCCAAGCAGGACAGGCTTGTTCGCACAAAAAAACCTTGTTCTTTTTGTGGTGTTTATGGTCATAACATGCATGATTGTCCTCTTTTACCATAGATGAAGCAGATGTGGGAGTCTCAAGAAACATTGCGAGGACAACAAGCCTCCCCTTCTATCCCTCCCAGTGCTGCAGCTAGTCAGCTAGCTGTGTTTACTAATCCTTTCCCTCAGCAAGGATTTGTGGCTACCCAACCACCTGAAGCTCAGGTGGCCACTCAATCTATTCCATTTGGTACCCCCGATTACTAGATTCTCATAATGAATTCCGACCAGCCTATAACGATAGATGTCAATCTCCAGACTCGGTCCCGTCAGTACAACTAGCCTCCCGCTACATCTGTCCTCGAGCCGCCTCCTTTGGTCTCTATAGAGCTTCTTTCGACACCTAATGGTCCCTTGTAGATCCCTCAGCCTAAGGCGTAGGTTCATACTAAGATCCCTAAGGGACCATTACGGTGAAATTCTACTTTTGGAAAAGCTGCCCATTCATATAGCATAGTAGATTATTTGGCGCAATCTCTTGCTGCCATTTCAATGCTAGAACTCCTCCAGTTGTGCCCTTCACAATGAAAAGCTCTACTATCTACCATGGGCACTGTATATCCTTTCTATGATCGATTTATTGTCTTTGATGTTGACCAGTCAGAACATCCTCCTCTCCCTACTTCTGTCGCCTTCCAAATCCCAGTCAAGATCCAGAACACCAACGTTTCTCGGTGCATCCACCTGTGTGATGTTTGCTTCTATTTGGAAGAAAATCAGATCACCTGAGTTGGCTCCTTCCATGATCACTCTCTGAGCATGGAATGGCCATGCCTCCCAGCCTATTGGCCTATTCCACAATTGTCCCTTTACTCTTGCGAGCAAGACTGTTTGCGTTGACATAGAAGTCATAGATGCCCCCTTATATTACAACATTATATTGGGTCGTAACTACACCTATGCGATGTCTTCTGTCCCATCTGTGGTTCACCGCAAGATTTCCTTCCATAAAAATGGAAATAGAGTCACCATTAACCAGTTGACATATTATGAACTGAAGTCTCAGACCTCCCCTAAGTCCATCATCTCTTCGGTGGCAAATAAGAAAATCGTCGATTCTTTGACCAGTGTATCACCTAGAGTCTACAAACACTCCTCTTTTCTTGGTACATTTCCTGGTCTTCCTCCTCCTAAATCTGATCTCAGCTCATCGAATGTTTGCATGATACAATCATCTCGGGCTTCCCTCAAGCGGCCCGCTTCGGCTAGTCAGTAGCCTCGCCCCCTGCAGCCTACTCCTAGCCCTTCGATTCAGCCTTCTAGACATCCTACTGCTGGCCATTTACCCACAGTTGGTGTCCATGAGCCTTTCTACCCTCCTGGAATGGTTCCTTCAGGCCTTAACCATCTTGCAGCCGTCCCCCCTGGCCATTACCCCTCCGTTCAGATACCGTTCTTAGTGCCCCCTCCTAGAGTGTACATGGTACCTGTCATGGCTACCCTCTCTCTTCCTAACCTAACCCTAGGGATTCCCATCTGGTACCTCGATCCCCCAGTTTCTATCCTGCCTGGTCAACCTAAACCTTACCTTTCTTTGAACTTGGTTCAACCGGTCCCCATGACTTCTCCCGCTGCTACAACTCCTCAACCACCTCAACAGGAACCTTCTCCTGTTGCGACCACTTCAGGTAAGAAGGAAAAAGCTCACAAGAGGGCATCAAAAGACAAGGCTGCCCAAACTGACCCTACAACTCCTCCGCCTCCAAAGCCTTGTGATTTGTGTGATGTCGTCAACCATGCCACCCATACCTGTCCTGAACTACCCCGTATCAAGCCCATGGTTAATGTTGCATTCCCTGAGTCTACTATCCCTAAAGCCTCTATTTCATCCTCGACTATAGCCAAGAACCCTAAGGCTATTCAAACCAATCAAACCTGTGCTTTGTGTGATCTCCATGGCCATTATTCCCACCATTGTCCCCACCTCATGCATTACCACGCCTGTTTGGAGGTATTTATGGAGTACAAGGTTGAACAGTACCAATCTGCCTCTCCCGTACTTCTGCAGTATGCTGCAGGCTAGCTTGAGGATTTACCTGCTCCCACTGACATTTCCCCTCCTAATGTAGAGATGACGGAGCCTGCGGCCACCATCCTCTACCTATCATCATCCATGAGACCCTCGGTGGAAGTTCCCTCTGCATATTCCCCTGTTGTTTTGCTTGACCTCCCTTCAGCGATCGCCCTGGGCTCAACATCGGTAGATCCCTTATCTTCTTGTTCTTCTGTAATCCCCCGTGTCGATGCACATGTGAAACTTTCTTCTCATGATGATGAGTCAGGTATCTTTTCCATGTCATGTGGTCTCCCTTCCTCCAGTCACTCCATCTTCTATTGTGATGATGACATCATGGAAGCCTTTTCCACCCCTGACTTCATATTTCCCTCCCATAAGCGAGATGGCACCATCCATGTCTATGGTGACTTTCACAGCCTAAGCACAAGCTACACCTCCGGTAGCTCCCACACTCCACCTCATCGTCAGCATGTGAGTAATAGATATCCTACCCAGAACACTCCCTCTCGTGACGTGCGTTCAATTTCTACTTTACGCTCAGGTTTCCAACATTGTTCATCATCCTCCCATTTATTGTCTTGTGGCACCTTTCAGATGGACCTCCCATCCACACCTTATATCTGTTATGTCGATGGTGCAAGTCGCTACTCCCGGAATCTAGCCTCGGCAGGATGGGCTATCTTTACTTCCTTGCACTCACTTGTTCTCTCAAACGGTATATGCATTGGTACTGCAACCAATAATCAGGCCGAATATGATGCAGTGTGAGGTTTATTAGTTGATGCCCTTTCACATCGCATCCTCCACCTTCATATTCATTTAGATTCCCTACTTCTTGTCATGAAATTGAATGGTGTCTATCATGTGCATAATCCTATCCTTTTTAGAAGATATTTACGAGTGAAGCTTTTGATGCGTGAATTTGAAATCATTACATTCAGTCATGTACCTAGAGAAAAAAATCACTATGTAGATAGCATTGCAGACCATATTATAGATTGGAATTTAGCACATGCATTTAACACAAGATAATAACATAAAACCATCAAAACAATGCATATCCATAATATGTGTTGTATAAAATGTTTTAGAGTCCATCAACTCTGATACATATGACATGCCCATAGTATGTTACAAAAGCTCAAAACTGGGGAGACCACTCGCCCTACACACTAATCACTATCTGGAGGATCCTGATAAAATGGCTCTACTCCCATAGCTCGTAGATCACACATCCCCTATTTGGCCATCACCATGCGCCATATGACATTCCGAGGGTAGACTAATAGATGGCTCGATGTACTGGTCATCTAAGTCTTTCCAGCCGCGCTTCGAAACACTGGTGAGAAGCCTCTCACATCTATGATGAACGTCCTCCAAGAGGGCTGTTGCATCCTCATTTTGCGGCGCTCTCGATCCACTAGGTCTGGCAGTTCCTGATACTGCAAGCCGTCCCATATACTCGAACGGTTTTACCAGTGTTGTATCTTCATACCAAAAGTGGATGAATCAGTACCATATACAATATTCTAAAAATTTACAATGCACATAAAATATTAGCAATTTTTCACTTACCATTGGGCCCCCATACTTGACCGGACGATAGTGGAAAATTCGGGTCCCAATGATAACTCATCCCACCATAAGGAAAGGCATCTATGTACAATGGCATCTGATCCCAATGTGCAAAAAACTTGGGTCGAAACACCTGCTTGACTACCCCACCTCCTTCTCTGCACAGTAGTCACCCCCACCGGCACATCTTAGGCTCTCTTGGGCCCCCATCATAGAGCTGTATGCGAGGTCGAAGTGTCAGGATCTTCTCAAAGAAGAGCGAGCACATCACTATCCCATATGCACAGTCATGGTTCACTTACCGCTTACATAGCGACAACTGTTGTTTCAATGATGTAAACATCATCTGGGCTCACCCATAGTATGTCCCAATCAACACACTCTCCACAAGCATCATCTTCCCTCCAATGATGTAGTGGAGTGCTTGGTTTCCCAGGATTCATATCACCGTTGTGGCCACAACACAGGTCTCTAACCTCTCTAGATCCCCGATGGGTATTCATGTCCCTTTGACATGGAGACCTAGACGAAAATGGCCCTCTACAAACTCCATGATGTTCCGCCCTCGTGGTAACACTGGCTGAGTATTCACTACCATCCCAAGTGGTGGGAGACTAGTCAAGAAATATATATCCTGGACCGTCAACTCAATCCGGTGCCCCTGCACTATAAAGACCTCATGGTCCGGGTCCCAATATCTGACAATTTGTGCCAATAAGGGCTCCCCAGCCCTCATCAAAGGGTTCTCCACAAACTTCAAAACCCCAAACCTGGCCAATGCACTGTGGACACCCTGACTCTTCCAGATCTCCGGCCATAATGTGCCTAAGTCTCTCTCTCTCCAATTGATCCATAATTCTGCCATATCTGCACAAAATCATCCTATTTTTTAGTGTAAAGATAGGAAAGATTGTATCCAAACACAAAAACCCAGTTCTCAGCGAAAAAATACAACACAGAAACACCCCTCTCTATCAGGTCGCACTTTTCAGGCCCAATCCTAGGACAGGTGAAAGTTTTCTGCCCAAAACCTGCTACCCAGGTCGTAGTTTTTTCGCCAAAAAGAGCGACCCAGCCATGAAGAGGAGCAAGGGTCTATTAGTGAGCTCTGGGGACCTAAACTAAACTTTCAATCCACTAAAATGAAATAGTAAGGTTAGGCCTCTTACTTTCAATAAACAGATCTCGATTCCAACGGTCGGTTTGTCCGCTACGATTGCCTCAAGATTTAGGGCCTTCTATCCTCTCTACATTCACCATAGCTCCAAATGAAAATGAGTGAAATTGGAGGGAAAATACCTTATTAAAAGAGAAACCCCTAATTTCTCTTTCACCTGTTGTGGCCAAACCATAGCTCAGTTTGACAAACCATCTGTACCATTAGAAAACTCTCCCTCAAATGGGTATCTGTTAGTTTTTTTTTATTTGATACTTCACCAAGACACATTTCGTCCAAGAAGGGTCACTTCACCACTCCTAAAAATTGAATTTCTTCACCTGCAATACTTGTACTTGGGGCATCACTTTTCCCTCACACTTGTCCATGCTCGTGTCATTTTTGTCGTGAGTAACCATCATGTACTCATGTTTTTATGGTCCCCATTAGACCTTTTCTGTGTGGCAGCATCATCGTGTCGCCCTTGTTTAGAGCATCCGAGTTGAGTCATCATCACATTCATGGAGTCTATCTCGAGTCCCTTTGTATCCTGCTATAGTCCTCCATCCTTCATTGCTTGGTCCCTCTCTCGTGTCGCACAACATGGCCTCCAGTCCTACTGTCCCCTATCCCTCATGATATTGTATCAGTTGCTGCCAGGTCATTCATGCCCTCTATGATCTAATAAGGGAAGTCGTTTGTCTGCTACTCAGTACCCCCCATTTCATCATCATCCTAGTGTCAGTCTCTTAGTCGCTCTACTATTTTCTCTCGTGCCTTAGTTGAGGATCCCTTATTTCCTCACCTATGGCGGACCTCCTTCTGTCGACATCAGATCATTCATTCCAGAAGACAAGTCTAGAGGGTGGTGTACCTTGGTTCCAGCTTCCACTTTTTTTTGGTGCCTCGGCTCAGGCAAAGGGACTCCTTATTTCCATCTTCCTTAATTATTTCTCAGCTCCATGTTACACTAAAAATTGTCACCTTGACATTCTGCTGACTGTATGAGCTCATTAACACTCATACATGCCTCCTCTGCAAGTCTTACAACCTTTACTCCTCATTTCAAGCCCCGAAACAGGAGGAAAAACCCTAAAAATCTCTGAAAATTTGGGTACGCAGGTAACATGAGGCCTGTCTGCGTTCCTAGCTTGGGTACGCATGTAATGCATGGCTTACCTACGTTCTAGAATGCATTTTTCCTTTGGAATGCCTGCGTACTCTCCTAAAAGTCAAAAAGGCGAGAAAATAAAGTCAAAAAACTGATTTGAGGTCAATTCTAGAAGATTCTAGATGAGAATTTTTGGGGATGAGTACGCTTTGATAAGGTGCATGTACCCCTCACCTTAAGGAACTAATCCCTTGACGTGAGGAGTATATCCCTTTGAAGGAGGATTCTATCCCTACAAAGGTGGAATCCTAACCTCCTCATCTGCTCTATAAAACGAGGCGTTGGGTAGACTCAAAGGGTTAAGATTTTGGAGATTGGGATTTTGGAGATTGAGAATTGGAGGTCAATCTTAAGAAGATATGAGGTTAAGTGCTGTTGAGATTTAGACTTATTTCTATTGAGCTTTTGAGAGGAAAGATCACATACCTCTTTGTGCTCCTGGAGGAAGAGTGCAAGACTTATCAAAGTAGAGGAGACTCCTGTTTCGGACCCCGGGAAGGCCTTTCGAACATCAAGGCTAAGGTTCTAAGGTTCTTCTGTTATTTTAAGATTAATACAATCAAGTTGTGTTTTTCTCAATAAATTGTCGTTCGATTGTTTATTTCAATAAGTTGTCGTTTGATCGTTTATTTCATAGATTCCTTTATCACTATGATAGGTATGTTTTATGATTATTTGTTATACAGGTGCTATTTAATATTTTCTTGTTTGTGATTGCAGGTCGACGAAATACAACACTTTCTTGCGACGAAAGAACTCTTGTTGCGACGAAAGATCTCTTGTTGCGACGGAAGATCTCTTGTTGCGACGGAAGGATTTTGGTGCGATGGAAGCACTACGACCGAAAATAAGCATTTGGATTTAAGGTAGGATCGACACCTTCATAGCATTTATTTGTAAAACAAATATATGTAGAGAAAGAAAAAATTAGTTGTTCCTTTGTTGCTAGATTGTCTTCTGACACTAGGGAGATCGGTCTTGTCCGCAAGAACGATTTATCCGGCCAACAAATTTGCAACTCCACTGGGGAAAGAAACTTGTTGTTTTTTGTTCTCTTTTATTTTGATTTGAGGAAAAGTTTTTCCTGGTTTTTGATTGATGGATATCTGCCTGGGTAGCTTAGGTTTTCTTTTTTTTTGAAAATTTTGAGATCTTTTATGTTTTTCTTTAATTTTTGCTGGGACCGCACTTTGTCGTCTTTTCACAGTGCGGGAAGTTTCACATTTTTGCTTTAGTAAACAGTGCGGGACTGCACCTATTACTTCTGGGAGCCTGCGGACCCTGTTAATTTTTTGAAAAACTTTAGATTTCTTATTTTCCAGTTTAGTTTAGATTTAATTTAGGATTCTTAGCATCTACCCAGATTTATATTTTTCTATCAAAAATCTCTTGTTTCTGAATTTCTTTCAGCAATTCTTCAGCTCATCAATCTCCATTAAGTTAATTGGGTGTGTTGAGTCTCTTTTTTGAGAAATTCTTAATTTGATTTCGTTTGGTCATTACTTGGAGGTTTGTCTCAGTCTTTTCACAATTTTACATCTTTTTGCTTTTGTTTTTGAAAAAAAAATTCCCCCTCATTCGCCGGGGGGGGGGGGCTAAATTGTGTATGAGTGTTAATTTCCTTTGAGTGTTTTTCGATCTTTGGAACTCTCACCCGATTTTCTTGACTTACACTTGATTGGTTATTAGATTAGATTAAAATCATCTTGTGTTTGAGAATTCTCTTGCATAGATCACATTTGCATAATTAGAATTCTCATTTTCAGAAAATGAATGAAAAATGTGCATAGATTACATTTGCATACTTTTCATGTGAATTGTGCATATATTACAACTGCATAGTTTACATTCTGAAAAATCAATCGTAGATTTAGATCAGTTTTCTTTGATTTCAATTTAGATGTTTTTATGCTTGTTTTAAAAACACAAAAATATAAAAATTGTTTTGGGATTGATTTGCATTAGTTTTTCTTGATGAAATTAGTGCATTAGAGAATTTGTTATATTTTCTCTTAGTGATCAATTTTTGCATTGTTGGAAGTGTATGGAAACTCTCTCCTTACTTTAGTTAGGATTCATCGAATTGAAAAGATTACATTATCATATTCAATTGCATTCAGTTTTGGACCGGGTTATAACACCATTGGTTTCATATCCATTTACCCTTTTGAGTAATAACAGCCTAAATAACATAACGCTTAATTAAAATTCATCTAGTAATTTTTACATTTTTAGGGCTCTTTCCACCAATCCAGCTCAGGATTAGTGCTTTGGAATAGGTTGTAGTTAACTTTCCAAAGAAACTAAAACAAACAAGTAGATAAATCTTGCGGTAGGAAATAAATCCAATTGTAACTTGTACAATCTGGGAAGCTTCTCTTAAAGAATTGAATCACGAGATCATGTCTGAACCTTTGAAACAATCAATTCTGTTTCATTGGGGAAGATAGAATATTTTCCGCGCATTACAAATGGTAAACCTAGGATTAACCATTGTCAAGGAGCCTGGGGTCACTTCTCAATAAACCTCAGATTGACCATGTCAAGGAGCCTTCAAAGGGATTGAGCTTTGTTACTCTTCCCTTGCGCGTGAAATCGGATTGTAGACTGTTCCCCCAGTTGTATTTGTTACTGTTGGTAACCTTAGTGTCCATAAACTTAAGATTATTTCCTAAGGTGACGGTGAAGGAAAGATCTCACTGTACCTGGAGCAGACGTCAATTAGACTCACTTGGACTCTCTGGGGGGTTCTCTTCACTCGAGATGGTTTTGTGAAGAAACTTGTGCCAGTCTGTTTCATTAAGCAGGTTTTCGGGGTAACTGTTCCAACCGCCCTTTCTGTATTAAATTCTACGATGTTGGATTTCATCACCAACTAGTGTTTTTAGTACGGGAAGTTACTATTTGTGTGTGGTTTGACTCCTAGATTTGATAGTGCATGTTAATTTGTTTGTTTTTACTTTTAGATACCATAGGTGTGAATTGTGAATTTTAATTGTTAGGTGTGAATTGTTAATTGTTAATTTTAGTTTTAAATTGTTAATAAAATTCACTGAAGTTGAATATAATGGAAACTGTTCCGGAATTTACCAACCAAGGAACCCCTCTTAACGAGAATCCTAGTACTTTTCCTTGCTTTGGAAATTTTGGTCCTCCTTATATGGCTACTTTTTCATTACCTGGATTTACAATAGGTTTACCGATATGGTTATTTTCAACTTCTTTGGCCCCGAACACTCCAATTGTTCCAGCTCAAATGGATGCTTCACCACAACAGAGTTCACCATCTCAACATCAACAACCTTTTGTTGACCCTTTACCTTCTTCGCCTAATATTTCTTCCTCCATTTCTTCCTCTTCGCTTGGTAAAAGCCTTGACGCTAGTAACTAGGAGGCTAAGAAGAAGAAGAAGCAAGATAAGAAATAATTCAACCAACCAACCATGGTTGTAAGTGTTAGTTGTGTTGAGGAAACCTCCAACATGCATCGTAAACCTAAATACCCTTGCAAGATTTGTAAGGGTGACCACTTCCTTATCAATTTTCCTGGTATTCCAAAGGTCTTGGAAGTGTGGTCAGAAAAATCTCATCAACTTTCCGTTGATCCATCAACCAGTGATAGTCAGGTTCCAGGGAAAAAGGGTAAAGTTAGGTTTCCTTGTAAGTTATGCAAAGGAAGTCATAAAACTCATATTTTCCATCACATGGATGAAGCCTCAAAATTATTGGAAAACCTTACTGTTCCACAGCAAGAATTTCCAATTGGTTACCGTAAAATTTCTCCCAACCTACCGTCAACTGACGGAGTGATTGATCTAATTTCAAGTACAGTCGATCCCACTCTTCCATTGGAGAGTGAAACTCATATCACTCAGATTGATGATCCATTAGTTGATCAAGTGGTCGATTCGATTTCACATTCGGTCAATCCCATTCTCCCTATAGAGAGTGAACTTCATACCGCTCAAGTTCTTCTTGTTACATCAGATTCTTCTACGCTAGGGGGCATTTCACCTGTTTCTACAGAAGCCCCTCCAAGTATTGAGGTCTTTTCCTTTGATTGGAATAGACTGACAGAACCTCATCTCCCTTCCTCCATCCCTTTCCAAATCATTGTAAAGTTTGGTGGTAGGGACATACACCGCACACAGGTAAATGAAGGTGCTTCTGTTAGTATTTTATCCTCAACTGCTTGGAAAGCTTTGGGTTCCCCTCAGCTTGTGCCTATTACGCAGAATCTAAAAGCTTTTAACAGAACCATTAGTGAACCTTTAGGGATCCTTCCTAAGTTTTCTATTACTTTGGAAGGTAAAACTGTCTGTATTGATCTTATGGTAGTTCGAGGTCCCTTGGATTTCAATTGATTCCTTGGGCGAGACTATGTTCATGCAATGAAAGCTGTCGTATCGACACTCTTTCGCATGATGTCTTTCCCTCACAATGTTAATATTGTGACTGTAGACCAACTTTCGTTCCTTAGTCTTGTTTCTACTACCAATGATCCGACATCCTTGAATTTTCCTCATACGCAAGTGGTATCTACCCCACCATGGGTTAATTATGTGGCAACTAGTCCCATGTTTTCAATTACTGATGAAAGCGAGCCTCTCACTGTTTGATCGTCTTCCTTTGACTTAGATCCGGTAATTGACATGGAAAACTCTATGGGATTATTTGAACGCGATGTTCTTATCCCTTTTGAGTCCCTTGACATGTATTCCTTCCAGAGAACTATTCTTCCTTCTGATGAAGACCTCTTGGAAGCCATGATCAAGGTGTGTCCATTGACATGTGTTTCTTCCAGTTGGAAGCCATGATCACTGGGGCTGAGGATAGATCCTTTTACTGTGTCAACCTCGTTAAAAAATTAAACAAGTTTCTGAGGATAGTTCTTGTTACTCAGTCAACCTCGTTAAAAAAATGAATCAGTGAGTTTGAGGATAGTTCTTGTTACTGGGTCAACCTCTTTAAAAAAAAAATGAAATATGTAGCCGAGGATAGTTCCTTTTACTGTGTCAACCTCGTTAAAAAATGAATCAGTGAGTGTGAGGATAGTTCCTTTTACTGTGTCAACCTCGTTAAAAAATGAATCAGTGGCTGGTGAGGAGAGTTCCTTTTACTGTGTCAACCTCGTTAAAAAATGAATCAGTCGGCGATGAGGATAGTTCTTTTCCTGTCAACCTCATTAAAAAATGAATCAGTAGGTTATGTAGGTAGATTAGAAATAAGTAGTTTATGAGGATGGTTCCTGTTACTGAGTCAACCTCGTTAAAAAATGAATTAGGTATGAGGATAGTTCTTTTCCTGTGTCAACCTCGTTAAAAAATGAATCAGTTGGTCAGAGGATAGTTCCTTTTATTGAGTCAACCTCATTATAAAATGAATCAGGTATGAGGGCAGTTCTTTTTCTGTGTCAACCTCATTTAAAAAAAATGAATCAGTAGGTTATATAGGTAGATTTTAGAAATTAGATACGAGGATAGTTTATTTTACGGTGTCAACCTCGTTAAAAAATGAAACATGTAGGTGAGGATAGTTCCTGTTACCGTTTCAACCTCATTAAAAAATGAAACACGTTGCCATGAGCATAGTTCTTTTCCTATGTCAAGCTCGTTAAAAAATGAAACAAATCCTCCCCTAATTGAGTCGAGTCTTTGACTAGATCTCGTAAATGTTAAGTCATATATTTAGGTTAGTTATTTCAGTTTTTGCATAATTTTCTTATAGTTTTAGGTCAGGCCTTTCATATGATCTCATAAATGAACCTTCATTCCATCTAGCTATTAATTACCAACAGTATACTTAGTTGAATGAAATGAAGCTGGGGGGGCATGTGCTCTAGCAGTTACGCTTAGGGGGCATCAAGCACAGTTTTCTCTTTGTTTCAAGCTTGTGTAAAAATGAAACCACTCTGAAGCATAGTTTTTCTCTGTTTCAATCTTTTGTAAAAATGAAACCTATCTCGAGTCGATTTCGGTTATTTTCAAGACTCATTAAACTTATGAAAATCCCGAGATTATTTTGCTATCTTTCATTGTCGTAAAACACATGAAAATGCCAAGTTATTTCGGTCTTTTCCTACTCATAAATGAAATTTAAAGTCGGCCACAGGAGTACATTTTTATCCCTTTTTCGAACTCGTTAAAATTTACAGAAAAAGCGAAACTACTGAGTATATTTTTATCACTTTTTTGGACTCTTGAAAATTACGAAAAAGCGAAACCTTGGAGCCCTCTTTTAATCCCTTTTCAGACTCTCTAAACATGAAAGGATTGTCGAGCACTTGATTATTCGAACTCGTTAAAGTAAATGAATGATCGTCCCTTCAGTATAAGTTTACCCCTTTTACGGACTGAAATGGACTATTTACGAAAAAGGTATACGTTGACTAATTACAGTCATGTTGTGGCCAGCAACAACCCCCCTTCCTTATTTAGTATTAGTCATAATACTAAATAAGAGGGGACCCTGAGTTAAAAAATCCAAAAAAGATTAAGTAGTTTTTATTTCCTTTCTCAAATAAAAGTACTATCTTAACTTAGGAAAATTCCTTTGAAAATCTTTAAAGTAAACCTAAGTTTATGATAGATCAAAGAATAATCCTTCTTTGAATAGAAATACCGCATCCATCGCAAAAAGTGGATATCATTTATCAAAACATAATATTTAAATTTGCGATTCCGCGATATTGCGATAGCGCGATCCCAAAGAACTAGACATTAAAGTATTTATCGCAAACCGCATATCGCAGAAAAGTTGTTTAATAAGTTACATTTTGTGAAATTGCAATTTCACGATTTTGCGATATTGCGATTTCGCGATGATATTAGATTGCGATTTGCGATGATTGCGATCCGCGATATTGCGATTTTGTGATATTGCACAACAAATCGCAGATCGCATTATCGCATATTCTCCTAGCGCGGTGTCCAAAGTAAATCTCTTCATAAATAAATAACTGTTATGCGCTTTGATGTCAAAATTAATGAATGGATTGTTAATCATTGATGGAAAGGATTTTATTTTGATTGAAAGGTTGTTTCACGCTTTTATCTGCCTTCAGCATTTAAAACTATCCCGTCACCTTTCTCATCTCATTACTCTCACTTAAGTCGTAACACCGCAGGCGTGAAGGAGAAAAAGACTATACAAAGCATTCGCAAAGAATTATGGATAAGAAAGAGAAATTTTCGAGTGATGAAAACAAAGAGTTGGCTTCCCTGTATGCAGATACTACTTGCAATAAGGACGCCGGTATCACTACCTGGGAGGGCATGCATAACCTGCTCGAAGAAGAAAATCCCAGGGTAATGGAAGTCGCGGCTACTACTGGATCAAATATTTCGGACAGGCAATTCAGAACTCTAGGACAAGAACTCATCGAGTCATTCACTACAGAAGATTTGAGGCTTATGTATCACTTACCGGAACCTCAGGCAACCTACAACAAACAATTTATGGAGAAGTTTGCCAGAGAAAATGTAAATTTGGCGGAATGCACCAAGGAATGGACCAAGAGAGAGGAACCATTGAAGAAAAACAAACACGGTATGTACAGTACTGGTTCGCTCACCTCTCCATATTGTTTTGCTGCTGCTATGTTATGCAGGCTTTTTGGAAAGCCTGACATAAATATGGTCTTGCCTGAATGGCTCCCTTTGTTAAATGCTGCTGTTAATGCCACAATTGTAGACTGGGCCAAAATCTTGTCTGATAATTTAGCTGCTGCCATTTTCAATTACCGGTCCAAACGGACTATTTCCCAGAGGATTTATCCTCCTTTTTATCTATCTGCCTATGTTATGGATTCAATTTGTTTTGTTTCTAAATTCCCTTTGATGGGTTGGCAATGGACAATCCATGATCCCTTGCCTATTCATGTCTATCACAAAGAGTTGTGGGAATCAAATTTTGTTCCTCATTTTTACAAAATTTTCCATGGCATAATGCTGCCTCTGTACAAAATATTGTATAATAAGGATGCTCCAAGGTTATCCCTGGAAGCAGAAGTCGACATTCTCCTTGTCGCAAGATGGTTCGGGGAAGAGTTGTTTACTTATGTGAGGGTTTTTGGAAGCTCTACTTCCCCCCATGTTTTACCCCTGTATGTTCCAAATAAACTTGTAGCTCGGAAGATTGCCTATCAAACCTGTGGTGAAGGAGGTTTGACAAAGGAATTAAAGGAGAATAAAAAGGGCATTTGGCCACAATTTTCCGTAGCCTGTGGAGCATTTTCACTGTTTGATGTTGGTCACACAGTCAAAGAGGTAAGCAATATTACATGCTTACAACTGCTCAAGTTTTCGAGAAGGTTATTTGATCCAATTGATATTGTTAAAAATTTCACCACTGCAATCAAAGCGAGAGTGTTTGTTGGAGAAGAAGATCCTTTTGATGATATATTTCAAACAAAATGTTCATTTAAAGAATTTTTTCATTTAGCTCAAACAAAGTTATCCCCAGAATATTTTTAGGAATTTAAAGTTTACAGAGAGAGAAGACTAACTACTATCCCTTTGGAAAATTTACGCTTGGAACCCGCAAGGGAACCAACTCCTAGTGTCAGTCTTAGTGGCAGCTCAAATACAGAAAAGTCTAAGTCGAAGTCTGACAAAGAGACTTATGAGCGTTCTAAAAAGATTGATAATGATGAAAGCTCAGTGAAGGATACAACTCAATCTAAAGAGCTTTCACAACAACAGATTTTTACCACTCCACAGTTGAACCTTCCACCTCTCAATGTACAGCAACCGACAGTCAGGACTGAATTGGACAAAGAATGGGAAACTTTTAATCAATTTCTTAATGTAGAAGGAGAGAATATACAGACCCCTGTACAGACAACAAAAGTTTTGAGCAAGGGAATAGGTGGCACTATCACAGAAACTGAGCATATACCTATCACTCCCTCTTCTGAAATTGTACTCAATATAGAGGACATTTCTCCTCTAGACGTATTCTACAGCCCGCAGTATAAATCAGTAGTGAGAAAGTAGAGGAAAAAGAGAAAGCTAGAGAGCTCAATCTCTACTGAAGCAGAACAATTAGATGTCTTATGGAAGGATCCTACTACGGATCCAATTGACAATCTTGCCAAGCTATCTCAGATTACAGGAGCTTATGCCTCCGCAACTATTGATAAAGCATCTGAGGTAAAGATATTATTAAATAAAAAAGAAGATTAGATACAAGCTCTGTAACAACAATTGCAACAAGCCTGTGCTAATAGTGAAGCACAAATAAAACTTGAAGAGTTACAGCTAGAGCTTCAAAAGATGCAAATTGGTTATCAGAAAAGTTTGGCAGATAAAGAGAAACAAATACAGATTATTCAAGAAGAGCACAAAGACGACCCTAAGCTTCCGGAGTTTATTTCAGAGTCTGTTTCCTTGAACAAACAACTACTGCATCAGCAAGACATACTATGCCAGAAAATCTCGCAATACAACTCTTTTTGTCAAGAAAGTGATCAAATCACTAATCATGTCGTAGAATTACGACATGATTATGATTTAACTAATGAAAGAGTTACTAATTATATGGCATGGCAAAAGACATAGGAAGGAAGAAAAGCAGGAGCACCGATCATAAATGATAGTCATAAAGAACTACTCTTCAACAATTGGGATGTACAGCTCAGAGAAGCAGAAAAAGCAGCAGAGGAAGCAGCTACAGCAGCAGAAAAAATTACTGATTGTGTAAATGAAAATTTGCAAAAAGTTAATTTGATTACAAAGATTATTCCGAGACACCTTCCACAAGCACAAAAATTACAAACAGAATGGAGGCAAAAGGTTGATGAAAAGGCAAAGTCAATTCAAGAACTAACAAGATTAAACTGGGATTCTTACTGGACATATCGAGTAAAACCCCACAGTCAATGCAGTGCGCTTAATTGCATCATTAATTCTGCCGAGAAGATTGCTCCTACACTTGCCGATTCTGTCTTTTCAGGGCAGTTAAAATCTGAAGTCGGCCAACCACCTCTTCTCAAAACAATGCTGGATGCTTGCAAGATCAAAGATCAAATTCATAAGTAGATAGCTGATGGTATTTATTTTTAGATTTAGTTTTAGTTTTACTATATTTTTGCCTAGGAAAAGGACGGTCATTTAAACCGAATCCTAAATTTTTGTAATAAAATATTTTTAGATTTTAGTTATTAGTATTTAAACCCTTCTCATGCATTTAGAGAAGGGTCCTGAAATTTGTCAAAAACTTATCCTCAGAACATGCACTTCTGCAGCCTCAGAGGAGGTTTTGATAAATGAATGGAATGAGATTTATTGATATCTGTGTCTAATATCTGTTACTGATGTTGTATTTCTGTACTCTTGATATATGTTGAATTAAGAAAGAGATAAATCATTATTTCTTCTAGCTCATAAGTAGAACCAGTTATAAATGGTATTTTTATCTCTTAATTGTTTCTATTTTCTGTGTTAAAAGCGATATTTATGTTTAGTTGTTTATATGTTAATGTTTGAATATCTGAGTTATCATTTGGAATTTTTGTACAGTGATAAT
The DNA here is from genome assembly GCA_034641835.2 of Pinus albicaulis. NCBI lineage: Eukaryota > Viridiplantae > Streptophyta > Pinopsida > Pinales > Pinaceae > Pinus > Pinus albicaulis. Next base: position 1,164,723,416 of record CM076577.1, read on the forward strand.
TATTTATTTGTACTTGATATATGAATAGCTTGATATGCGATATGTTTTTCACAACTGTTTCATCTAACTTCTTATGTGAAATAGTTTATCTTTATTGAATTATTTTCTTATGATAATTGAGTGATCTTTATTATCAATTTTTATCTGAAATCCTTTTAGATCGCATATATTGAAAGATTACATCCCGGGTTAGTTTAGAGTTAGATATTTCTTAGAATACAGTTTTCATATGAATAGATTAGAAATAGATTAAAAGCATTTTAATTAAGAAGTTTAGAAAAGAAATATCAAATCTCAAACACACACACACATATTGGGAAACTGGTCCCATTATATCCAGTCGGACCCACTATACCAAACGGAAAAGGAACTGCTAACCAAGGTCCGGACCGGGTGGGTATCCCCCTTGTTGTAGACCCCATTTTCGGGGCTTCAACATAATTGGCGCTAGAAGGAGGGCCTCAAACTGTGAATGGCAAGTGAATCTAAATCTAAATACCATTCTAAGAGTAAATCACCCTCACCATCTTCCCCGACTTCTCCATCATACTCAGAAATTTTAAATCTAGAATCAGAAGTCGAAAGAAGAACATACACTGCTACAAACCCTGACTTTTCAGAAGAATCTGCTATTGAACCTCCTGAAGTCGAATCTTTGATTCATAAACTTCAGCGGTTTTCAATATCACCTCAAAGGTCTGATAAATCTCAAGGCAGTGTGACTTCGCAATATAATCCTGCTCATCCTCTCACTAGATTACAGAGTGAAAAGCTTGGCATTCAGCCAACTGAGTTACCTCTACCTACAAGGAAAAGAGCTAGGAAATCACCCAAAGGGTCTGACAGTGAGACTCTTTCATCATCATCATCCATCTCAAACACTTCATCGTGAAGTCAACCACCCACTCCTCCACTCCAGATTACTGTCCATTAGTCCACTCAATCTTCCACATCCCCTTCTCAAAACATAATATCTTCATCTTCACAGTCACAAATATCATCATCTGCACTTTCACCTGTTAGTAGTTCAGTGATGGCCCAAATGCCATGGAATAATCCAGGGGCAGTTTTAATGCCTGCACCCTTGATTCAAATACCAGCGCATCCTGAAAAATGGCTGCCTAAGTTTAATCCTGAAGCAGGCATGCTAGCAGAAGAACATATCAACAAATTTATGTTATCCATAAATCTTAACAGAGTTGTTAATGAATATGATGTTGTCCGAATTTTTCCTTATACCCTACAAGGAGCAGCTGGATCATGGTATTTCTCATTACCATCTGGATCTATTACTAGTTGGGATATCTTTCAAGATCAATTTTGACTAAATTTGGTGATGACATGTCTACAGCAACATTGATCAATGATTTGTCTAATCTTAGAGCTGATTCAAAATAACTTGTCAAGGATTTCAATTCTCGTTTCAATAAATTGTTAAACAAAATTCCTACTGCTTCCAAGCCTAGCGAAGAAGTGCGAAGTGAATGGTACATTTCTTCTTTGCCATCAAACATAGCAATCTTTGTTGATAGGGCTAATAAAACAACTTTAGCAGACAATATGAAGGAAGCAATAGCAGTAGAGAAACAAATCATTGCTTTAGAAAAGAAAAATGCAATAGAAGAACAGAAATCCAAGAAGGTCACTTTTAAGGAAGATCCCAAGAAAAAACAACCAAAAGATCCATTTGATTTAGAAGGATTGCAGAAAGTTTTGAAAACAATGTCTAATGAAATGGTTGATATCAAGAAACAAGTAGCAGAAACATCTTCTAAAAAATCTTTCAAGCCTTTTAGAAGAAATCCTTCAATTGATTCGAAACCACCAAATGCTATTACAAATGTTGAATCAGAAGAAGAAGAGGAAGAGACTGTTACTGAAGAAACTACTGATGAAGAAGAGGTGGTAGAAGTACAAGGCATGTGGGATTTCATCCTCCCAGATGAAGAAGACCAAGAAGCATCCCCAGTTAGCACTAGAAATAGAAATCAACTTGATCTTCCTCAAACTACTCCTAAACCAAAGAGTGCAAGCTCATTGGCTAAGGACAAAGTCACACCCAAGAAAACAACATCCAAAGCAATTCAAACTAGCCCAGTCCAAATAGATTCATCAATTCCATCAAGAAAATTGATTGTTCCGGATGAAATGGAATATAACATTATAGAAGATATGAATAAAACTAGGGCAAACATCACTTTTTATCAATTGAGCAAGTTAAAACATCAACAAAAAGTACTTTTGAAAGAATTACATGCTGTACCAGAAAAACCTTTGCCTGATCCTGTAATTTCTCAAGCTTCTAATGATATGGGAAGACCTCCAATTAATTCAATCAGTAAAGTTGATCTTGAAAATATCGCTTTAATTGGAGGAAGGTCGAGATCTCATACTCCTCCATTTCTTCTTACTTACGAAGTTTTTAATAAAAAATTGCATAACTGTTTAGTGGATTCTGGAGCTTCATCTAATATTCTACCAAAATCTGTATGTGCAAAATTGAATGTTCAACCACAAAAATCTGCTGTGCGCATAGTGCAGTTAGATCGATCGCAAGTTGAAGTCATTGGTGAATTAAACCAAGTTACCATAAGGCTATCATCAAATCCAAAGGTATGTCAAGTCATTGATATTTTAGTTGCAGATATTCCAGAATTTTATGGCTTAATTCTTAGCAGAGAATGGTCAGAAAAACTTCATGGATACTTTGCAACCAATTGGTCGCACATGTGGCTACCTTATAATGGTAAACCAAATTAGATAAAGGTTGAGCAAGAAAAGCATCAGAAATACATAGTAACAGAATTGGAAGAAGAGAATGAACCAATTGCGTATAGAAGTAATATCATTGGCAATTACTCAGTTGATTCTTTCTTAGGAAATTTCAATGCTCATACTTCACCTTATTTAGAACATTATGTTTTATCTCAAATAGAAAATTATTCTCAAACAGACAGTTCTAAATGTATTAATTTTGTAGATACTCCTGTAAATAAATCTTTATTTTGGAAATTATTTTTTGATGGTTCTAAGTCTAATGAAGGAGCAGGAGCAGGATGCGTGTTGGTTAGTCCAAAGGGAAACAATATTATGCTAACCTGCCGACTTGAGTTTGAATGTACTAATAATACCGCAGAATACGAGGCTTTAGTCCAAGGTTTATATAAAGCAATCGGATTGGATATTAAATATCTGAAAGTTTTCGGAGATTCAGAAATTCTAATCAAACATGTACGCAATACTATACATTGTTTATCAAGTCATTTAAAGCATTATCAATCTTTAGTTCAAGACCTGACTGAACATTTTATAGCATTCAATATTTCACCAATTCCTAGAATCCAGAATGCTAGTGCAGACCTATTAGCCAATGTAGCCTCTAAGCTTATTCCTGCAGAAGACTTTAGTCCTGATCGATTTTCAATTGAATTAATCTTTAGACCTTCGATTCCTGATAATGTTACCAATTGGATAATTTTTAACGATGATCCTGATATTGTAAGCTTCCTCACATCTAAAGGATCTTATACTAATCAAATAATCGATGAAGACCAACATGACACACAATTACAACATGATAGCACTAATAATGCTATTCCAAAGTCAATAGTCAAGTTAGAAGACCTTTATGATTTGAAAGACCGATTTAAAAGATCTACCAATTCAAAATTACAAAGTTCAACTTTGAATTACGAATTAGTAATTCTAGGAACTGATACCAAACCACAGAATATCAACTTAGGCCTTGGTCTAACTCCTAAAGAAAAATCAGCATATGTGCATCTTTTGAAACAATATAAAAGTGTCTTTGCTTGTAACTACGAGGAACTCAAAACTTATGACACTTCTATCATCCAACATACTATCCCAATGATGAACAATGAGAAACCTGTACAACAAAAGCTCAGAAAAATCCATCCCAATCTAGAAAATCAAATCAAATCTGAACTTAATAAGTTATTGAAAGCCAAAATTATTTTTCCTGTTCGACACTCTAAATGGGTTTCCAACATGGTTCCTGTTAGAAAGAAAAACGGAGATATTAGAATTTGCATTAACTTTCGAAATCTTAATAAAGCCTGCCAAAAAGATAATTTTCCTTTGCCTCCCATGGAGCAAATATTACAGGAAGTTACAGGATCAGAATTAATTTCTTTCTTAGATGGTTTCTCTGGCTACAACCAAGTGTTAGTCCATCTAGATGATCAATTGAAAACTACATTTAGAACCAAATGGGGCACTTATGCATATCAAAAGATGCCTTTTGGTCTGATCAACGCTGGTGCCACATTTCAGAGAGCCATGGACATCGCTTTCAAGGGATTAGTTAACAAATCAGTGGTAATTTACTTGGATGATATAACTTTATATTCCAAAAAACGAAGCAATCATCTTAGAGATTTGAAGCAGATCTTCCAACGTTGTCAAAGGTATGGAATTTCACTTAACCCGAAAAAATCCTTTTTCGCATTAAGTGAAGGAAAACTTCTTGGATTCATAGTGTCAAAATCTGGAATTCACATTTATCCTGATAGAATCAAGGAGATTTCTGAAATATCCTTACCTCACAACAATAAAGCTATGCAATCTTTCCTCGGCCAAATTAATTTTGTAAAGAGATTTGTACCAGATTTTTCAAGAATTGTATCTCCTTTACAAACAATGATTAAAAATAATTCAAACTTCAAATGGGGCCAAGATGAATATGAGGCATTCAATCTAATCAAACAAGCAATCATTAATGCTCCATCTTTATCAACTCCAAATTTTTCCAATCCTTTTATTTTGTACACATTTGCCTCTGATAAATCTTATGCTGCGATTCTCACTTAAGCAAATCAAGACAAAGCAGAAGCCCCAATTTATTTCTTCAGTTCAAATTTACAGGGAGCTGAGTTGAATTACTCAGATGTGGAGAAACAAGCTTACGCTGTTTCAAAGCAATTAAGTATTTCAGACCCTTTTTACTTAAAGCCCATACAAAAATCATTGTACCATTTCCAGCAGTAAGAAATCTTTTAGTTCAAAAATATGTGGGTGAGAAAAGAGCTAATTGGATTACTTCCTTACAAGAATATGATGTTGAGATCAAACCAGAAAATATTGTTAGAGGTCAAGGCTTTTGCAAAATACTAGCTGGAGCATCACCGATTTCTGAGAAATCATCTGAAGAGATACAAACGTATGAGGTAAGCCTAAACGATGTTGAATCATTATATGTTGATATCACTTTTTATCTGAAGAATGGATATGCCCCTCCAAATCTTGATCACACCAAGAAAAGAGCCTTAAGGTTGAAGGCTAAGCAATATCAGCTTGTAAACAATATTCTTTTTAGAATGAATTATGATTCAGTTCTTCTTAGATGTTTGGAGAAATCTGAAGCTGAAAAAGTCTTGCAGGAACTTCATAATGGACCAACAGGTGGACATTATGCTGGAGATGCTACTGCACATAAAATTCTTCGCCCAGGGTATTACTGGCCCACTTTATTCAAAGATTCACATAGCTATGTAAGAAGATGCCAAGTTTGTCAAACCACAGTTGGAAGACAAAAGAAACCATCATTACCATTACAACCAATAAACATTGAACAACCTTTTGACCAATGGGTATTGGACATAATAGGTGAGATCGTTCCTCACTCTTCTAAGCAACATAAGTATATCATTACTGCAACTGATTATTTTACGAAATGGGTAGAAGAGGTCCCCCTCAAGACTGCTAATGCTGAGCATATCATTGAATTCATAGATTAGTTCATAATCACCAGGTTTGGTTTACCTTCTGCTTTAGTATTTGACAATGCATCATATTTTTCTGGTAATGCTATGACTGAATTTGCACTCAAGAGAGGTTTTAAACTTAAATAATTTACCAACTATTATCCACAGGGAAATGGGTTAGCTGAATCCACAAATAAAAACTTAATCAGAATCATTAAGCAAACCATTGATCAAAATCATAAAAATTGGCATAAGTCTTTAATATATGCTTTATGGGAAAATCGAATAACACAGAAGGCTTCTATTGGTACTTCTCCCTTTAATTTAGTTTATGGGAAAGAAGTAGTTCTTCCAACTCATTTAGCAATTCCTTCTTTGGCCTTAGTTCAATATATCGATGAAGTACCAACTTCTTCCTTGCAACTAAGACAGATGGAAATAATTAAGTTAGAAGAACAATGAGAAAAAGCCAAAATAACTCATGCTCATCATCAAGCATTAGTAAAATCTTCTTTTGATTCAAACATGATAACCAGAAAAGACTTTTAGGTTGGAGATCTTATTTTAAAATGGGACAAGGCGCATGAGGAGAAAGGAAAACATACGAAATTTCAACGAATGTGGCTTGGTCCTTTTCAAATTGCAGAAATCATAGGTCCATCTACTTTTATGTTACATGATTTAATAGGCAAAAGAGAATCTCTACCTGTTAATGGACAAATTCTCAAAAAATATTTTCCATAGGAGATCATTCTTCTATTTTGTATATTAGTTTTCTTTATTGTCAAAATAAAACGAGTTGTTAATGGTTACATTTGGAATTCAAAAAGAAGATATAAATTCTCTGTTTAGATTTTGTTTCTTCATTTTTATAAATAGAATTCTTGTCATAATATTGATCATTATTATTCAAAGATATAGTTAAGAACTTTAGTCTTGAAATGATACTAGTTTCAACTTTGAAGACTTTGATGAAAGGCAAATTTTGGTGAAAGATTGTTTTATATCAGTTCAATGAAAGGTATCAATAGCAAAACAAAGTTTCTATATAGAAAATTTCCTTCTAAAAACTCTACCATTGTCGTCCAGAGCTATCTTAAGGAAATAATGATATCCTCCCTGCTTAGAAAATTACAATGTTCAAAGAATTATCCAATGATACACTTTTAACTTAAAGAGTAAGAGGTCTCATCACGAGCCGACTTATCATGATCATAGATATTATAGCTTGTTGACTTTGCCAATACTGCATACCATAATAGGGCAATGACTCAAGATTGTTACAATCAAAATACAAGGGGTCTCATCACGAGCCAGCTTATTCAACAAAATTATAAATCAAGTGAATGGCTTTGTCATGAGTTGGCTACCAAACCAAGACAATGTTCTTTAAGATTAAAAAAAGAAAAGAAAAGCAAAAGCAATAAGTGTGAATATGGATTTCTCTTTGAAAATTTTATATTTCTCTAAGTAGGATACAGGATCATTACTGGGTAACATGTAACCCTGTCGAGGCTATAAACGCTTGCTGGCAACAGTGGCTCTACTTACGAAAAATGAGCATATTTAAAGCTGATTTATAGAGAAGCCTTTGTTTTTATCTTTTTAAACCAAGTAATGACTGATGTAAATACAAGGACTAACTTGAGGAAGTGAATAATCAAAAGTTGAATATAGAAGAAATGAAATATCATTTATAGATTCAAGCATAATGTACTTTGTCTTTTTATAATAAAGCTTGATTTTCTGGAAAATTTTCTGTTTTGAAAAGTTTAGAAAATTCAAAAGAAAGGTAGAGATAACTGGTTCTTCCAAGTGAATCGCCAATGTTGTGGCCAGCAACAACCCCCCTTCCTTATTTAGTATTAGTCATAATACTAAATAAGAGGGGACCCTTAGTCAAAAATCCAAAAAAGAATAATTATTTTTTATTTCCTTTCTCAAATAAAAGTACTATCTTAACTTAGGAAAATTCCTTTGAAAATCTTTAAAGTAAACCTAAGTTTATGATAGATCAAAGAATAATCCTTCTTTGAATAGAAATACCGCATCCATCGCAAAAAGTGGATATCATTTATCAAAACATAATATTTTAAATTTGCGATTCCACGATATTGCGAAAGCGTGATCCCAAAGAACTAGACATTAAAGTATTTATCACAAACCACATATCACAGAAAAGTTGTTTAATAAGTTACATTTTGTGAAAATGCGATTTCACGATTTTGCAATATTGCGATTTCGTGATGATATTAGATTGCGATTTGGATATTGCGATTTGCGATGATTGCGATCCGCGATATTGCGATTTTGTGATATTGCACAGCAAATCGCATTATCGCAGATTCTCCTAGCGGGGTGTCCAAAGTAAATCTCTTCATAAATAAATATCTGTTATGCGCTTTGATGTCAAAATTAATGAATGGATTGTTAATCATTGATGGAAAGGATTTTATTTTGATTGAAAGGTTGTTTCACGCTTTTATCCGCCTTCAACATTTAAAACTATTCCGTCACCTTTCTCATCTCATTACTCTCACTTAATTCGTAACACCGCAGGTGCGAAGGAGCAAAAGACTATACAAAGCATTCGCAGAGCATTATGGGTAAGAAAGAGAAAGTTTCGAGTGCTGAAAACAAAGAGATGGCTTCCCTGTATGCGGATACTGCTTGAAATAAGGACACCGGTATCACTACCTGGGAGGGCATGCATAACCTGCTCGAAGAAGAAAATCCCAGGGTAATGGAAGTCGCGGCTACTGCTGGATCAAATATTTCGGACAGGCAATTCAGAACTCCAGGACAAGAACTCATCGGGTCATTCACTACAGAAGATTTGAGGCTTATGTATCACTTATCGGAACCTCAGGCGACCTACAACAAACAATTTATGGAGAAGTTCGCCAAAGAAAATGTAAATTTGGCGGAATGCACAAAGGAATGGACCAAGAGAGAGGAACCATTGAAGAAAAACAAACACGGTATGTACAGTACTGGTTCGCTCACCTCTCCATATTGTTTTGCTGCTGCTATGTTATGCACGCTCTTTGGAAAGCCTAACATAAATATGGTCTTGCCTGAATGGCTCCCTTTGTTAAATGCTGTTGTTAATGCCACAATTTTAGACTGGGCCAAAATCTTGTCTGATAATTTAGCCACTTCCATTTTCAATTACCGGTCCAAACAGACTATTTTCCAAAGGATTTATCCTCCTTTTTGTCTATCTGCCTATGTTATGGATTCAATTTGTTTTGTTTCTAAATTCCCTTTGATGGGTTGGCAATGGACAATCCATGATCCCTTTCCTATTCATGTCTATCACAAAGAGTTGTGGGAATCAAAGTTTGTTCCTTATTTTTACAAAATTTGCCATGGCATAATGCTGCCTCTGTATAGAATATTGTATAATAAGGATGCTCCAAGGTTATCCCCGAAAGCAGAAGTCGACATTCTCCTTGTCGCAAGATGGTTCGGGGAAGAGTTGTTTACTTATGTGAGGGTTTTTGGAAGCTCTGCTTCCCCCCATGTTTTACCCCTGTATGATCCGGATAAACTTGTAGCTCGGGAGATTGCTTATCAAACCTGTGGTGAAGGAGGTTTGACAAAGGAATTAAAGGAGAAGAAAAAGGGCATTTGGCCACAATTTCCTGTAGCCTGTGGAGCATTTTCACTGTTTGATGTTGGTCACGCAGTCAAAGAGGTAAGCAATATTACATGCTTACAACTGTTCAAGTTTTCGAGAAGGTTATTTAATCCAATTGATATTGTTAAAAATTTCACCACTGCAATCAAAGTGAGAGTGTTTGTTGGAGAAGAAGATCCTTTTGATGATATATTTCAAACAAAATGTTCATTTAAAGAAGTTTTGCATTTAGCTCAAACAAAGTTATCCCCAGAATATTTTTAGGAATTTAAAGTTTACAGAGAGAGAAGACTAACTACTATCCCTTTGGAAAATTTACGCTTGGAACCCGCAAGGGAACCAACTCCTAGTGTCAGTCTTAGTGGCAACTCAAATACATAAAAGTCTAAGTTGAAGTATGAAAAAGAGACTTCTGAGCGTTCTAAAAATATTGATAATGATGAAATCTCAGTGAAGGATACAGCTCAATCTAAAGAGCTTTCACAACAACAGATTTTTACCACTCCACAGTTGAACCTTCCACCTCTCAATGTACAGCAACCGACAGTCAGGACTGAATTGGACAAAGAATGGGAAACTTTTAATCAATTGCTTAATGTAGAAGGACAGAATATGCAGACCCCTGTACAGACAACAAAATTTTTGAGCAAGGGAATAGGTGGCGCTATCACAGAAACTGAGCATATACCTATCACTCCCTCTTCTGAAATTTTACTCAATATAGAGGACATTCCTCCTCTAGACGTATTCTACAGCCCGCAGTATAAAGAAGTAGTGAGAAAGCAGAGGAAAAAGAGAAAGCTAGAGAGCTCAATCTCTACTGAAGCAGAAAAATTAGATGTCTTATGGAAGGATCCTACTACGGATCCAACTGACAATCTTGCCAAGATATCTCAAATTATAGGAGCTTATACCTCCACAACTATTGATAAAGCATCTGAGGTAAAGCTATTATTAAATAAAAAAGAAGATCAGATACAAGCTTTGCAACAACAATTGCAACAAGCCTGTGCTAACAGTGAAGCACAAATAAAACTTGAAGAGTTACAGCTAGAGCTTCAAAAGATGCAAATTGGTTATCAGAAAATTTTGGTAGATAAAGAGAAACAAATACAGATTATTCAAGAAGAGCACAAAGACGACCCTAAGCTTCCAGAGTTTATTTCAGAGTCTGTTTCCTTGAACAAACAACTACTACATCAGCAAGACATACTATGCCAGAAAATCTCGCAATACAACTCTTTTTGTCAAGAAAGTGATCAAATCACTAATCATGTCGTAGAATTACGACATGATTATGATTTAACTAATGAAAGAGTTACTAATTATATGGCATGGAAAAAGACAGAGGAAGGAAGAAAAGCAGGAGCACCGATCATAAATGATAGTCATAAAGAACTACTCTTCAACAATTGGGATTTACAGCTCAGAGAAGTAGAAAAAGCAGCAGAGGAAGCAGCTACAGCAGCAGAAAAAATTACTGATTGTGTAAATGAAAATTTGCACAAAGTTAATTTGATTTCAGAGATTATTCCGGGACACCTTCCGCAAGCACAGCAATTACAAACAGAATGGAAACAAAAGGCTAATGAAAAGGCAAAGTCAATTCAAGAACTAACAAGATTAAACTGGGATTCTTACTGGACATATCTAGTAAAACCCCATAGTCAATGCAGTGCGCTTAGTTGCATCATTAATTCTGCTGAGAAGATTGCTCCTACACTTGCCGATTCTGTCTTTTCAGGGCAGTTGAAATCTGAAGTCGGCCAACCACCTCTTCTCAAAACAATGTTGGATGCTTGCAAGATCAAAGATCAAATTCATAAGTAGATAGTTGATAGTCTTTATTTTTAGATTTAGTTTTAGTTTTACTATATTTTTGCCTAGGAAAAGGACGGTCATTTAAACCGAATTCTAAATTTTTGTAATAAACTATTTTTAGATTTTAGTTATTAGTATTTAAACCCTTCTCATGCATTTAGAGAAGGGTCCTGAAATTTGTCAAAAACTTATCCTCAGAACATGCACTTCTGCACCCTCAGAGAAGGTTTTGATAAATGAATGGAACGAGATTTATTGATATCTGTGTCTAATATCTGTTACTGATGTTGCATTTCTGTACTCTTGATAGATGTTGAATTAAGAAAGAGATAAATCATTATTGCTTCTAGCTCATAAGTAGAACCAGTTATAAATGGTATTTTTATCTCTTAACTGTTTCTGTTTTCTGTGTTAAAAGCGATATTTATGTTTAGTTGTTTATATGTTAATGTTTGAATATCTGAGTTATCATTTGGCATTTTTGTACGGTGATAATTATTTATTTGTACTTGATATATGAATAGCTTGATATGCGATATGTTTTTCACAACTGTTTCATCTAACTTCTTATGTGAAATAGTTTATCTTTATTGAATTCTTTTCTTATGATAATTGAATGATCTTTATTATCAATTGTTATCTGAAATCCTTTTAGATCGCATATATTGAAAGATTACATCCCGGGTTAGTTTAGAGTTAGATATTTCTTAGAATACAGTTTGCATATGAATAGATTAGAAATAGATTAAAAGAATTTTAATTAGGAAGTTTAGAAAAGAAATATCAAATCTCAAACACACACACACATACTGGGAAACTGGTCCCATTATATCCAGTCGGACCCACTATACCAAATGGAAAAGGAACTGCTAACCAAGGTCCAGAAAGGGTGGGTATCCCCCTAGTTGTAGACCCGATTTTCGGGGCTTCAACAGGTCAATAGGGTTTTCTCCTGCATTATTTTATCCTTTTTCGGGCTCGAGAGACTAAATTTACGAAAAAGTACACCCATGGAGTTTTCTTAAGTTTTTTTTTCTGACTCCCTAAAAATGAAAAACACTGACTTTCTCCTATACTTGACTCATTAAAATTTAACAGTAAAGGACTGTTCAATTTCAAACAGGAACGGACCACTCCTTCTTAGGGTTCGAATTTTAAACTAAGTTGGACTCATCCGAAGGATGAGCTTATAAACAAGCAAATGTTATCCTCCTCAAGCTTGTCAAAAATAAAGAGGTACTTACCAAAAATGGTGGGGGAAAAGAGAGAAAAACGAAGGTTTGTTTGTTACATTTTGATTATTCGAAAACTGTTAACCACTCTTGAACATGACACTTTTGTTCACCTGGGTTGGGAAAATCCTTTGTCTAACAGTTAATCAAACCATATTGAAATTCTTTAGCCAGTTTCTGGGTATTAGCTTTGGGTCAATTGTCACCAAGCCATTTGCAGTGTTGTTATGTGTTCAAGAGGACAGTTCAAACAAACCATTCATCTGCAAAATATTTGTCTTCCATTTTGACTGTCACTGAGTCGGTCCTTGCCAATATATTTCTTCAAAACTTGATCTATAGTTTCGTGTCATGAGCTTGCTTACGACGAATCACTTTCTATCGACGACAGCTTATCATCTAGGAATTTGATCTAGAATCCATCAGTACATTGGAATCTGCATGCCTTAATGGCAGGTTTCTCACCTTCGACGATAGGTTGCATCATTGACCTTTGATCGAATGATTCCATGAAATGTTCGACTTTAGCTTATTCATTCACATTTCATGGATTGTACTGAGTAATTTGAGGGAAATTGACATTACTGGTGGTTACTCTCACACTTGTTAACAGTTCACATCATTGACTGATAATTAAGTGGTTTCTACCATGTTCTACTTTGACACATTCATTCACATGGATAGAATCGTACTAGTTCGAGAAGCGGAAATCAAGACCACGGATCTAGTTTCTACCATCCGAGTACACGGAAGTTTATTATTATACGGTAGACTATTCATTACGGATGGTTGTGCCGATGTCGTGGATCTGTTATTGATGTAATATTAAAATCATTTACGTATCGAACAAGTTTAGTTAGTTTTTTATCGAGTATGGGAATGCCTCTCTGTGATGATATGATTACATATATATATATATATATATATATATATATATATATATATATATATTGCATTGAATGTTTTTACAGGTTCCGACCGGGGTGTCCACAGGATGATCCTTGAAATGATAAAGTACTTCACTCTTCATATATGACAGACTTCATCTTCATCTATTCCAGACTTCACACTTTAGGGGGCAATCTGTTACACTAAAAATTGTCACCTTGACATTCTGCTGACTGTATGAGCTCATTAACACTCATACATGCCTCCTCTGCAAGTCTTACAACCTTTACTCCTCATTTCAAGCCCTGAAACAGGAGGAAAAACCCTAAAAATCTCTGAAACTTTGGGTACGCAGGTAACATGAGGCATGTCTGCGTTCCTAGCTTGGGTACGCATGTAATGCATGGCTTACCTGCATTCTAGAACGTAGTTTTCCTTTGGAATGCCTGCGTACTCTCCTCAAAGTAAAAAAGGTGAGAAAGTAAAGTCAAAAAACTGATTTGAGGTCAATTCTAGAAGATTCTAGATGAGAATTTTTGGGGATGAGTACGCTTTGATAAGGTGCATGTACCCCTCACCTTAAGGAACTAATCCCTTGATGTGAGGAGTCTATCCCTTTGAAGGAGGATTCTATCCCTACAAAGGTGGAATCCTAACCTCCTCATCTGCTCTATAAAACGAGGCATTGGGTAGACTCAAAGGGTTAAGCTTTTGGAGATTGAGATTTTGGAGATTGAGAATTGGAGGTCAAGCTTAAGAAGATTTGAGGCGAAGTGCTATTGAGATTTAGACTTCTTTCTGTTGAGCTTTTGAGAGGAAAGATCACATACCTATTTGTGCTCCTGGAGGAAGAGTACAAGACTTATCAAAGTAGAGGAGACTCCTGCTTCGGACCTCGGGAAGGCCTTTCGAACATCAAGGCTAAGGTTGTAAGGTTCCTCTGTTATTTTAAGATTAATACAATCAAGTTTTGTTTTTCTCAATAAATTGTCGTTCGATTATTTATTTCAATACGATGTTGTTTGATCGTTTATTTCATAGATTCCTTGATCACTATGATAGGTATGTTTTATGATTATTTGTTATACAGGTGCTATTTAATATTTTCTTGTTTGTGATTGCAGGTCGACGAAATACAACACTTTCTTGCGACGAAAGAACTCTTGTTGCGACGAAAGATCTCTTGTTGTGACGGAAGGATTTTGGTGCGATGGAAGCACTACGACCACAAATAAGCATTTGGATCTAAGGTAGGATCGACACCTTCATAGAATTTATTTAAAAAAAAATATATCTAGAGAAAGAAAAACTTAGTTGTTCGTTTGTTGCTAGATTGTCTTCTGACACTAGGGAGATCGGTCTTGTCCGCAAGAACGATTTATCCGACCAACACTCCAACTCCTTTCATCATGATCGAGATCCGTATACTTGATGGTTCAATGATGCAGCTGTTGATACCAGTGATTCCCGGTGTGTGTGAGATTTTTTCAACCCTCATGAGGGGGCGGCCCTACAGGTAGCCCCCCACATGCCTAAATGACCTCTTCATTACAGCCTTCGATGCAGCTCCATATATTTGATGATGTTGGCCTCAGCCGCTTGCAGCGCCTTTTTGTTTGCATGTATCAGTCAGATTTTCAGATCGCTTTCCTGTTTACCGGGGCATTTGGGTTGTATTTGTATCTCATGTACTCATATATTATTGTATAAGTCCTGGATGTTATCCTAGGCACAGTATGTATGTGGGATTCATTATCATGTTTTTCACTGGCTCATGTTTATGCCATCATGTACTATATTGTTTAGTCCCTTGTTTACTGTACGAATTATTCTTTGTACTTTTTCTTGGTGGGCATAGGTATGCCTCCCCCACCACCTATAGCACAGATACTCACTCATAAAAGAGACTTTTCACACCTGTAAGTCTCGCCTCCTCAGGGTCTAGTCCTTTAGCGCTTCGGTCTACCTTATATTTCTCTCTCTTTGACTTCCCCTTCGGTGTCTATTGATTGAATTATTACAACATACTTCGGTTATATGATTAGCTCCTAACACTCGCACACTGGGGGGCAATCTGTTACACTAGTTTTTGGTCATCTAACCTGTTACTATTTTTTGGTCTTACCCCCCCATGTAAGACCAAATTTACCCTAAGTAAAATTGCTTTCACTATGAAAAATAACTTAGTAAACCACCTTTATGAAGTTGTTTATGGTCTAAATAGGAAACGCCATGAGGAAATATTAAATAAATCTACATTTGTTTGATTTTACTCAAGGAATAATTAGTTAAACAACAGTTTAATTAATATTTCAGGTCATATTTAACCCAAAACAGGAAAATTAATTAGATAAATAATTATTTGTCTTATTATTTTCTAGGAATAATTATTTAAACTTTATTTAAATAATATTCCTTGTTAAATTTGACTAAATGAGCCTGAAATAATTAAATATATCATTATTTATTTGATTATTACTCAACTAAATCCTTAAAATGATAAATAAATCATTTATTTATTTATTATTTACAAATAAAGGGATTTTACCCAAGTCAAATTCCTTTTCCCTCCAAAAAAAATAATAAAATTTTCCATAAAAGTTGGATCTTGATTTGGTTAATAATATTTTAATTATGCACCAATATCTAGATTAACTCAATATCTTGTTATAAATAGAAGGGTTTTTCCATTCATTCATGGCCTTTTGTTGCTTAAAGATCACTCTGGATCTATACTTTTGGTCTGACTTTGATCCACCATCATTGTCATATTTTTCTATCTTTTTGCTTGTGAGCTCCTTTTGAGTTCCATTTTTGTCTAGGTTGTTATAGGTCAATTTGGGCACCATTCCCAATGATCTGGTTAACTGGGCAGCATCTCCAAGACCGATGATTAGAGGGTCCTTCATTCCCTATCATCTCAGTTGTTATATGCTCTAAGACAGAAAACATTCATGAATCAAACAAGATTTTCATCAAAGCAAGGCTTTTCCATGGTTTTAAGGTTATTATTAAACATGTGGGAGCTCACCAACATAGGCTCTAAGGGGCCTAAGTGCATTGCATATGTAGGTATCCCCATTCAAGGCTGCTCTGCAAAGGATTTCCCAACATTCAAAGGTGCATTGGTCACATTGGGAGCGAAATTCTCATTGTTTTAGAATCTCCACTTGGCCAGTGTCTTCTAGAAGGGTTCTCATCTGTCATGCTTTGGATCCAAGTGTCCATTTGACATCTACATGAATGGAAACATGTCTTGCCTATTTTTGGAATGATATTTATTACAAAACTACCTACATTTCATCTATAAATTGAACACAAAGCTAAGTGTTCAAGGGAGGAAGATTTTGAGTAGAGAAATGCTGGAGAGTTTTCAATAGAGATTTTGATTTGTGGAGCTGTTGGTGGAGAAAATTTTGTTGTGATGAGACTAAGGAACTCTGTTGGAAGGTCACGATGAATCGGTCACTAGTTTGTAACCTCTCCTTCTATCATTAATAAAGAGAACTTCTTGTTTTTTCCTACATGTATCCATGTTTACTTCGATTTTCCATGTTGCAAAATCTTTGTTGATGAATGTAGTTTATGCTTAATTTATTTGGCTAATTAACCTGAATAAATATCTAGATTATTGTATCTTCTGCTGTTTCAGTGCTCTTTCTTGTAGGAAGCATTCAACTATTTGAAACCGCTTGAATTTGAGGCTGTAGTGGAAGTGACAAAAAGGAGCCATTTGGAAGCAACTGAAACAAGTAAGCATCCAATCCTCTCTGTATATCTGTTCTGAGTTATGAAAAAGGGTAGTGCGGTCTTTCACCTGTTGTTCTAGACTAGACACTGGTATAGGGAAGCATATTTTATATGTAGATTACAATTCTGGCCCAACATGGGTTTTCTACACCATCAAGAGAGAGGAATTTAGATCTGAAGTGTTGAGGACTTATAAGAACCCATCCCATTGAGGAGAACTGGTAACATCCTTCTATGTTTTCCTCCCAGGTGCCCTTAATATAAAATTCATTCAACATATTCTTGTCTTTTCTATTGGATGCATGGAGTAAATCTTGTTTTTATTTACTACTTAATGTCTTTTGATGCAGAGATCTAGATTTTTGCAGCATTTATCTTGATCACCTAATTGTAGATTTGAAGATATTGGCATCCATATTTGCTGTTAGGGTTGTTTGTTATGCACAGCTAAAGTGGTATTTATTTGTACACTTGCAATTAAGATTCATACTAACAAGAGGGATCAGGTCATGCCAAGGGAACATTGGAGACCTGAGAGAAGAAAGAAATTGAAGAGTGGTTTGAAAAGCAGGTTCAGGAATTTGTGGTAAAAGAAAATCGTGGCACAAAGTTGATGGCCAAAAAGTGGAAAAATAAGTACATCTTCATAGAGGTCTACGAAATTTTCTTTGTGACATTTGCAACCGAGCTTCAGGAGTGGCTTGCAAGGCTCGCAGGTTTCCAAAAGTGTTGGAAGGATGAACGAGTCACACAATAGACTCCAGAGTTAATTCAATAGTTAGAGAAGACTGATAACACCATCACCTGCATGGTAGACCACTGGGTGGATAGTGTGCTAGGAGGATTTGTGACAGAATTTTCAATCAATCAATTCGCGTCCTATTCAGAGGCAGAGCGGAGGTTCTTCAAGGGTTTCCGGGGTAAGTTTATGAAAACCTTACCATTACTGATTAAGATATTATTGTGCGAAAAGAGCATTCTATGGAGTCATACTGAGTGAATTAGCTCCTATCAGAGCAAGGGTACAATGTGAAGTGGAAAATTTTACAGAACTTATCAAGAAGGAGATAGATCTATCTACAACCCAGTAAGGAATTCAGCTGCGCATAGCCCTCCAACTACACCACCTTCAACACAGCATAGGGGTAAGAACTCACCTGTACCTCCACCACCGGAAGACGAGATGGCCTTGCACATGAAGCTACCTAGCTTTAAGGGCATAAGGGATGAATATATGGATCATTTTTGGTTTTTCGTAGAATCGGTATGGACTATGCAGAATGTGGCCAACGATGCTGTGAAAATGGCACAGCTGTCCCTTGCCTTTGAAGGAGGAGCCCTGGATTGGTATATGGGATACATAGCCAAGCATGCGAATGCAACCATTCAGGAGCTTAATAATGCTCTAAAACAACAGTCAAGAAACCTAAATCCTACTCCAGATAGTGAATGATCTAAAATATTTCAAGCAAGGGCCCTCTGAGTTCGTATGGGAAGCTGACCAATGGTTGAAGAAGGTAATTAGAGAAGGGGAATTTCTGTATGATGACAGACATCACAAGGAATGGTTCATTACTATGTTGCTACCTCACCTATGTGTACCTATGGTTCACCAAGCCATTGAATCACAGGAAAAATCCTTGGAAATTTCTATGAAGTTGGAAGCTGCGCCGAGAGATGATACCCAGCTGGGAGTATAGCAAATCCAAGAGTAGTTGGGGGAGATGCACATGGAGATTCAGAATTTGCAAAAGGATCGAGGGAAGGAATCTAGTCTAGAAATATGATGCATATGATGTAGGGTATCTAGGCATATTGATCAAGAACTGGATCATGGACCAAAATGATAGCTCAAAATTCAAAGTGCTCGGAAGAGTGTCGAACTTGAACGAACAGAAAGGTCCCGTTGCTGCAATTTTGGTGCTGTAAACGGTTCTCAAAACCAAGGTCGTATGTAGAGGTTATTGAGGTTTGAAATCATCCAGTAAACTCCAAAAATGAGTATACCAAGTTTGGCTTTTCAAATTTGAAAAAAAAAAAAAATATTCTCTGGAATATTCAATATGGGCGAATCATATTTCGACATTTGGCAAGGTCCTATTCGTTGATGGTTTGACTTGTTAATTTTTAGGCCAATAATGGGCTGCCACATGGTATGCTCGGAGGCTGCCACATGGCCCCAGGTCAAAAATAATTTGGCTAAGTAAAAAATTTTGCGACTTACAAGGTTCGAACCGGTGACCTGCCTGCCCGAGTGCAAAGGTTTGACCAACTCCGCTGTATGTGTTTCTTAACATCAAAGGGAGACTACTTTGTTATATTATTTAAATGTTATTTCAGCGGAGAGAAAAGGGGCTAGCCCAGATATCATATGATCTAGCCGCTAGGAACCAAGAGCTCTTATGACTGCGGCTGAAATGGTTAGCACAAACCATAAATGTGACCACTCTTACAATTTAATGTTGCGGTGCGGTTAGCATATTACCTGGCGGTTAGTGCAGGGGTGGTCACATGCCACCCCGCCTAACATTAAATATTAAAATTATGGTTCCGATAGTTTGCTGAGGATCACACCATTGATGGTGGACGCAACCAATTCAGTTTGTAACTAGCAGTTCCTCCACTTTTAGTCGGGTTTTGGGGGGACATTGGGCAGTTTTCTTGGAGAAGCCATAACTTGCTCATTATTTAACCAAATTGAGTGCAAAAATAGTCAATTTTGGCTCTATTCGACATTCTGAGAATTTTGGCATAGGTTTCAGGTCAAACAGAGGTCATATTCAACATTTTGTGCTTTGAGGAAGATGAAGGAGCCATCAAGGCCATTATGGAGAAGGCAGTGTATTGGGATTTATTTATATATTTTAGGTAAATTTCATATATGGCTAAATCATACCTTCTAAATCTGATGATATGTTTTTCAGAGCGTATAAAGAACTTTAGAAAGCTGAAAAGCTTTAGTAAAGTTCTAGGGGCCATGAGTGCCATATTTTTCCAGCAATAGTGCAGGGCCTAGCCAAGGGAGCTAGAGGCCACATGCAACGAACCAGTAGTCATTCTTGACTTTAAACATAATTTTGAATCTAATGAAAAATGTTTCAAAATTTTTTGAGGACTTATAGAGATCGAAAAACCCAGCAGAGAAGTTTTCAGTAACCCTAGTGCCAGGGGGTGTCGACAGGTGTTGGAGGCGAAACCAGAGTAGCCAAAGGCCATTTTTGATGAATTAATAGTCTTTATTGACTAATTCAGACATTTTGGAACCAATTAAAGTGGTTTCAGAACATTTTTATAACTTCTAGAGCTCGAGAAGCGGATGTGAAGTTTTGGGCAGCCTTGGGCAAACGGTGGAGGATAGCCTAGTTTGGGGATGCAGTGCTCGATTTGAGCAATTTATCAATCGATATTTGGTGTTTGATGTGTGTTGGATACAAAAGTAGTCGTTTCAGTGACAGAAATAGAATTCTGAGGGATTTTGTGCCATTTCGATGCTCAAATTATTTTAGATTAATGACACAAGGAATCGTGTCAATGGGAGCCTAAAACTGTTTGCAGAGTTTGGACAGCCATTAGAAGGATATATATGGTATTTTCAGCCCTGTGGATCATTTTAGTATTCATTGGAGTTAAGTGTGGAAATTGTAAAAAAAAACCTTACCATAATCCCAAAGAGTCGAGTCATGATGACAAAGCTCAAAGGAGAGGTAGCCCACGAGATTTGGGTGAACTCCTAGATTAATTTTGTTGTTTGTTTAAATGTTTTATTGCTGCATTATGTTTCTGTTATACATGTTAAATTTCAGCAAGAACAAATTAACTTAAGACACATAAACAATAAAAAAAATCATACACCACTTTCAAGCATAAATTCCGCAAATTGTCAAGTACAAGCTAGATCATTTAATTGTTAAACTGAGTGGGAGGTTCTTGTAATACATAAAAATTTATCGAGACCATTTTCAGATCAGGTTGGTATCAGAGCACTAGGTTACTTGCTTGTATAGCTTGAAAGGTGTTTAAACAGTGTAAAATATTGATTGTTTTACTGTTTGCAAATTGACTGTTGTTTGAGTTTGCTGGAGGTGAGGGGATAGCTATTGTTAGCTAAGTCCTGGAGAGGAAAAAAAGGAAGAAAGGGCTGAAGGAATCTTCCTTACCCCAAAGAACCTCAAGGTCACCCTTAGAATAAAAACCCTATTGACGATTGTTTGTTAAGAAGCTCTTGGAGTTTGATTGTTGTTTGGATGCTTGAATAAGAGTTTGTCTCTACAACCATTTTGTTCAAAATATTTTTCTATAGTTTTTGAAAGCTTTGTGAACTTTGTTGAAGTTAATTTTTTCATTTTCATTATGAAAACTT
This sequence comes from Pinus albicaulis, assembly GCA_034641835.2. NCBI lineage: Eukaryota > Viridiplantae > Streptophyta > Pinopsida > Pinales > Pinaceae > Pinus > Pinus albicaulis. The sequence goes on from CM076577.1 coordinate 1,164,744,836, forward strand.
CTACAAGTGAGGTTTCCTCCTTCACAAGATTCTTCGATGAAGATATGAAGCATGACTTTATTATTTTGAAGGACATGGTGCAGATTTTGTTTGAGGATAGAAGAGAAAGCACTGAAATTCGTGAGAAATTGTTTTCCATGAAGCAAGAGAAGCAAGAAATTCTTCAAATATTGCATGTTATGGAGATGCAACTCCATCAAGCCCAAGAGGATTTGACCAAGAACATGCATGAGGAAGAGGTAATCCACTCTAATTTGTCTTGATTTTCCTCTTTAGAAAGATGTGTTGGTTCTTTTGAAAAGAATACGAGACGTATAGGGTCCAAGTTAATGATTAAAATGGGTTATGAAGGCAAGGGTTTAGGAAAGAATGCACAAAGCATGGTTGATCCTATTTTGGTTGAGGAACGACCCAAGAATCTTGGTCTTGGTTATGTGAAATTTAATGGCGAAGACTCCAAAACCATAAAAGCATGTGAGGCAACTTTAAAGAGAACTTTTTTTCCAATTTCTAAGGTGCACATATGTCAAATTTGTTTCCAAGATTATTTCCATTGCTTTAAACCTTTATTGCAGCAAGAAAATGGTAGACATGCAGCTTATGGCGAGCATGCGAGTTTAGAAATTTTTCAAGACAAGAATGATGATGTTAGTCTACAAATGAAAGTTGGAGCCTCTACTAGTTCATCTCCTCATGAAGGAAAAAAGGATAAACATGCAAAGCAACACAATAGGTATAAATCTTCCCATGATCAATTTAATTGTGTTTCTGCAAGGCATGATAATTTTGCATGCTTAAATGGAAGAAAGATTTGTTGTACATATTATGGTTGATTTAACCATGATGTTTCGAGATGCTGGATGAGGAAGAAAGCATACAGGAAATAGATGAGGAAAAGGAAACTTTCAAAGAAGATGCATAAGATTTGCACATATTGCTAGAAGAGGGGACATGTTGTTTCCCAATGTTGGAATTTGCATCCAACTAGTCATCCCAAGCACATGCAGCAAGAGGACAGAAATACTGGAGAAGGTGGAACCAGGGATTCCATTATTGATGTGAAAATGGAAGTTTCACATGAAGAAGAGTTGCAGCAGCAAGAGTTTCCATGTAAGTGGCTTGGTAAGAAGTGGATGGACTTATTAACACAGTAAGACATACTCCTTTGTACATATAAAAATTTCGGTTGTATGCATGTATTTTATGCTGTAATTTCTCGTTTATTTGAACCACCTTGCATCATTGATCAAGGAAGTGATGTTCATTTTCCTTCTGCAAATTTCTAGACAAAATTTTTTGAGTGAGTGCAAGAAAGACAGTTCTAGAGAGGAGGGAAAGTGCACCCAGGAAGGGAAGTATCAATTGCTTTCTAGTTGTGGTTCAAAGTCACTAGCCATGCAAAGGAAGTGCTTGGAGGCTGAAGAGAAGAGTGTGTTGTACTCTCATCTACTGTACAGATCAGTATATCAGTATTTTGGGGTCAAAAAGATTCCTAGTGGGGAGGTGTGGTCAAAACTGGATCATGGACCAGAATGATAGCTCAAAATTCAAAGTGCTTGGAAGAGTGCCAAACCTGAACTAACAGAAAGGTCTCATTACTGTGATTCTGGCGTTGCAAACGGCTCTCAAAACCGAGGTTGTATGCAGAAGTTACTGAGGTTTAAAATCGTCCAGCAAACTCCAAAAATGAGTTGCCCAAGTTTGAATTTTCAAATTTGAAAAAATTTTAAAAAAAGAATATTCTCTGGAATAGTCAATATGGGCAAATCATATTTCGACATTTGGAAAGGTTCTATTCATTGATGGTTTGACTTGTTAATTTTTAGGCCAATCACAGGCTGCCAAGTGGCAAGCGCGGAGGCCACCACATGGCCTGAGGCTGAAGATAATTTGGCTAAGTAAAAATTTTTGCAACTTACAAGGTTTGTACCAGTGACCTGCCCGCCCGAGCCCAAAGGCCCGACCAACTCCGCTGTATGTGTTTCTTAACATCAAAGGGAAATGAATTTGTTATATTTTTTAAATTTTATTTCGGTGGAGAGAAAAGGGGCTAGCCCGGATATCATACGACCTAGCCACTGGGAACTAAGAGCTCTTATGACTAAGGTGAAAACAGTTAGCAAAAACCATAAATGTGACAACTCTTACAATTTAATGTTGCAGTGCGTTTAGCATATTACCCGCCGATTAGTGCGTGGGTGGTCACATGCCACCCCGCCTAACATTAAATATTACAGTTTTAACTATGACAGTTTGGGGAGGAGCACACCACTGATGGCGGACTCAACCAATTTGGTTTGTAACTAGCAGTTCCTCCACTTTTAGTGGGGTTTTGGGGGGACACTGGGCAGTTTTCTTGGAGAAGCCATAATTTCCTCATTATTGAACCAAATTGAGTGCAAAAATAGTCAATTTTGGGTCTATTCCACATTCTCAGAAGTTGGGAATAGGTTTAAAGTCAAACAGAGGTCATCTTTAGCATTTTTTGCTTCGAGGAAGATGAAGGAGCAATCAGGGCCATCATGGAGAAGGTAGTGTATTGGGATTTATTTATATGTTTTAGGTAAATGAATAGTCATGTATGGCTAATTAATACCTTCTGAATTTGATAATATGGTTTGCAGAGCCTATAGAGAGCTTTAGAAAGCCGAAAAGCTTCAGTAATGTTCCAGGGGCAATTAGTGCCATCTTTTGGCAGCAGTAGTGCAGGGCCTAGCTAGGGGAGCTAGAGGCCATATGTAGTGAACCAGTAGTCATTATTGACTTTAAACATAATTTTTAATCTAATGACAGAGGTTTCAGAAATATTTGAGGACTTCTAGAGGTCGAAAACCCAGCAGAGAATTTTTCAGTGACCCTAGTGCCAAGGGGTGCCGACAGGTGTTGGAGGCGAAATTGGAGCAGCCGGAGGCCATTTTTGATGAATGAATAGTATATATTGACTAATTAGGAAATTTTGGAACCAATGAAAGTGTTTTCAGAACATTTTGAGAACCTCTAGAGCTCGATAAGCTAATGTGAATTTTTGGGCAGCCCTAGGAAAACCATGGAGGATAGCCTAGTTTAGGGATGCAGTGCTCGATTTGAGAAATTTATCAGTTAATATTTGGTGTCTAATGTGTGTTGGATATAGAAGTAGTGGTTTTAGTGATAGAAATATAATTTTTAGGGAGTTTTTTCCATTTAGAAGCTCAGATTATCTTAGAGCACCGACAGAAGGAATCGTGTCAACGGGAGCCTAAAGATGTTTGCAGAGTTTGGAAAACAATTAGAGGGATATATATGGTATTTTCAGCCCTTTGTATCATTTTAGTATTCATTGGAGTTAAGTGTGGAACTTACCATAATCCCAAAGAGCCGAGTCATGATGACAAAGCTCAAAAGAGATGTAGCCCATGAGATTCGGGTGAACTCCTAGATTAATTTTGTTGTTGTGTTTAAATGTTTTATTGCTGCATTATGTTGCTGTTATAAATGTTAAATTTTAGCAAGAAAAAATGAACTTAATACACATAAACAGTAAAAAAATCATACACCACTTTCAAGCATAAATTCCGCAAATTTTCAAGTACAAGCTAGATCATTTAATTGTTAAACTGAGTGGGAGGTTCTTGTAATACATAACAAGTTATCCAGACCATTTTTAGATCACATACCAAGGATCAGTGCCCACTGCTGGCAGACTACCTACAGGCGGGGGGACCCAGTCCGTTACGCCCAGGACCAAGTGGACATGGGCTGTGGTGTGATGATTTCTGTGTAGCCGTCCTGCATGATACTAACCATTGCCCCCGTCTAGGTGTGTATGTCCCAGAACTGAAGCAAAAATGGTGCAAGTTTTTACGGTCAGTAGGAAATGATGAGAAGAAATGTAGAACTTATGATCTGATGATAGACCGGGGAAACCTATATAGGGTACAATCAGACCCTTCTTCACCAATATCCCCCTTAGGTATGGGTGGCTCCCTAGCTAGGGGCAGGGGAGGGGGATGAGGTGTTAGCACAGGTAGGGGAAGAGGAAAACTGATCTGCTATAACTGCAGAGAAATAGGGAACTTCTCAAGGAACTGAACAAACCCTGCGAGACAATCCTGCAGATAGTGTAGACATTTGGACCATGTGATTGAAGACTGCATGATTCTGATAGTCAAGATGCAGGAAAAGTAGCAGACACCTACGCATATTGTACAAAGGGTTAAGGTATAACCTCGAGATGAAGGACCAAGCATTAATGTCATAGCACATAGTGGCATGGCCACCGAGGGAGCTGCGGAGAAAGATGAGACAGAGCCTCTTATCCAAAAAGCATCCATCAAACAAGGAGGTTTGGACTTAAAAAAGGAAAAGGAAACCTTTGTCCCAGCTCGCCAAGACTTTGCTAAAGCTGAGGTATCTACTCCTCAAGCCCCCATGAACCTCAAAGAAGATGATGAGGTCAAACCATTTATGTAGGCATCTTTGAAGTTGATGCACAACCAAAGGGCCATAGAAAACCTCCAAGCTTTGATAGACAGTTGCGCAGAAAGAACAAACCCACCCATGGAATTTAAGGATGTGCACAAACTGTACAAGCATAAGAAGCGCACTGGTAGGGAAATGCGGTTAACTATGAAAATTGGTGATTACGAGATGGATCAGGTTATTCTGGACCTAGGCTCATATGTGAACGTACTACCTAAGAAAACTTGACAGCGAATGGGAGAACCCAAGTTGGAATGGTTCACTATCTAGCTGTGCATGGCCAATTAGAAAAAGATCATATCGTTGGGGAGATTATCAAAGATCATGGTAGATATCGAAGGAGTTAAGTTCCAGGCTAACTTCGAGGTCATTCAGATTGTAGAAGATGCGGACCCCTATCTTGCGCTCCTAGGATTGTACTAGGCCATAGATCTGGGAGGTATCATCAATTTGAAGAAAAGAAGCATGGTATTTGAAAACAAAGGTACATGAGTGATAGTATCATTAGACCCTGCAGAAGGAGAACGATATACAGAGCCGGTGTGTGAAGAAGAAGATGTGGATCATATTTATAAGTTAACTGCGTGGGACGAACATTAGATCAATCCCACAGCGGATGGAGTACTCTGCTGGGAAAAGGATAGTGAGTGTTTCTCTAACTCTGATGGGGAAATAGAAAACTGGCAGAACCGGTTACATGATGTATCTGCACTGCAATGTCTTAGGATTGCAAAGGACATCCGATGCATGTCCTATGAGGTAAGAGAACTGCCCCACTTTGATGGTTCTAGTAGTATTAAGGAGTTTTTGGGAACATTTGAGGTTGAGGTTCCGCGAGAGTGAAAGTTATGGGCCCTTAATATATCCATGCGCGCAACACGTACAAGGTGGTGGGACACGCATAAGGGGACATGAAGAAGCAAGGTGTTGGAATTTTCATCCAGAGCTTGTACCTGTTTGGTTCTTTATATATATACCACTGAAATGGTTTGTTCCTTTACATCGTATGTTGCATGTTTTCACCAAGAAGATGCTTGAAAGTGGAGTATGTTGAGACTCACTTTATTGCAACAAATTTGTTATTTCCGCTCTTTGAGTACATGTACATATGAATGTGGTTCTTTTACTATGATTGTACTTATGTGAGAGAGTTGAGGAATCATATACATGCATGAGATATGTGTGTATTAACAATGGAATTTTGATTATTTCATTGTGTTTGAACATGCATGAGTGTCGACTTGTGTTGTTCGATTGTGTGTACATGCGTGTCATATCGAATTGGAAGAGTTGATTTTGTCTCCAAATTTGAAAGGGATATTTTGACGAAGTGTTTTCATGAAATGTGAAATTATTTTTGTTTGGGAAAATAATCATCAAATCATTATGGATGCTTATGCTTGGCTTGTGAGTCAGTTCTTTGAAGAGGCATGTTTTTTGGACTTGTGTTGATCGATGAATTTTTACACCAATATGTGAGAATACATGGCGATGTGCACATGATGTGAAATTTGTTTCTTTTTGCGGCGCAAGAGGACATGTCTTCAAGTTATGTTTCTTGCATGATGTGTTTTCTAGATTGATGGTTGTGTTTGTGATAAGAATTCCAAGAAATTTCAGCCAGAAAAAGTTTGCCACCATTATAGACCGTTTATGCGTTGACACCAAGAGAAGGAGATGGCGAATGCATTCTTCCAGATGTGGAATTTGGAACTGTGGAGGTAAGAGAACGGTCATTTATTTTCTTTTTAGTACTGATATTTTAATTCATTGTTGTAGTTCACTCATCTGAGCTTATTGGAAAATTGGTTTCCAAAAGAGAAGCTTGCATCGAATGCATGTGTATGCTAAGGAGGAACATGATTCTTAGTGGGAAGGCAAGGCAACTTTCCAAGCACAGAGGGATCCCATTGGTACAAAAAAAAGAGTTATATCAGAAAGAAAGTGTTGGATTTGGGTTAGCAATAAAAGGAGAACAATGGTTGAAGAGCCAAGCCATTATCAAGGCAAGGCATTTCAATGACCGAAGTGGTTCTCATGATGATTTCTCCAAGTAGAATCAAGATGATAAAACTTGGGAGACAGAAGAGTATTGAGATCTTAGAGATAACCAGCTTTTGTGGGTCCAAAAGCATGTCAGTGGGAAAATGTGATCAAAATTTGAATCAAGGGAAAAACATTTCTCAAAATTCAAAATTTTCAAAAATCTGTGGAACATAAATGACCGCGACTATCTCATCACCCTAATTCTGGCACACATTGTTTTGTCGAAAATCAACTCGGTATGACGGAGTTAGAGCTCGTTGACCATCGTGCAGAATAGGAAAAAATTCAAAAAAAAGGGACAAATAGGTGCCCATTCAACAATCTGTACTGCTAATGTGGTAGTTGAGTGTGCATGGTCAAAGGCCCTCCGGGACAATGAGGTGGTTCCACTTGTCTGCTTGTGATTGGTTGAATTCAGGGCTTGTTGGCAAGTTTTGATTGGCTTTGGATGAGCCAATGGGATACTCACACGTGGCTATCTCGGAGGCCACCACGTCCCACCCCCCCCCCCCCCCCCCCATGGCATTAAAGGTTGGAAAACATATTTTATAACCAAAGTATTTTCAAAGGTAAAATGGTGCGCATTGTAACATTTTATATCACTGAGGAGAGGCGGTGGTCAAGGTCGAGCTCGTGACCTCCCCCACACTACAGGCCACCTCTACCAATATGCCATACATTGTGCCTTGTAAACTATAGGCACTAATACTTTTTTTAATGTTAATACATATTCCAAAGGCGAGGGATGAGGGAGCCAACCTCGTGGGGCCAGCCCCCTCCCCATACAACCATAACGCGAAAACCATGGGCGGAGCTTCACCTAATTAACATATTAGCACTAAAAATTGTTGCTAATCACGAAATAAACCTTAGTTAAACATTAACTAAACTCTATTTTAATGTGGCAGCTAATTTGGCGCAGCGCCAAATTCGGTTGAGCTCCAGTTTTAGTGGGCTTATCTGGCAATTAGCTAGTTTTAGTGGCAGTTTACTAGGCCAGAAGTAAATGAGGCCTATCTTGAGAAATATTCGACCAAATTGAATAAAGGAGTCTAAGTAGCAATTTTTGAGCATTCCAGACTCATTGAAACAGGTTTCAGAGGAAGAGGAGCAGTTCTTGATGGTTTTTTTCCCACTTGAAGATAAAATATGGTTAGGGCCACCAGGAGAGGAGGCCATGCCTAGAGGACCTATAAACCAATTGAAGGACTAGAAGAGGCTACTCAGGGGTTTATGTATGCTCTGACTCCATTGGTAACTTCTATTTTCTCTATTGAGCACATATTCAAGCTCAAATTGCAGGTTGAACCGGCAGGCTGTATGGATCATTCATATATTGAGCCAGTTCTTGGAGGATTTTAAGATGGAGATGATCTTGTAGGAATCTTCCAACCTCCATATGCTTGCAGCAATAACGTTTGCAACAATGTTGTATCATTTTCTCATATTTTCTCTTTATGTGTTCTAGAGAAAAATATTGTTTATGTACTTACAATTATTGAAGCACAAATTTGACGCTCTTTCATATTTGAGTAAGGGATCTTGGTAAGATGCCCATGTGTTTCTGATAGTTTCAGGCTTCACTATAGGTCAATAAGTGTATGGTAAAGGGACTTTGAAGTAGTTGTTTATTTTTAGGATAAACTTACCATTTCAGTTCAGCACATTGATGTACCTTTCATTTTAAATATTGAGCATAATGACAATGAATTATGCCTTAGATCTAATTCAAGGAGATGTAGCCCAGGCGAGGTGAACTCCTTCATCAAATGGCTTGTGCCCTGTTGTATGACGTATTTTCCTTTCATGTGCTTAATGGTTTTATGTCTACAAATGATTCATGGAATTATACATTGAAAGACAACAAAAATGAATTCTTGTGATAATCTGAAAGCTCAATAAGATTCTTATGCACATAAGAAACACATTTGTAATAATAATGAGGGAGATTACATAGAATTAACAAGTTTTCCCATATTCATATCATGGTTTGTGTATGAAAAGATGCTCGCGTCTTCTTGTGGTTCTATAATTTCTCGAGTTTTTAACTATGAACCTAAGCAATGTGTCGAACAATTCAATTCGTGGCATGTTTAAAATTTATTCACAATCAAACTCAACTCCACAAAATTATAATGTAGGGTTTTGTGCTTAGTTTGAACATGGATCATTCACATAAATTGTTGGATCACAACTATGGATTTTCTTTACTCTCTTTTGTGGCATATATTTGATGTTTTTTTATTCACGGTATTTATAAAAAAGCAGGAAATCTATCCCAATGAAATTGGAAAATTCTCACATCCATTGGAACCTTAACAAATTACAGATCGAAAAATCTGTTAAAATAAGCTAATTAATCCCACATGAAGAGTTGGATTAATTTAGAGAGTCAATAAAGTCAAGTTAATTCAAAGTATAATTTGTAGGGTGTGTGCATGTCAAGTTATTTTAAGCGAGTCTCTAGTAAAAAAGGTTTAAATACCCTTCACTGGGTTCATTGTAATCATGTAAAGTCATTTGAATCAAGTTTGTGTGATAAATAGAGAAGAGTCACAACTCATATTGTTTGTGTGTGTTAAATTGTGTTTCTTCTCTCTGCCTTTCCAAAATATTGGTACCATAGCTAGGGACATAAAGATCAAGTGAGGTTACAAATAGCCAGGGAAAATGGATCAACAACAGTCCATGAGAAAGGAGAGAATATTTTTTCACTATCTTCATTAGATCTATAACGCATCTTACATTGGTATTCAGGGTGTTATAACGTTGGGTGGCTCACTAGTGAGTCTCGTTACATGTGTTATACAACTCTTGTCCAATGCATGGGTTCTTTGAAGTTCTACAACATTAGATAACTAACATGGGACTATTGTGTTGAGAAGAGCATTAGGCTGCTACACACAACCATGAAGAGCAAGATAGTATGCAGACCCTATATAAGTCGAAATGCATTAGGCAACAAAGCCAGTGGTTCAGAATTTTTTAATTATCCATTCTCCACTACGAAGAAACTCTCTTATGAAATATTTATTGAAAAGGGCATTTTCGAATGTATTAAAAGACATATTAAAAAGTTTATTTTTTAAAGGGTTTGAAATTTTTTTATTAAGAAAGTAAAATCACCTGTGAAAAATGGATTATGATATTTTTTTAGAAGGCCGCCTTTGAAGTTTTTTCTTGAATGGGTTTTTCGAAAAAGAGTTTATTAAGAGTGAAAAGTTGGGTGATAAAATAATTTGTTTATGGTGCATGGTTTATAAAATATTTTTTTGAGATATTTATGAAGAAGGTATTTCCTTAATGATCTGATTATGAATGTTAGTTTTTTTGTGCTAATTTCATTTTCAGATTTAAAATTTACTTGTCAATCTTATGCTTGATGTATATGTTTCCTTGTTTCTTATGTGTGTCAAACAACTAATTTAACTGAGTTTTTATGAGTGACTTTAAGTGTTACACCATTTTTTGGTCATCTAACCTATTATCATTAGATGGACCCAAGTACACCATGTAAGACCAATTTTACCCTAAGTAAAATTGCTTTCACTATGTAAAATAACTTAATAAACCACATTTATTAGGTTGTTTATGGGTCTAAACAGGAAACCCAAAAAGGAAATATTAAACAAACCTATATTTGTTTGATTTTCCTCATGGAATAATTAATTAAACCATAATTTAATTATTATTCCCAGTCATGTTTAACCCAAAAACAAATAAATTAATTAGATAAACCTTCATTTATCTTATTATTTTCTAGGAATAATTATTTAAATCTTATTTAGATAATATTCCTTGTTAAATATGACCAAATGACCCACAAATAATTAAATAAATCATTATTTACTTGATTATCTTCTAACCACTTCCTTAAAAAGATAAATAAATCATTTATTAATTTATTTTTGACAAATCAAGGGATTTGACCCAAGTCAAATACCTTTTCCCTCCAAAAAATATAATAAAATATTCCACAAAAAGTGGATCTAGATCTGGTTAACCCATGCACCAAGATCTAGAATGACCCAATATTTTGTTATAAATAGGAGGGTTTTTCCTACCATTCTTCACCTTTTGTTGCCTATTAGATCACTCTCGATCTATACACTTGGTCACATTTTTCCATCATTTGCTGTGTGAGCTCCCATTGAGCTCCTTTCTTTGCATTGGGTTTTCTACACCAACAAGAGAGATAAATCTTAGATCTGAAGTGCTGAGAACTTCCAAGAACCCATCCCACTGAGGAGAATTGGATACGCCTTCTTGTTTTCCTCCCAGGTGCCCAATTAATACAAAAATTCTTTCAAAAAATTGTTCTTGTCTTGTCTATTGGTAGATGGAGCAAACCCTTGTTTTTACTGCTTAATGTCTTTTCATGCATATATCTAGTTGTTTGTAGCTCTTTTCTTGTTTAACTAACCACAGATCTGAAGATATTGGCAGCCACTTTTGTTGTTAGGGCTATTAGTTATGCTTAGCTAAAGTGGTCCTTTTTCGTACACTTCGACAAAGGGTTCATACTAACAAATGGCGACTCCACATGGGTTTTAAATTACGACCGCTGTTGTTTTTCATATTCCTGCATATCCAGCTACTTCAGACCCTAGGGTTTCTTTTCAATTGTTTATTTTCCCTATTTTTATGGTGTTTTTCTCACATAAAACCCTAAAACATTAAAATTTCTAACTTCCGTGTGTTTTTTGGCCCTATTGCACAGGTAAGCAACACCAGCTGCAACTGAGACGGCAACTTTTATGAAAATCTACCGCCGAGACAACCAGAACGGGGGGTCGCACTTTTTGGCCCATAACCTACGACCTGGACCTCCAGGTCGCACTTTTCAGCCTCTTTTCTGCGACCTGCACTGAAAACAGGTCAGAACCTGCGACCTGCCAATTTTTCAGTGGTTTTTCTGCAATTTTTTTGGGTTTTGCTGAAGCTTCTGTCAGGGTTTTCCAGCCTCTGTCTCAGCCCGCTTTGACCAAGTTCTGATCTGTTTCTACTCATCTAAGTGGGAACCTAGCCCCCTAGGGCTTTAGTACCCTCCACTTTTTGTGGAAGATTTTTAGCTGTTTCAGCCATCTGTTTTTTAGAGTTTCAGCCTTCCTTTTTTCAGATCTGGAACCTTCTCCTCAGATCCCTTTAAATCATCCTTCCTTCCTTTCAAATCACCTCTTGTCATTTTTTTTGGACCTCTCTTTAGGACCTCCTCCTTGTCCTTTCCGCTTTTTGCTGATTTCTTCCCTTTTTTCCAGCCACCTTGCCTCTGTCTCTTGGCTGTGATCTGCACCTCTTTTCAGCAACTTTATCCTTTAGATCCCTGTCCCTTTTGACCCTAGATCTATTGGCCTCTTTTTAAGTGTGCTTTGACTAGATTTTTGCCCTTTTTTACATTAGTTTTGAGCGACCCGCCTTCTTGGGTTGAATCAATGCAATAGTAGTTGTTATTTTTCTGTTATTTCAGCATTATATACTGTTCTCTGCAGATTTATTTTCAGTTACGCAGCACACATTTTCTTGCTCTCAAAACGAAAAGGGTTTAAAAATTAAAATTAACGCACACCACACACTGACCCTAAGTGAAGAAGCGCCTGGTTAACACCGCCTGGCAAAGACTCTAAAATCAATTGTCACTGCACATTTTTTGCCCTTGACCTCACTTGATTCTGTCCCTATTTTCCCTTGTCGGTTTCCTTCTTCCCGTCATCATTGCACCCCCAAGGCACCTTTCTCGAAGACTTCTTGGCCTTCACCCTCAGTTTCCGGTTGATCGACCTGCTCCATCCCGCCGTCGTCGAGCCAGTCCTCCTCCGAGTCCGCACTCCGACTCCTCTTCTGATTCATTGGATTCCCCCTCTCCTCCTGGTTCTTCCCCTGTCACCTTCACTATGTCTGGTCTAGGGCCTAACATTAGCAGTGCTCCAGACCCTAATGCCGGAACCACTACTAGCGGAACCGCCACAGGAACTACCTCGGCCATACCCTTGCTGCCGTACATTGCAGGCCTCAGCCTCCCCGATTTCAATCAGTTGATCAATGACCCTATCCGCCACGATGTTGGTTGGCCCGCTATGCCAACCAAGCTCCCCTCCGACATCCCTAAGTTCGAAGGCCTTGCTGGAGAAGATCCAACCAATCATGTCCGATCTTTCCACATGTGGTGTTCTTCCAATTCCATTACCGATGACTCCATCCGTCTTTGTTTGTTCCAACGCACGCTTACCGGCGAAGCTTCTAAATGGTATGTTGACCAAGCCACCTCTTCCCATACCACCTTTACGACCCTTGCCCAAGCCTTTTTATCTTATTTCCATCTCCCTCTTCGATACGATACTGGCACGGAGCTCTTGACTTCATTCAAGAAAACCTCTTCGACCCGCCTTTCCGCCCATGTTCAGGAATGGCGACGAAGATGGAGCTTATGTTGAGCCCCCCCCTTCGAAGATCAGGTTTACATGGACTGGTTCCTTCGCACCCTCTTAGCTCCTATCGGCAAAGATGTCGCCTCTCACTTTCCTCAAACTGAAGAAGCCACCCTCCAAATAGCCTTGAAATATGACCTGATCTACGCTCAATCTGGTTATGTTTATACCATTCTTCCTGACCTCCCCAGGCCCGGCGGCGCTAACGCCCCGGGGGCATCTCATTCCGCCGACGGTATCGTTGGAGCCCTTTCCCATCCGTACACTCAACCTCCTATGGGCTATGGTCTCCCTCAGGGAGGGGCCAGCACCTCTAGCACTCTTCCCCCTCCCGGTAGCATGTATCCAGGATACGGCATGCCTCCTCCTTTTTCCCAACCTCCTGCTTACCTCAATGTTACCCAACCTAACCATTACCTTTATCCGCAGCCTGGTGCGCCAGCTCCTCCAGCATATGCGCTTCCATCTCCCTTGCCTCCTCCAAACCCGCAACAACACTTACAGCCCCCTCCAGGGCAAGTATTTGCACAGCAGGGCGCGACTAATCCCCCTTCTTCTCAAAGAAGGCGGAGAGGCAATCAAAACCAATCTTCCCCTGGTACCCGTGGACCCAATCCTGGTGTGGACCCCAACACTGCCAACCAGCAACAGGGCACTCAGCCCAAGCCGGACAGGCCGCTTCGCACAAATAAGCCTTGTTCGTGTTGCGGTGTTTATGGTCATTACACCCACGATTGTCCCCTCTTACCCCAGATGCGGCAGATGTGGGAGTCTCAAGCCACATTGCGCGAACAACACGCCTCCCCTCATGCTCCTCCTAATGTGGCCACTACCCAACCAGCTGTGTTTACTGATCCTTTCCCTCAGCAAGGATTCGTGGCTACCCAACCGCCTGACAGCCAGGTCGCCACTCCCCCTTCCCTTTCTGGTTCCTCTAATTACCAGATCCTTATGATGCACTCTGATCCTTCCCCGACCGTAGACCTTCACCTTCAAATTCGGTCTTGCCAGTACCCCAAGCCCCCTGCTCCGTCTGCCCCCGAGCCTCCTTCTTCAGGTTCTACAGAGCCTCTTTCGACATCCAGTGGCCCCTTACATATCCCTCAACCCAAAGTTGAGGTTCATACCAAGATTCCTAAGGGACCCCTACGTCGAAACGCTGCTTCCGGTCGAGCTGCTCATTCGTATAGCATAGTAGATGATTTGGCGCAATCTCCTGCTGCCATTTCCACACTGGAACTCCTCCAGTCGTGCCCTTCCCAAAAGAAGGCTCTACTATCTGCCGTGGGCGCTGTAGATCCTGCTGATGACCAAATGATTGTTTTCGACACCACTCAATCGGACCATCCTCCCCTTCCTCCTTCTGTCGCCTTCCAAATCTCAGTCAAAATACGGAACGCCATCGTTTCCCGGTGTATAATTGACGAGGGGGCATCCACCTGCGTGATGTCCGCTTTGGTTTGGAAGCAACTCGGATCCCCTGAGCTGGCCCCTTCCACGATCACCCTTAGAGCGTGGGACGGTCATGCCTCCCAGCCCATTGGCTTGTTTCGTAATTGCCCTATCACCCTCGCCGGTAAGACTGTTTGCGTTGACGTCGAAGTCATTGACGCCCCACTAGACTACAACATTCTTTTGGGGCGAAGCTACACCTATGCTATGTCCGCTGTCCCATCCGCGGTCTTTCGCAAGATGTCTTTCCCCCATAATTGGAAGATAGTCACCATTGACCAGTTGACATATCATGAGCCAAAATCTCAGACCTCACCTGAGACGACCATCTCTTCTGTAGCCAACAAGAAAACCGTCGATTCCTTGACCAGTGTCTCCCCCGGCGTTTACAAAGATTCCTCCCTGCTTGGAACTTTTCCTAATCTCCCTCCTCCTCCCATCACTGATCCCAGCTTATCGAATGTTTGCATGATGCAATCGTCTCAGGCTGCCCGTAAGCGGCTTGCCTCAGCTAGTCAGCAACCTCCCCCTCGCCCTCCGCAACCCGCTCCTAGCCATTCATCTCAGCCAGCCGGACCTCCTCCTTCTGGCCCTCCCCCTACAGCTGGTATCCCTGAACCCTTTTATCCTCTTGGATCTGTTCTCCCAGGCCTTAACCATCTCGGAGCCATCCCTCCTGGTCATTTCCCTGCTGGGTAGATCCCTTCCCTGGCTCCCCCTCCCGGAGTATATTATGTCCCCGTCATGGCCACCCTCTCTCTCGCTAACCTGACCTTGGGCATACCGGTCTGGTACCTTAATCCTCCAGCAGCTACCCCTCTTGGTCACCCCAAACCCTACATGGATTTGACACCAGTTCAACCGGTCCCCCTTGCTTCCTCTGTTGACCCTGTGCCCCCAGCACCTCTACAGGACCCCTCTCCTGTAGTGATGGCTCCCGGAAAGAAAGGCAAAGCTCGCAAGGGGGCACCCAAAGACAAGACCACCACGACTGACCCGGCCACTCCTCCGCCTGCAAAACCTTGCGCCTTGTGTGATGTCGCCGTTCATGCCACCCATGCTGGTCCCGAGTTGCCCCGTATTCAGCCCATGGTTAAAGTCGCGTTCCCTGAAGCTACGGTCCCTGAAGCCTCCATTCCTTCTTCATCCGTAACCAAGAACCCCAAGACTCTCCGCACCAACAAACCCTGTGCTTTGTGCGGTGTTCATGGCCATTACTCCCACCATTTTCCTCACCTGACGCATTACCGCGCCTCTTTAGAGGTAGTCCGAGAGTATGAGGTTGAAAAAAATCAATCCGCCTCTCCCATACTCGCGCAGTATGCTTCGAGCCAGCCTGAGGACCCCCCCGCCCTCATCTACATTCCCCCCCTGATGTTCAGATGACGGAGTCTACCACAACCATTCTTTACCTATCCTCCTCTGCGAGAAATTCGGAGCCCAGTCCCCCTGCATCCTCCCCTGTCGTTTCGCCTGACCACCTTTTTTCTACCCATACTCGAGATCACTCCACCCGTATCTCTGTTGACCTCCGCAGCCCGAGTCCTCGCCATACTTCCGATAGCCCTCATATACCACCCTCTAGTTTGTATATGAGTCATAGTCATCCTGCTCATTGCACTCCCTCTCACAGTTGCCGCTCGATGTCTTCTGTCCACTCACGCTGCCGTCATTGTCTCCCCTCCCCTCATTTGTTGTCTTGTCACACCATTCCGTAGGACCCCCCGTCCACACCCTTTATCGGTTATGCCGATGGTGCAAGTCGTTATTCCCAGAATCTAGCCTCGACAGGTTGGGCCATCTTCACCCCCTTGCATGCCCTTGTTCTCTCCAACGGGGTCTGCATTGGTTCTGCCACCAACAATCAGGCCGAATATGATGCAGTGTGTGGCCTCTTAGTCGATGCTCTCTTCCATCGCATCCTCCATCTGCACGTTCGTTTGGATTCCCTACTTCTTGTCATGCAACTAAATGGTGTTTATCGTGTGCATAACCCTGTGCTGTTTAGACGCTATTTACAAGTGAAACTCTTGATACGTGCATTTGAAACCATAACTTTCAACCATGTACCTCGAGAACAGAATCATTATGTAGATAGTATTGCAAACCATGTTCTAGATTGGCATTTA
The DNA here is from genome assembly GCA_034641835.2 of Pinus albicaulis. NCBI lineage: Eukaryota > Viridiplantae > Streptophyta > Pinopsida > Pinales > Pinaceae > Pinus > Pinus albicaulis. Next base: position 1,164,761,349 of record CM076577.1, read on the forward strand.
TCACATGCATTTCATACAAGACAATAACATTTATAATCATTAAAAACAATGCATATCCATAATATGTGTCGCAAACATGTGTTTAGAGTCCATCTACTCTGATACATATGACATGCCCATAGCATGTTGCAAAAAACCCAAAACTGGGGGCACCACCTGCCCCTACATACACACTAGGGGGCACCACATGCCCCACACCTACTCACTATCTGACGGATCCCGAGCCAATGGCTCTACCCCTGCAGTCCGTAGATCACGTATGCCTTGACCGGCCATTGCCATGCGCCACATGACACCTCGCCATTCCGAGGGCAGACCAATGCATGCCTCCACGTACTAGTCGTCTAAATCTTGCCACCCGCGCTCTGAAACTCTGGTCAGCAACGTCTCGCATCTACGGCGGATGTCCTCCAGGAGGGCGGCCGCATCCTCATTGTGTGCTGCTCTCGACCCACTCGGACCTGCAGCTCCAGATGCTGCCGGTCGTCCCATATATCCGGCCGGTTTTTCCGGAGCTATATCTGCATACCAAAAGTACATGAATCAGTACCCTATCTACTATTCAAAAAATTTAACATGCCCATACAAGAATAGCAATCTGTGACTTACCATCGGGCCCCCATACTCGACCAGGCGGAAGTGGCAGGTCCGGATCTCCACAATAACTCATCCCACTATAGGGATAGTCGTCTATGTATAACGGCATCTGATCCCAATGGGCAAAGAACTCAGGTCGAAACACTCGCCCGACCGCCCCTCCTCCTCCCCTTCACAGTGGCCGCCCCCACCGGCACATCCTGGGCTCTCTCGGGCCCCCATCTGGAAGTTGTACACGAGGCCGCAAGGTCGAGATCTTCTCAAAGAAGAAAGCGCACAATAAAGTCCCATACGAGCAATCGTGGTTCACTTGCCGCTTGCAGAGCGACAACTGTTGTTTTAACGACACCAGCATCATTTGGGCCCACCCATAGTAGGTCCCACTCAACACACCCTCTACCAGCATCATCTGCCCCCCGGTGATGTGATGGAACGCCTGGCTGCCCAGGATACGTAGCATAGCTGCGGCCACTGCACGGGTCTCTAGCCTCTCTAGATCCCTGATCGGTATCCGAGTCCCCTTGACTTGGAGACCCGGTCGACAATGTCATTCCACGAACTCCATGATATTCCACCCCCGCGGTAATACTGGCTGAGTGTTTCCCACCATTCCCATTGGTGGGAGGCCCGTCAGGAAATACACATCCTGGACTGTCAGTTCGATCCTGTGCCCCTGCACTACGAAGACCTCATGCTCTGGATCCCAGTAACTGATAATCCGGACCAACAAAGGCTCTCCTGTCCTCATCAAAGGGTTCTCCAAAAACTTTAGAACCCCAAACTTGGCCAACACACGATGGACACCCTGATCCGCCTGGATCTCTGCCCGTAATGTACCCAGGTCTTTCTCTCTCCAGTTAACCCGTAAATCTACCATACCTGCACAAAAACATCATCTTTGTCAGCATACAGATCGGGAATACCATAGCCAAACACAAAAACCCAACTCTCAGCCATGAAACAGCACCAAAACCCCCTCATCTCCCAGGTCGCAGTTTTCTGCCCAATTTTGGACCAGGTCACAGTTTTTTCCCTGAAACTTGCGTCCCAGGTCGCACTTTTTGGCCCAAAAAGTGCGACCCAGCCGTAGAGATGAAGGAGGGTCTGTTTCTAAGATTTTGGGCCCTAAACTAAACTTTCAATCCATCAAAATGAAAGAGTAAGGTTAGGCCTCTTATCTGCAACTGAAAGATCTCGATTCCAACGGTCGGTTTGTCCGCTACGCTCGCTACAAGATTTAGGGCCTTCTCTCCTCTCTACATTCACCACAGCAACAATATCAAATGAGGGAATTTTGAGGGAAAACTGCCTTATTAAAAGAGAACCCCTATTTCTTCTTTTGACTGCTGCGACCATACCGTAGCCCCGTTTGACAAACCGTCTGCACCGTTGGAAAGCTCTCACCGAGCCCTCAAATGTTTTGGTCATCTAACCTATTATCATTAGATGGACCCAAGTACACCATGTAAGACCAATTTTACCCTAAGTAAAATTTCTCTCACTATGTAAAATAACTTAATAAACCACATTTATTAGGTTGTTTATGGTCAAAACAGGAAACCCCAAAAGGAAATATTAAACAAACCCATTTTGTTTAATTTTCCTCATGGAATAATTAATTAAACCATAATTTAATTATTATTCCCAGTCATATTTAACCCAAAAACAAAGAAATTAATGAGATAAACCCATAGTTATCTTATTATTTTCTAGGAATAATTATTTAATAATATTCCTTGTTAAATATGACCAAATCAACCACCATTAATCAAATAAATCATTATTTATTTGATTATATCCCAACCACTTCCTTAAAAAGATCAATAAATCATTTATTTATTTATTTTTCACTAATCAAGGGATTTGACCCAAGTCAAACACCCTTTCCCTCCAACAAATAATAATAAAATATTCCATAGAGGTGGATCTAGATTTGGTTAACTCATGCACCAAGATCTAGAATGACCCAATATTTTGTTATAAATAGGAGGGTTTTTCCTACCATTCTTCACCTTTTTTTGCCTATTAGATCACTTTGGATCTATACACTTGGTCACCTTTTTCTACATTATTTGCTGTGTGAGCTCCCTTTGAGTTCTATCTTTGTCCGGGTTTTCTACACCAACGAGAGAGAGAGATTCTAGATCTGAAGCGCTGAGGACATCCAAGAACCCATCCCATTGAGGAGAATTGGATATGCCTTCTTGTTTTCCTCCCAGGTGCCCTTAATACAAAAATTCTTTCAAAAAATTTTCTTGTCTTGTCTATTGGTATATGGAGCAAACCCTTGTTTTTACTGCTTAATGTCTTTTCATGCATAGATCTGGTGTTTTGCAGCTCTTTTTTTGTCTAACTAACCGCAGATCTGAAGATATTGGCAGCCACTTTTGTTGTTAGGGCTATTAGTTATGCGTATCTAAAGTGGTCCTTTTTCGTACACTTCGACAAAGGATTCATACTAACAGTGATAATGAGGACATCTTCTTTTGGATCTTCATGTACTATCTCCTTGATGATGGGAGATGTTACTATGTGAGATGTCTCTGGTTTATTCCTACCATACCTCTTGTTCAGTCTTAGAAAAAAATATGCATAAGAAGACATTCTCATGTGTGAAAAGTGATTGAACCACCAATCTATTGCTTCACCTTCTAGGTGCAGCGCTGCAAACTCCACAGCCTCTCTTTCCGATATAGGATATTTTAGAAATAAGATAGCCAATTCTTCCCTCCAAGCCCTCAATGTGATTGTGAAAGATCCATCAAATTTAGGCAAGAATAATCTATGCCCCTTTCTTCTATTGCTACTTCTAGATCTCCTCTCCTCTTGGAGTTGCAAAAATTGTTGGGGAGAGAGATTCTCCTTTAAAGCTCCAGGCTGTGCTTTGCATTCAAATAGATATTTACTTAGGGTCTCATGCCCCAAGTCTTCTACATATTCAGACAAGTCCTCTTTCTCATCAAAGAAATTGGATCTAGTGGAATAATGTGAAGCTTTTTGCTTATCTGGTTTCTTCTTTTGCTGATAAGAAGTACTGGGACCTTCTTCATCCTAAAACCTTCTTGAGGTTTCTCTTTGCCTTTATCTTCTTGTTTCATTGATCCCTTTGGAGAGATCCTTCATAGCTCTAAAGAAAGATGACGAAAAACTTAATTCTTCCATAGTATATATCTATTATTTTCTTTTCATATTTTGTCAATAATGTCCACAATTTGAGCCAAAGATCATGCTCTAATACCACTGTAATATCCCAAAATGGAATAATTCATTGATACACAAACACAATATTTGAAACACAGAAAATGTGCATGTAAATGTTGAACAATAATATAATATACAGAATAGGTGATCATTTTATTATCATTGGATATGGATAAACAGTACAACAATGCTCAAATAGATGCACTCAAGCCAAATACATAGGCTAGAATGACCTTGAAAACATGCCAAAGCAGGCACTGCATAACTGGAGAGCTACTAGAAGTAATTTTTGTGATGTCCCTTTAGTAGATGATGTACATAGGACTATTGGCTAAAAATGGAAATGCACATCTATGGAAATCTGGAGTTTTGATGATGCCAATATTCCAGATATGGGCTCTATGATGGCAACCCAAGATAACCTAGAAAGGAAATTCCAGACCTATGAGATTGGAAATTTACCCTCTTGGGGTTTGATCCCTGGTCTGATGGGTTATGCAGATCTGAAGATAGATCTGACAAATATATGGCTGAAATATGTCACAAGATCAGATCTAAGCTTGAAGGGTTTATCCCTTCACTAGATCCTCAAGCTATAAGCTTAAGATCTAGCTCCTCAATCCTCCTCTGAATATTGCAGTTGTTGCTACACAAATGCTCACAAAAATTGCGCTGTCAAGGATGTAGGCTTTCTAGACTACTACTAAGATATGCAAATCTGCTTTTGAATGATGGAAATAATGAATACAGTGTGAAGGAATGATCCTCCACTGGATTACTAGCTAAAATGCTAGCAACTTCCCTTCTCCCTTGGATCTACAGGAATGGACTGCAGAATTCTTGATGGAAATGTTGTTGTTGGGAGATGAATAATAGATGGACTGATTCCTGATATAGATCTAAATCTCAGGAAGGCTGATCTTGAAGATCAAGGTGATAGGATGAATCCTTCACCTTTTCGTCAACTGAAATATTGAAGGACAACCTCCTCCTCTCAAACCCTAATGCAAAAATGTGTTATTTCTGAAGATGTATGGGCTGCAAAAAGTTAGAATAATATTGCACCAATGTATGATGATGAATAATCTCAATAGGAAACCTTCCCATAGTAGGCACTCAAAGTCCCCTGTGGATAAGGGTGGGATTTCCGCTTAGAAACACCCTGTTCTAAACAGCACTGCAGACTTAGCTAAACAGCATAAGAGTGTATGGAATGTCAAATGAAAAATCCAGGTTTAAACAGATCAAAAATAAATAATACCAAATCTTGCCTCTAAATTTGCCTTCATCTTCATTATATAGTTTGCGAACCTTCCCATGCCTTGGCCCACCTCATAACTGCATTGTACATGTGGACATAGGTCTCCATGTTGACTGTGTTGTCTCTCCTGATCTCCATCAGGTGTACATGTAATGATCACCCTCTCCATCATCTATGAATTAATGCACCAATTATTCCATAATCTTAACATGAATTCTCTATGATCTTACATTTGATTCCTTCCATGATCTTAGTTTACTTCTTCAACCTCCAATCATCTTTCTCATTAATGAGACATGATCTCCACTCCTTTCACATTAAGAAGTTGCTCCACTACTCCATAATGTAGATCTAGATCTGAAATATCCACATACATGCATCAAAAGTGGATTTTATTTATCTATGGGGTTTGTGGGTCCCTCCACCCTCTTATTTACTTAATTAATTATGAGAATCAAGAACTCTAATATTCCAATTATCTTGTGGAAAATTGGGAATATTACAAATTTTCCAAGCTTGTCCCAACATGTTGCAGATCACACCACTTTCATTATATTGATATTCCTTCAACATTCCTTGTTCATAATATAATATGGGAATAATTTATTAATCATATTCACATGCTATTAAAATCATAGACTATTCAAGGCTACTTTTTCCCACTTGTTTCCTCACACGAGCAGGAATCTTACGTGCCATCTTCATTTACATAAAATGAATATAAACCATCATTCTTCTATTAGAATGACTATTGAAAAAACCTGTTAGTCACAATTCCATTTATATATGTATATAAATAATGGCCTCATCATGAACATATCACAAATTTATATATGTGCATTGATTTAAGGTCAAAGAACTTATTTTGTGCCATTCTCCTACCTACCATGCCATTGTCCATTATTTCCCATGGACTAGCCAGTCACTTGGCCTTCACAGTGTTGTCCACTAAATCATGGACAACACATACACATTGATATCCATATAAGAAGGTCAAAAATGATATAAATCCCTTCTTTTAATAAATACTTGCATCATCCAAAGTAACCCCTTCACTAGAATTCCTCTTGTTTCCTTCTTCACCATGTTGTTGTTTTCAGTTATGCTTTTGCACAAGAATTCTTCCAACCTCTCTTATTCTCATCCCTATGCTTTATTTATGTGCAGTTCCTTTCTTCCCTTGTATTCTCAATTGATCCCCCTTAGCTCTCTTACCATAGGTCTATGGATTTACTTCCACACCCAACAAGCGTTATCAGCCCCAAGCATGACATTCAAAGGGACATTAACAAGGAAAGGAAGATAAATAAATACAAAAATGGAAATCAACATAAAAAATAAATAAAAATTTTAAATGAATAACATGGTCATGCACAAGTGTAAAATCGAAATGAAATCAATCCATGAAAGTGATAAATTTTAGTCACAACCCATTAACATTAAAATAAAACATTCCCCAAAATCATTTATTGTCCCCATGAGCACATCGTTCATGGAACTTCTATCCTTCATATAGGTACGCATATGTACATATGTATATCCACATACCAAAATTAGTTCAATACTTCTTTACAAGGCTCATAACAACCTTGAAGTCTTACATTCCCCAAATTTCACTAGGGATTTCTTCAACACATATATGTCTTGGCGAGGTAAATTCCCTCTACGGACATAGGTGATCCCTCTAGCCTTAGAGTGGGTCTATAAACTATAGGAACATACTAACATCAACCTTCCTAGATTGTAAATGAAATTTAGAGCAAGGAATATGACCTACCTTGTTTAGATGTTATGTTGTCGTATTTTGTCGAAGCTTCTTGATGCGTCGCTCTTCTCAAGCTCGATACACACTTCTACCAACGTCTGATTACTTGTACAGACAATCAAGACACCATGAAAAGCGTAAAATCACGAAAAACATAAAACAATTACAACCTATCTAACTGATCAAGGAAAGCTAGAAATCTAATTATAAATGTAAACAAGAGTGGAAGATAAAAATCAATTGCATTTTATTATGATAAATACAAGGGGAGTTTACAACCAAGCCTTGATGTTGAGGATATCCTTTGGTGCGTCCAAATCCAAGCACATTTGCAACACTCTCATACACAAAGCTCTAATATCTCACTATGTTGTTAACACACAAAAACAATCACACTCTGCACTATTCTCCTGAAGCTATAATTGATGCTCCTCTTTAGATAACTAAGGAAGAAGAGGTGAAAGAGGTATCCTTATATAACAATGGAGAAGGAGGATATGGGCCCTCAAATAATGGGAAAAGAACTTATCCTTTGGAGTATTTCCTATTTCTTGGGAACTATTGGAACAGGGTCTCCTAAAGCTATGAATTTTGTCCATTTTTTTATATTTTTTGTAATATTTATTCTAACAGAGGGGTTTTGGGGTGGGTCAAAGCCCCTAATGCACTATAACGGGTCAAGGGTAGACCAAGAGTCAGCAAATGATGGTTTGCAGACCATGGGATGCATAGGCTAAATCGATATAAATAGATGAACCTTTTTGAGTCATATGTAGGAAAGAATTGAGATTGAGGTTAAGCTCGAATTGTTAGATCTATTGTTGGGTTTTTGGAGAAGGGCTCATGCTTGCTGTGTGTGCAGAGCTCCTCAGTCTTGCTATGTGCGGACCCTGCTGGCTATGTGCACAGGCGGTATTTTTGGATTGTAAGAACATTCTGGTATTAATATATATGTGAAGTATTGTTGATATCTAATGTGATCTGGATCTATGTTGTTATTTTGGGTTGTATGATTGAGCTGTGAAAGTATCTGTTTGATAGCTACGAAAGTATCTTTGTTTCTTTTATATGAATCTATGATCTGTTAATTTCTTCAATTATAGTTTCTATACTGATAGATTGGTATTACGCACATGGATGCGAAGGTAATCATTAGATCTGAGCTCTATGATATAAGACCGTAACTAAATATGTTGGGAACGCAACTCTGCTTGACTTACCTACTCTCTCTCAGGGTGTGGAAACCTAGTTCCAACACCCTCCCATACTGATTCAGGTGAGACTTTTGCCTGTGCAAGTAGTTCACTACCAAAAGGGCCAGTAGTATATGGGTTTGTTGGCAAACCTTAAAACTCCAAACCTGGGTCAGGGCCCCTCGAGCCAACAAATGGTTCTGTTGCTGGGACCGGGAGAATTTTGAGCGAGAGATTGGGTAATGCCAAGAACACATTGGAGACCTGAGAAGAAAGAGATCGACGAGTGGTTTGAAAAGAAAATTAAGGAATTCCCAGTAAGAGAGAATCGTAGTGCAAATCTAACCATAGAGGAGTGGAAGAATAAGTACATTTTCACAGAGATCTACGAGATTTTCTTTATGACATTTGTGATCGAGCTTCAGGACTAGCTCGCAAGGCTCGTAGATTTCCAGAAGTGTTGGAAGGATGAATGGGTCACACAGTGGACCCTAGAGCTGATTCGGCAGCTAGAAAAGACTGATAACACCATCACTCGCATGATAAATCACCAGGTGGATAGTGTGATAGGAGGGTTTGTGACAGAATTTGCAATTGATCAATTTGTGTCCTACTCTAAGGCGGAACAAAGGTTCCTCAAGGGTTTCCGTGGTAAGTTTCTAAAAACTCTACCACTACTGATCAAGATCTTATTGTGCGAAAAGAGTATTTTATGTAGTTATATAGAGTGAATGATCTCCGATCAAAGTGAGGGCACAACGCATAGTGGTAAATACTATAGAACTAATCAAGAAGAAGATCAATCTATCTACAGTCCAGTAAGAAATTCTGTTGCGCATAGCTCTTCGTCTATGCCACCTTCGAACCCTGATAGGGGTAATAACACACCGCCACCACCACCAAAAGATGATATGGCCTTGCACATGAAGCTACCCATCTTCAAAGGTGTGGGAGATGAATATATGGATCGGTTCTATTTTTTTGCAGGATAGGTATGGACTGCACAGAATGTAGCTAGTGATGCGGTGAAAAGAGCGCATCTATCCCTTGCCTTTGAAGGAAGAGCCTTGGACTGGTATATGGGATACATCGACCAGCACGCAAATGCAACCATTGAAGAAATTAAAAATGCCTTGAAATAGCAGTTCAAGAAGCCCAATTCCTACTCTCAAATAGTGAACGATCAGAAAGATTTCAAGTAAGGATCGTCTGAGTCTGTATGGGAGGTTGAACAACGATTAAAAAAGGTAATTAGAGAAGGAGTATTCTTGTATGATGACAGGTAGAACAGAGAGTGGTTCATTTCTATGCTGCTGCCCCACCTACGCATGCTAATGGGACATCAAGCCATTGAATCGCAGGAAAATGCCTTAGAAATTACGATGAAGCTAGAAGCTGCGCCAAGAGATGATACCCAGTTAGGAGTATGATATATACAAGGCCAGCTAGAAGCAATGCACATGAAGTTCCAGAAACTGCGGAAGGAGTGAGGAACGGAGGCTAGCCCTAAAAGATGGTGCATATGATGCAGGGTGAATGGACACACGAAAGATAATTTTCCTCTACTAGTAGACTACCTACAGGCTGAGGGACCCAGTCCATTGCATCCTAGGGAAGTTGTAGGACCAAGTGGACCGGTGCTTTGTTGCGATGATTTTTGCATTTTTGGGCTGCACGATACCAACCACTGCCCCCACCTTGCCGCATATGTCCCATAAATAAAGCAATAGTGGTGTAGTTTTTTCAGATCTATAGGCCATGATGAACAGAACTGTTGGACGTACGATTTGACGATAGATCGAGGAAATATATATAGGGTACAGTTGAATCTGTCCTCACCAATATCCCCCTCAGGCATAGGTGGCTCCCCAACTAGGGGCAGGGGAGGAGGTCGAGGTGGAAGCGCAGATAGGGAGAGAGGACAACTGATTTTCTATAACTATGGAGAAACAGGGCACTTTGCAAGAAATTACACAAACCCTGCAAGACAATCCTGCAGATATTGTAGACAGCTAGATCACGTGATTGAAGATTGCCTGATTATGATAGCCAAGATGCAAGAGAAGCAGAAAACACCTACGTAGAATGTACAAAGGGTCAAGGTGGAACCCCGAGATGAAGGACCAAGAGTTAATGTTATAACGCGTAGTGGCATGGCCACTGGAGGAGCTACGGAGAAAGTTGAGGCGGAGCCTCTTTTCTGTAAAGCAGCCATTAAACAATAAGGTTCGGACTTACAGGAGAAAAAGGAAACCTTTGTTGCAACTCGCCAAGACTTTGCTAAGGTTGAGGCACCTACTCCTCAAGCCCCTGCGAACCTCAAAGAAGATGATGAGGTTAAACCATTCCTGCAGGCATGTATGAAGCTAATGCGCAACCAAAGGGCCGTAGAAACCTCCAAGCCTTGATAGATAGCTACGCAGAAAAGACAACCCCAACTATGGAAATTAAGGATGTGCACAAACTATATAAGCATAAGAGATGTAATGGTAGAGAGATGTGGTTGACCGCGCAGATTGGTGATTATGAGATGGATCAGGTTATTCTAGACTTGGGATCAAATGAAAATTTACTACCTAAACAGACTTGGCAGCGAATGAGAGAACCTAAGTTGGAATGGTCCACTATCCAGCAGTGCATGGCCAACCAACAGAAGATAATCCTGTTAGGAAGACTGTCCAAGATCATGGTAGATATCATAGGAGTTAAGGTCGGTTGAATTTGAAGTCATTCAGATTGTAGAAGATGCGGACCCTTACCCGACATTCCTAGGATTGGACTGGGCCATCGATATGGGCAGTACTATCAATTTGAAGAAAATAATCATGGTGTTTTAAAGTGAAGGAACACGAGTGATCATACCACTAGACCCCGCAGAAGGAGAAATGTATACAGAGCCAGTGCATGAGGAAGAGGAGGTGGATCACATCTATAATTTAACTATGAGGGATGAAGACTCGATCAATCCTACAGCCGATGGTGTGCTTTGCTAGGACAAAGATAGCGAAGGCTCCTCAGACTCAGATAAAGAAATAGAAAACTGGCAAAACTGGCTGCATGATGTCTCTACACTGCGCTGCCTGCGAATCACAAGGGACTTCTGCTGCATATCTTCAGAGGTAATATATTTCCCTACTTTGATGGTTTTGGTAGTGTAAAATAATTTTTGCGAACATTCAAAGCTGAGGTTCCCAGAGAACGGAGGCTATGGGCCCTTAATCTATTTATGTGCACAACACCTAGAAGATGGTGGGACATGCATAAGGAGGCGTTCCAGAACTGGGAGAAATGTCGAGACATGATGATCCTGCGAATCGAGCCTCCGGTTGAGGTGCGCGTTAAGACATTCCTTGGCCCAGGGGACCCATGTGAACACTTTTTCACTTGGATGGAGAAGTGGTACGACCAAACTACAGAGGAATGGGTTCACTTTTTTATTCATGCGTTGGGACCAATCCCCACTACGTGGTACTTAGATGTGGAGCTACATCAATGCACCTGCTACTGGGAAACTTTGAAGGATGAATTCATAGGTACATTTGGACTAGCAGGGGGCTCAGAGGCACTTGACGAAGCTCTACAGGATATAGATACATTTGTGTTTGGAGAATCCAGCTCCTCTACATCATTTGGGGTACCAACGTGGGAAACGCAGATGCATGATATTTTCAATTGTCGCAATATAACTATAGAAGAGTGCAATGAGGATCTGCGTAATGTCTCTATCCCAGAATCAGAGGGGGAGCGCACAGTTGTAGGGCCTCCACTGTAGACTATGGATGTGACAAAGCCTCTGAAACTATGGGAAGTCACCATTGGCACGGCAGAGCAGCCTAAGTTGGCTAAAATTAGCGACTACTGGGATGATGACATTATAAGCAAGGTTGTTGAATTGCTCACAAAATATCAAGACTTATTCCCAAACAAGTTTTCAGAGCTCAAAGGGATCACAAGGGACCTAGGGGCTATGTGCATCATGCTCAAACCAGATGCATGCCCTGTAAAACAGCGACCTTATCGGTTGAACCCTAAGTATAAATAGAATGGTAAAGAAGAAATCGATAAAATGCTCGCCTCAGGTATTATCGAGCCAATCAAGTAGTCATATTGGGTAAGTCTGATGGTGGTTCAGGAAAAGAAAACGAAGGGAGAAATATGAATCTTTGTGGACTTATGCAAGTTAAATGACGCCTGCGTACACCACCCCTTTCCGACACTATTCTCCGATGAGATCCTGGATAGCGTAGGAGGCTAGGAAGCATACTCATTCACTAACGGGTTCTCAGGATACCATCAGATCAGAATCACACCAAAAGATCACAGAAAAACTACATTTTCCACTGAATGGGGATCCTTCCAGTATAAATTCATGCCATTTGGACTCAATAATTCCCCTACTATCTTCTCGCAGGTAGTTGTCACAGTGTTCAAAGAATTCATCCACAAATTTCTAGAGGTGTACTTCAATGATTGGACTATCTTCGGCTTAGAAAAGACACACATTTCCAACATGTGCATGATGAGGGATGCCTACCAGAAACACCATATTTCCCTGAATATCAAGAAATGTACCTTCTGTGCACCCTTCGAAATCTTTCTCGAGCATATATTTTGTCGATAAGGGTTGATTGTGGACCCTGCGAAAGTTGCAGTTATCATCAATATGGCAGTTCCTACGACTGAGAAACAACTGCGTTTGATCCTTGGACATACAGGCTACTACATAAAATTTATTCATGGATACGCATTGATCACAGCACCTTTAGAAAATCTGCTTAAGAAGGATGTTTCATTCTTTTTCGATGACGAATGCCAGAAGAGCTTTGAGCTACTCAAGGAAAAGATGGGATCTACACCTATTCTTATTTTTCTCGATTGGGCAAAGGTATTTCATGTTCATGTTGATGCTTCAGGATTTTCCCTGGGAGCAGTCCTTACGCAACCTAGAGCTAGAGACATTGATCACCCAATCGCATTTTCTAGTCAGAAACTCTCGAGCGCGGAGCGCAATTATGCCACCACAGAGAGGGAAGGGTTGGTCATGGTCTATGCACTATAGAAGTATCGGCACTATCTGTTAGGAGGGAACTTTAAAATGTTCACAGATCATTCAACTTTAAAGCACCTAGTGAATAATTCTGTGTTCGGGGGGGGGGAATCTGCCGATGGCTTTTGCTCTTCCAGGAATACGACTTAGAGATCATTATCAAGCCAGGGAAATTGAATGTCGGACTAGATCACTTATCTCAAACTGAGAGTGGTGAGGAACCGACCAACCTGGAGGAATGTTTGTCTGATGCATAGTTATTTTCTATTAAGTTGGTTGATGCACACTTCACTGACATCGTTCAGTTCCTGAATATGGGCAGGGCACCTGTGGAGTATTCGGTGCAACAAAAGAAGGAGCTGGTAGCCTGCGCTGCAGATTTTACCATCATCGCAGGACATCTGTATAAGATGGGTGCAGATGAAGTGTTGTGTAGGTATGTCCTAGAGCATGAATGGCATGACATCTTGGCAGAAGCCCACGATGGGGTAGCAGAAGGTCACTACGCAGGGAAAGCAACAGTGCAGAAGATCTTAAGAGCTGGCCTATGGTGGCCTATCCTGCATATTGACTCTCACGACTATTGTAAAGCCTGTGATACATGCCAATGGACAGGAAGGCCATCGTGGAGAGATGAAATGCCCCTTCAACTGCAGATGGCCCTACAAGCCTTTGACAAATGGGCCATCAATTTTTTGGGAGCTATTAGCCCACTCGGAAAGAAAACAGGTGTGCGCTACATCATCACTGCCACTAACTATGTAACCAGATGGGCCGAAGCACAAGCGGTGAAGGATTTCACTGTAGATACCGCTGCACACTTCATCTTAGAGTAGATTCTGACCAGATTTGGGTGTCCAAAAATCTTGATGAGCGATACAGGTACACACTTTGTCAATGAAACCATACAGGCCTTGACAGAAGAATTTCGGATCCATCATGCGAAAATCACTCTGTATCATCCTCAGGAAAATGACGTAGTCGAAGATTTTAATAAGGTCTTGGAGCATGCACTGAATAAGGTCTATAAAATTGATCGTAGCGATTGAGACGTGCGCATTCCGTCTGTTTTATGGGCTTACCGAACCACCTGTAAAAAGTTGACAGGGAAGACACTTTTTAGGATGGTTTATGGTAAGGAGACTGTTATGCCCATGGAATATATTGTTCCTAGTCTATGCATCGTAGCCGTCACTATTGGTGTCCTGTGTTTTGATATTTTGGAAAATCAAAAGACAAGGCAACATCAAAACCAATCTTTAGAGTTACAGGATCTAGTCCTCTTGTTCTCATAGAGGGATCTCTCAAAATTTTGTTTGCAAAGGTTTATCTTGTGTGCTTTAAGTATTGGTTTTAGACTAGTTATTAAGTACGGGTGTTTATTTGTTTGTTTTTTTGGTTGGAATGATACAGCAGAACATGAAAGGCCTAGGAAAGATATATAGGATAGAGAAATATCTGGTTCATTGGGAAATGGAGTCAAGAAAAGGTCATAACAAACTCATCAATGGATATGAGATATCAAAAGGTAAATCTAACTTGGCCACAGGATCCTTTTGTTTTTGGAATGAGATGAACATTAATGATTTGGAAAGAGAGTTTTAATGCTCAACAAAGGGAATTTGAAAGCATAATTTGAACAATAAAGAGCTCTTTGATAGACAGGGCTAACCATAAATTCTACAAATCACACCTTTAAGCAAAGAATGATTTTCAAAACAAATTTTAAAATGAAATCTAAGATTCGGGGAACACCCTATTTCCTCAAAGATTTTATTTCAAATGACTTAGAAAACATAAAATATTCACTGATAATTACAGTCATAGAAGAGGGAACACCTAAAAACATCTATGATCATAATTATAACGACCTTTAAACCAACTGTTTAAGTGAGGACAAAGTGCAAGATCAAAACAGACCTATTTGATTCACTGTAAGCAAAGAAATTCAAAGGGAGACTTCAATAACAGTTTTTAAGTGGCAGCAGACAAGCAGGGAGAACCATAAATCATGCTGAAACCAAATTTTCAAACTTTTCAGGAAATAAACAATCATGAAGACTAAAGAGAAAGATTAAAGCCTCTAAAATACTTCAGTAGAAGAAAACACAAAACAGTGAAGGATGAACAGGTCTAAGGTGCTTCCAAGAGTCATTTCATAGCCTAAAACTTTCAACCTATTGTAGTAAGAAATTATGGAACATAATGAAAATAGGGGAAAACATAAAACAGTTCCAAATACTTCACCAACAGCCAAGCTCATGGATCCAAAGATAGAGCCTTCTCAGGAACAAGCATGCAACAACATCATCAAGATCTTCAAGACTACAATTTGTTCTTCAACTTCAACGGACTATGTATTTATTTCAAAGAGTTTCAATATTACAAATTGTGATCAAACAAAAACCAACCCCTATCTCATCTTCTTCAGAAGTATTTATAGAAGAAATGAGGAGGTGGAAAAGGATAAAATATCTTCTAAGTTCAATTAATAAAGAGTGATGACTTCTCGGCCTTTGAAGGGCTCGATGATGAAGTTTATAGGTGTTTCACTATATTAACTATTTTACAATTAATATCAAAGCTTGGTGGGAGCTTTATTGACTTTTAGGCTCTATCCAGGACGAAATAACTCCACTGATATTTGTCTGCATTAGTTTCCTTAGTGGAATTAATTTCTTGGCTGCGCTGTGAGGTAGATATTTCCTTAATCAATAACTTCGGCCTCTGTTTGAATGGTTTGAGGCAACATGTGGCTCTATGGTAGCCGAGAGGAATCAATTCACCTCAAATGTGACAGTTGAGGCCTTTCTGTCTTTTAAACACTTATGATTTTCTTTTAATTGTGTTTTAATTTAGGGAATTAGGCTTTTGATAATCATTCTTAGCCGTAATTCCCCAAAACTGCCTTCAATCTTCTTCTCTGCTACGTTCTGTTCTTCAAACTTATACTCTTTAACTGTGCTTTTAATCAACAGTGTCTTGTCGATGTGCAGGGTCGCACTGGGCTTTAAAGGCATCAAAGCCCATGAATCATTTGATAAAACGTAGAGCGGAACCCTTTTGGTCCCTTTCCCTTTGATAACCAAAAGGCCAGAAGATCAGGACCTTTGCCTTTCTTTTCCTTCATAGTATGGGAAAAACCCTTTGAAATCTGCAAAACAAAACAAAACATTATGAAATCCTGCGTTTTTAGGTTAAACTGCATTGGAGGCGTCGGGGAGAAGCATAGCCGTTGGATGAAAGCATCCAACAGTGGAGATCTGTGAATAATAGGAAAAAAGAAGAGTGGGAGAAAAATAAAGCGGAGTGATTTTGGACCGTCTGATCCAGACACGTGGACGGTCCAGATCCAATCAGAGGATCGCAATCGAGGGTGGCAAAAAGGGGTGCGATGAAAAATTTCCGATGCGATTGCGTAATCGGGAGGGCAGAGGCGATTAAGCAATGGTTGTTGATCTAAGGATCAAATCAACGACGGAGAGCGAATCGGAGGGATGACTGATAGGGGGAAGAAATAAATGGACGTGATGTAAAAGTTGCGATGCGATTGGAAAGCTCCGATGCGATGGAGCGCTGGCCGCTTGATCAGCTTTCGATCAACGGCGAGGATTTGTTTTAGAATGATCTGGCGGAAAAACCCTTATAATTTATGAAAACTCAAACTTTGGAATAAAAAAAAGGTTTTTATGGATCGGGGGGCGAAAAATATATATAAGGTGGACAGGCGCCTGACTGCGGGGCCTTTGGACTTTATAAAATGTGATATGTCTGGGGCATATATAAAACAAAGGGCCAATCGTAATCGGGCCATCAGGCCTGGTCTTTCAATCAACCCATTAAAACATTTGCAATGCGATTGGCGCCCGGGATATTTAACACTTGGTCCCAGGTGAAAGTCATATGAAATGAAAAGGCAGGGGCAGAGTTTATATGTATAAGTCCTGATCGCATCGGAAAGTTTGATGCGGCCTTTTCAATCAACCCATTGTATTTTTCTCCGATTGCGATTGCGCGATCGGTCTTTCAATCTACCCATTTAAATATTCAACACGTGATTTTGATTTTTTAGTTTAAACTTTGGAAAAATGGGTTTTAAGAATTTATAAAAGAAAAACGGATCAAGAATGGATTATATGGAAATGAAAATACGATCGGGGGTTTTTATATACAAAGGCTAATCGCAATCGGAACTTTCGGTCTATGGCAAAAGACTTGCGCACTTTGAAATTTTGCGATGCGATCAATGTCGTGAGGGGCTTAGCACCTGGTTCTAGGGTGTAGGCATGTGGGGGAAGTGGTTAGGACTTAGTCCAAGGGGGCTTAAGCCTATAGTAATAAAAAACTTGTTTTTTATGAAATTTTCAAATTTTTCAATGGATTTTGGAGGTTTCGGTAAAGCTAAAGAGTGAGTCTTTAACTTTATAAAAGTGATTTTCATGAAATGAAGAAAAGAAATCATGAAAAAAAAAGGTTTTTATGGAGAAAAAGGGGAAGCAAATGAAGGTAAGTTTGGAATCAGGGGAGGGGAAAAATGATGGTTTTGCAGCAGTTTCTTCTCATGAAATCAGTGAAATTTCTGAGTATAAAATGGGAACAGCAATGAAGATTTTGGACAGAGGCATGAGGCTTTCAAGAGTCTTCAAGAGCCAAAAAATTTTAGTAATAAAATTTGTTCCTTGGAAGCTCAAAAATTCTTAGCCACCTTTTTCTATAACAAATATTATAGGTGGCTAACAATGGCTCCACTTGGGGATGATGCCTTCTTGAAAGCATCAATAACTTCGGACTTGCATTCTCTGGGAGGCTGATCAGTTGCCTCATCCATTGGGTTGTCTTTCTTTGATTGAACGATCTTCTTTTGCTCTTGAAATGCTAACAGCCATGGAAAACAATGAATCTTTCATCAACAAGCTTTCTACCTACCCAATCCTACTGATCTAACATTTTTTCTTCCTTAGAGTGCACTTGGATTGGCAAACTCTTTTCACAACATTTTGTTCTTTTGAAAGCAGGAAATCTAATCTATTCCTACTCCTTATTTCTTCATGGACTCAGATTAAGTAGTTGAGCCCATATGCTTCTCTACCTAATCTACTAATCTGTTAGGATTAAACAGTCTAACAGATTTGTATTCTCTAATTTATAAAGAAGAAATTAAAAAGCATACAATTTAGGATTGAACAGTCTAACTTGATGCTGATCTATGGCATAAAAACAAGCTGCACATAGATTATTATTTGCAGAAAATTAAAATAAAATGATGAAGGCTTAAGATCTAAAAATTCAAAGCATTTCCTTCATCTTTTTACAGCTCTGTTTTGACTTTATTTGAGTTGTTTCTCTTTTGCCATTTGGTTTAGATTTTTGAGCTAATTAGAACCAGATTTTTATCCTTTTTGACTTAGAAAACAAAACAGATTTGAGTCATCTCTTTTTGGAAACTTAGGTTTGGATTTTGAACATGTTTGAACCTTTAATTTCTATCCTAAACTATCTACTGATAAGCCAAGATTAAACAGTTTGGAAAATCGAATTCACTATCCTATCAGCTGAAAATTTAAAGCTAATTAGTCAAGATTAAGCTGTTTGACTAACTAGAAGTGTGTTTTTCAGGAGTGGCATTTGAGCTTGCACACTTTCAGACTATGTTTCTATTTTTTTGGTATGGGGCTATACATTTTTTGTTTTCACAATCTGCCCTCTTTTCTTTCTTTCTTTGTTTTTGTATTTTTGATTTTTCTAACTTTGAATGCAATGGTTAGACTATGATATTTACAATGAAAAATAAAATGCTTCGAAACTTAAGATTCTTGGCAGAAGTAATGCTTGAGCATCCTGCCATTGACAGGACCTCCATACAGATCTTATCCATTCAATTCTTTCAAGAAAAATGCATTGTGACCTCTCTCAGCATGGATAATATATGGCCCTTTCCACAAGTTCTCAAACTTGCCATGTTTTCCCTTCTCTTCTCTTCTTGAATCCCATTTAAGAACAACATTTCCAATTTGGAATTTTTTTCCTTAGTCCTCTTATCAAATAGATTCTTCATGTTTTCTTGGAATAACTGTGTTCTCTCATAAACTTCTTCTCTGGTCTGCTGTAAATGGATTGTTTGGCTAATTCTTCTCTGCATATCATTCTCTTCAATCTGCACTTCTTGAAGGAGCTTCATGACTGGAACTCCTAATGAAGTAGGAAAAACTACATCCATGCCATAAACTAACTGATAGGGGGACATATTTATTGACTTTTTGGTAGTTAATCTGTCAGCCCATAAGGGATGAACCAGCTTACTGTGCCATGATTTTTTATTCTGTTCCAACAAGTTTTTTTATTATATTGATGAGACTTTTGTTGGAAGATTCAGCTAATCCATTTCCTTGGAGATAGTAAGCAGTGGAATGGCCCAAGGTTATGTGGTATTTGTAACAGAAATCAACCATCTTCTTAGATTTAAAAGCAGCAGCATTGTCTATTATGATTTTTCTGGGACAACCAAACCTGGATAGGATATTTGTTTCAAGGAACTTGATAATGACAGAGTCATTATCATTTCTGGAGGGTATAGCTTCTACCCACTTGGTAAAGAAGTAAGTGGTTGTGAGGATCCACTTATGTTGAGCTTAGGAGGATGGGTGAATTTCCCCAATGAAGTCTAAACCCCATTGTTGAAAAGGTGCCTCAACTCTGATGGGATGTAAGGGTAAGGGAAGGAGTTTTCTTTTTCCATTAAGGATTTGACACTTATGGCAATACATGACTAACTTTTGAGTGTCTGGGAAAAGAGTAGGCCAATAGTAACCAGACCTAAGAATTTTGTTTGTTGTGGCCTTCCAGTAGAGGTGTCATCCACATTCTCCTTCATGCAACTCATGCATGATCTTTCCTGCATCATCTTCAAGTAAACATTTAAGCAAAATTCCAACAACATTTTTCCAATATAATACTCCATCTAATATGCAAAAACTCAAAGCTTTTTGTTTCAAGAATCTAGCTTTAGTTTTAGACAAAGAAGGAGGGGCATCTAAATATAAAAGCACATAAATAATGTCAGCATACCAAGGAGAATTTAGAAATGTTTCTTCAATAAAAGGAGCATTAGATTCTTCTATTTCTTCCAACACATCTACCATATTCATGTCTAGTGCTTGGAAGTTAGACTCATCCATAAGTTTTGCTAATCCTTTCCCTTTAACTAGTTTGGTGGGCCTAATTTCTAAGTCATATTCAAGAATAGTTGCAATCCATTTTCCCCTTTTACCATCAGGGTCTTGACTTAGAATGTCCTTGACAACAGTATGTGGAACAAAAGCAATTATGTGAGAGTGTAAAATATAGACCCTAAAGTCTTTTAATGCTTTCACTAATGCTAAGGCTTTCTTCTCCATGATATTATATTTGAGAGGAGCATCTCTTAAGGCCCTAATAAAGAAATATATTGGTTGTTCTTGCCCCAAATCATTCTTTTGAAGTAAAACTGCAGCTATTGTATGCTCAGATGCAAAAGAAAAGATGTAAAAGTCTTTGGTAAAATCTGGACTAATTAGGACTGGTGTTTGAGTAAGAGCTTGTTTGACCAGTTCAAATGATTGTTTAGCTGGTAAAGTCCATTTTACACCCACATCTTTCTTAAGCATGTTTGTAATGTTTTTTAATAGCTCAGCGAGGTTGGGGATAAACCTTCTCAAAAAATTAATCTTTCCAATGAAAGATTGTAATTCTTTGAGGCTTCTTGGATGGCTAATTTGTAGTATGCCATCTATCCTTGTGGGGTCTATTTTGATTCCTTCTTCTGAAATTATGTGACCAAGAAGCTTACCTTCTTGGAGACCAAAGAGTGTCTTCTTGGGATTCAATGACAAGCCAAATTTCCTACACTTCTCAAAAAAATTTCTTAAGTGAGTCAAATGTTCTTCATCAGTTTTTGAAAAAATAGTTATGTCATCAAGGTAAATAATTATGAAATAACCAATATCATCAGAAAAGGCTATGTCCATGGCCCTTTGGAAGGTGGCCCCTGCATTCATTAATCCGAAAGGAATTTTGACATACATAAAGGTGCCCCAAGGTGTGGTAAAAGAAGTCTTGATTTGATCACTTGGGAGCACTAACACCTGGTTGTAACCCAAGAACCCATCTAATAGTGATATCCTTTTTGACCCAACTACCCTCTGAACTATATGATCCATCTTGGGCAATGGGTAGTTGTCTTTTAGGGATGCTCTGTTTAAGTTTCTGAAATCGATACAGAGTCTGATCTCCCCTGTCTTTTTCCTAACAGAAACTAAGTTTGATACCCATTCTAAAAATCTAATTGGTACTATAATGCCAGCATCATGCATCTTTTCAATTTCGAATTTAACTAAAGGTAATAAAAGTGGGTTTATTCTCCTTAGTTTTTGTTTGAAGGGCTTTTGATTTTCCTTCAAGGGAATCTTGTGCTGAATGATGCTGGTATTGTAAGACTTCAGATCTGTGTATGCCCAGGAAAAAACATCTTTAAACTCTTTAAACAGATCAATGTATCGAGATTTTATGTGAGTTGGAAGAGTGATGGAAAATTTAATCATCTTGGGTTCTATTAGGGAGCCTATGTTGTGTTCTTCTACGTTTGTTTCTACAGGCTCCATTTTTGGTTCTTTGGCTACATCATTAAAGTCGAAAAGGTGTTCCAAAGGTGAGAGACCTCTTGGAATTGAACCATTTTTACATTCTAAAACTTCCAGGTATTTTTGGTCCATGTTGTCAATTAACTCTGCCTCAAACGAATTCTCATAATGATTTATATCAGCAGAGTGTGTTATTTCAGCTTCTGGGATTTCTTCGATATATGGACAGTTTTCATTATGGCTAGATTCTGATGTTGGTATGCTGAAATCATTTTCTGATTTCAAGAAATCATCTATGTGTTTGTCCGAATCAAACACTTGCCAGTGATCTTCATTATCAGGCACTTCAGGCCTATGTTTTACCTTTACGCTAAGCTATTCATTTATCTTAGGTATTTGATAGTTACTAGCATTGAAAGCGAGTTCATTTGCTAAATGATTAAATGCTCTAGGAATGAAAACAAGTTCGTATTTTTCAAAGGTTTTCAATAAATTGAGGGCAGGGTTCTAATATTCCCTAAGCCTCGGATTTTTGGCTGAGTATTCTCCTTTAATTTGTTTTATGATAAGTTCAGAATCTCCTAAGATCATTATCTTTTGGGCTTCTAATTTCTTAAGCAATTGTAAACCTAGGAGAAGTGCTTCATACTCAGTGATATTGTTAGTGCATGGGAAATTCAATTTGTATGAAAAACTTTGATTCGTATTCTGGATCCATACGCCTGCACCTGCACTTGCTTTATTACAGGATCCATCAAATTTTATTGTCCACATTACGTTTGACTCATTTTTATTTTCCTGTTGTTGTTGATTGTCGATTTTTTGAAGTTGATTCGAGAGAAAATTCGATTTTTCTGGTGAATCAGTTGGGTCTATGTTCTCTTTATCTTGTTGAGTAATTTCATCTTCGTTACATAAGATAAAGGAATCTAAACTTGATTGAGTAGAATAGATTGGAGTGTTGTTTGGTTTGTCTAGGTTGCTCACCATGTAATTCATGTGAGATTCCCTATATAGTCTTCTGTTTTGGTTAAAAACAGGGATGGTGGCATAAGACATGTCCATTTGAAGGCTTCCTTGAATTTTGGCTCCCCAAGATCTTGATAAGATCATGCCATACTTAGGGGGAATGTCAGCTACAACTATATCCATAACTAGAATCTTAGCAGGGATCTGAGCTAGATTAACACATAAATCTTTGATTAAACCCAAAAATTTGACTCGGCTTGAGTCAAAAGAATACAAATCTTTGTATGGTTTAGTAATCTCTAAGCCTAAGCTCTCCATTACCACCTTGGGCATTAGATTGTGTGAAGCTCCTGAATCTAACATGGCATTGTGTAAAATTTTCTCGTGTATGTTCAAGCTAACATAGAAGGGAGGGACAACCCCTTCTTGGTATTTTCCTTCAACTTCAGGACCAAATAACAACTCAGGTTTATCATCTGTTAGGTTCAAGGTGTCAGTATCACTTCCTAAGTTCAAAGCTTTCAAAACTTGGTTTTTGTACACTTCTTGGGTTACTAGTTCAGCTAGGGGGATGGTAATTTTTATCTTAGCGATCTCTCCCTCAAGGCTGAAAGGAATAATTGACTTGTTTGTATTTACATATGTTTTTTCAATTGAATTCTTTTCAACAACTTTGATTCGCTGAACCTTGTTTGGACTGTTAAATGGGACAGTTTTATTAGGACCACTAGCTGAAGTGCTAGGGGTACTCTGTTCAACATTTGGCCGAATACCTTTATCTTTGTTTAAGTCTGGTTTTTTAGCCAAAATGTTGGTTTTCTCTGTTGTCTTTTTGGGCTGGTTTTCTCCATTTTTCTTTACAGCAATGCTAGTGTTCTTATCCTTTGAATTATCTATGTTTCCCTTGCTCCTAAGATCATATTGTTTGTGTACCTCCATGACTGCATTTTCAAAACCCAATCTATAGTCATCAGAATCTTCATAGGTGTTTGTATTTTGATCATAAGAGAAGAAATATTTTTCTTCTTTAGTGAGGAAAACATCATCCCCACTGTCTGATCCAATCAAGTTTACATGAGATTCTTCCAACCTTTCCAACTCCCTATCTTCCTCATATTGATCTACATAGTTCTGATGAAAAGGAGGAGTGATCTGCTGATCATCTTCCTTGGGTCTGTTTGGAGGTTGGTTTCTTCTAAAATTCTGGTTTCTATTTTGAGGAGCAGTTTGGTTTTGATTTGCTTGTGCTTTCTTAATTATGCTCATCTCTTTCATCATTTCTTCCAACATCCTCTCCATTTTTGAGCTTGAAGTAGAAGGAGTGAACTCCTCTCTAAAAGATACTCTCTTCTCAGTTTTCATTCTTGCTCTCTTCTCCATTAAATTGACTTCCACAGAAAGAGCACCCTTTTGCATATCTTCAAGAGTTGCAAAATATCTTTCTCTCAGCTGATAGGTCATGTCAGAGTCAAACCATTCAGGAAATTTGTTTAAAGCTGAGCCCTGTGGAGGTTTTAGTTCTGGTGATAGTGCATTATAAACACTATTGAATCTAGTGCAGTAAGCTTGCACACTTTCCCCAGTGTTTCTATGGAGGTTCTTGTAGTCATAAAGGACTTGGAGAGGGTTTTTCTTTACTTCCCATTTGTTTAATAATGTTTGATGGAAGGCTTGGAGATCATTAATACTATGGGGGGCTAGGCCTTTAAACCATTTCCTTACTTCTCCTCCTAAGCTCTGAGCAAATAACCTAAGCTTGACAGAATCATCATTAATTTCATTTATGTCAAAGTAGTCATTCATCTTATCCACATGTTGTGATGCAGTTGTAGCATTGTTAGCATCATATAACGGAATTTTGGACTGATAGTCCTATGTAAGGTTGACTAATGGTATAGGAAGGACTAGGGGAGCATACCATGCTGCCATGATAGGCGGTGGGGGTGGATTCACAAGGAGTGGATTAACAACAGGAAAAGTGGGTTGAGGTGTAGTGGTTTGAACAGTGGATGTAGGGTGAGCAGAAGTGGATGGACTAGAAATAGACTGCTGAGCTGATCTTGGATGAGAGACACCTAAGCTGTGAACGAAATGTAAATCAGGAGATTTTTTTTCTCTGCTACTAAGAGGTTCACTTGTTTTAGGAGATGATAGTGAAGACTCGGAATCTAACTGATCTAAATCACCAAGAGACCTAGTTCTAAATGGATTTACTAAGTCAACTTCAGATTTTTGAAGAGCTGAAATATTTTCAGGAACTGAATTAGCTCTGAAGGGTGATCTGAAAACAGTTGATAATTTAATCTTAGGAGACTTTCTAAGGATACTTTCAGGGTTTTCAACTACTTCCGGTGAGTTTGGGTCAGGTAGGCTCTAATATGAATCTTTCTAGGAGCCACTATGTTATGTTTTTCAGACCCAGTTAAAAAATAAAAGTATAACCAAATATGACAATCTTTAAGAGGCTAACTAATCTTTTCAGAAGAAGGAAAATTTTAATCTTAAAGCCTTCTAGCTGAGTTTGTATGATGCTATTAAAACTTGGGGTCTTCCCAGTGGAGTCTTAAGGTTTATTTTTAGGATTGTGGAGTCGCAAGGTGGAAATTTTTAGCTCTTTTGGAGATAAAAGATTTTATGGTCCACCACCAAGTTTATTATGAAGCCAAACTGAAATTTTTTGGGTTTTTCTGAGTTTTATGATCTTACAGGTTATGAGACTGTCCTAAATCTGACTTAACACTTATCTAGGGTGTTAAAACATACAGATTTCACTCTTATGGCTTGGTAACTGCTTCCTGCAAGGTTTGATAAGGTTTAATGAGAATCCTAAGGGTTACTTAGTTTGTCACTTATTCAATTAAGTCCTATCATGATTGCCATTACTTGGTAGTGCTTGAGGGAGGTTACTTATGTTATACTTAGACAGTGAGTCTTTTGTTTTTGAAGATTTTACTTAGTGTCCCACCATGATCGCCATTATGTTGGTGTCCCGTGTTTTGATAGTTTGGAAAATCAAAAGACAAGGCAACATCAGAACCAATGTTTAGAGTTACAGGATCTAGTCCTCCTGTTCTCAGAGAGGGATCTCTCAAAATTTTGTTTGCAAAGGTTTATCTTGTGTGCTTTAAGTATTGGTTTTAGACTAGTTATTAAGTACAGGTGTTTATTTGTTTGTTTGTTTGGTTGGAATGATACAGCAGAAAATGAAAGGCCTAGGAAATATATATAGGACAGAGAAATATCTGGTTCATTTGGAAATGGAGTCAAGAAAAGGTCATAACAAACTCATCAATGGATATGGGATATCAAAGGGAAAATCTAACTTGGCCACAAGATCCTTTTGTTTTTGGAATGAGATGAACATTAATGATTTGGAAAGAGAGTTTTAATTCTCAACAAAGTGAATTTGAAAGCATAATTTGAACAATAAAGAGCTCTTTGATAGACAGGGCTAACCATAAATTCTACAAATCACACCTTTAAGCAAAGAATGATTTTCAAAACAACTTTTAAAATGAAATCTAAGATTTGGGGAACACCCTATTTCCTCAAATATTTTATTTCAAATGACTTAGAAAACATAAAAGATTCACTAATAATTGTAGTCATAGAAGAGGGAACACCTAAAAAAATCTATGATCATAATTATAACGACCTTTAAACCAACTGTTTAAGTGAGGAAAAAGGGCAAGATCAAAACAGACCTCTTTGATTCACTGTAAACAAAGAACTTCAAAGGGAGACTTCAATAACAATTTTTAAGTGGCAGCAGACAAGCAGGGAGAACCATAAATAATGTTGAAACCAACTTTTCAAACTATTAAGGAAATAAACAAGCATGAAGACTAAAGAGAAAGATTAAAGCCTCTAAAATACTTCAGCAGAAGAAAACACAAAACAATGAAGGATGAACAGGTCTAAGGCGATTCCAAGAGTCATTTCTTAGCCTAAAACTTTCAACCTACTATAGTAAGAAATTATGGAACATAATGAAGACAGGGGAAAACATAAAATAGTTCTGAATACTTCACCAACAGCCAAGCTCATGGATCCAATGATAGAGCCTTCCCAGGAACAAGCATGCAACAACATCATCAAGATCTTCAAGACTACAATTTGTTCTTCAACTTCAACGGACTATGTATTTATTTCAAAGAGTTTCAGTATTACAACTTGTGATCAAACAACAACCAACCCCTATCTCATCTTCTTCAGAATTATTTATAGAAGAAATGAGGAGGTGGAAAAGGATAAAATAGCTTCTAAGTTCAATTAATACAGAGTGATGACTTCTCGGCCTTTGAAGGGCTCGATGATGAAGTTTACAGGTGTTTCACTGTATTAACTGTTTTACAATTAATATCAAAGCTCGGTGGGAGATTTATTTACTTTTAGGCTCTATCCAAGATGAAATAACTCCGCTGATATTTGTCTGCATTAGTTTCCTTAGCGGAATTAATTTCTTGGCTGCGCTGTGAGGCAGATATTTCCTTAATCAATAACTACGGCCTCTGTTTGAATGGTTTGAGGCAACAGGTGGCTCTATGGTAGCCGAGAGGAATAAATTTGCCTCAAATTTGATAGTGGAGGCCTTTCTGTCTTTTAAACACTTATGATTTTCTTTTAATTGTGTTTTAATTCAGGGAATTAGGCTTTTGATAATCATTCTTAGTCGTAATTCCCCAAATCTGTCTTCAATCTTCTTCTCTGTTGCGCTCTGTTCTTCAAACTTATACTCTTTAACTGTGCTTTTAATCAACAGTGTCCTGTCGATGTGCAGGGCCACGCTGGGCTTTAAAGGCATGAAAGCCCATGAATCATTTGATAAAACATAGAGCAGACCCCTTTTGGTCCCTTTCCCTTTGATAACCAAAAGGCCAGAAGATCGGGACCTTTGGCTTTCTTTTCCTTCATAGTATGGGAAAAAACCTTCGAAATCTGCAAAACAAAACAAAACATTATGAAATCCTGCATTTTTAGGTTAAACTGCATTGGAGGCGTCGGGGAGAAGCATATTCGTTGGATGAAAGCATCCAACGGTGGAGATCTGCAAATAATAGGCAAAAAGAAGAGCGGGAGAAGAATAAAGCGGAGTGATTTTGGACCATCCAATCCGGACACATGGACGGTCCAGATCCAATCGGAGGATCGCAATCGAGGGTGGTGAAAAGGTGTGCGATGAAAAAATTTCGATGCGATTTCTCGATCGGGAGGGCAGAGACGAGTAAGCGATGGCCGTTGATCTGAGGATCATATCAATGGTGGAGATCGAATCGGAGGGATGACCGATCTGGGGAAGAACTAAATGGACGTGATTTAAAAGTTGTGATGTGATTGGAAAGCTCCGATGCGATGGAGCGTTGGCCGCTTGATCGGCTTTTGATCAACGGCGGGGATTTGTTTTAGAATGATCTGGCGGAAAAACCCTTATAATTTATGAAAACTCAAACTTTGGAATAAAACAAAGGTTTTTATGGATCGGTGGGTGGAAAATATATATAAGGTGGACAGGAACCCGACTGCGGGGCCTTTGGACTTTATGAAATGTGATATGTCTGGGGCATATATAAAACAAAGGGCCAATCACAATCGGGCCATTGGGCCTAGTCTTTCAATCAACCCATTAAAACATTTGCGATGCGATTCGCACTCGGGATCTTTAACACTTGGTCTTGGGTGAAAGTCATATGAAATGAAAAGGTGGGGGGAAATTTTATATGTATAAGTCCTAATCGCATCGGAAATTTTGATGCGGCCTTTTCAATCAACCCATTGTATTTTTCTCCGATTGTGATTGCGCGATCGGTCTTTCAATCTACCCATTTAAATATTCAACACGTGATTTTGGTTTTTTAGTTTAAACTTTGGAAAAATGGGTTTTAAGACTTTATAAAAGAAAAACGGATCAGGAATGGATTATATGGAAATGAAAATACGATCGGGGGTTTTTATATACAAAGGCTAATCGCAATCGGAACTTTCGGTCTATGGCAAAAGACTTGCGCACTTTGAAATTTTGCAATGCGATCAGCGCCGTGAGGGGCTTAGCACCTGGTTCCAGGGTTTAGGCATGTGGGGGAAGTGGTTAGGACTTAGTCCAAGGGGGCTTAAGCCTATAGTAATAAAAAACTTGTTTTTTATGAAATTTTCAAAGTTTTCAATGGATTTTGGAGGTTTCGGTAAAGCTAAAGAGTGAGGCTTTAACTTTATAAAAGTGATTTTCATGAAATGAAGAAAAGAAATCATGAAAACAAAAGGGTTTTATGGAAAAAAAGGGGAAGCAAATGAAGGTAAATTTGGAACAGGGGGAGGGGAAAAATTATTGTTTTGCAGTATTTTCTTCTCATGAAATCAGCAGAATTTCTGAGTATAAAATGGGAACAACAATGAATATTTCTGACAAAGGCATGAGGCCTTCAAGAGTCTTTAAGAGCCAACAATTTTTAGTAATAAAATATGTTCCTTGGAGGCTCAAAAAGTCTTAGCCACCTTTTGCTATAACAAATATTATAGGTGGCTAACAGTCACAAACATGGCATTGTTCGATATTATGGAGGAGCGATTAGCACGGCTTGTGGCTTTGGAGGAAGACTGTTTCAACGCCAATTACCATCAGCAGGTACAGAAGGCATGCGATAAGGCCTGGAATGATCAAAATATTCATCAAAAAACCTTTACAAAGGATGACTTAGTCCTACTCTATGATATTCAGTTTGCGAAACACCCAGGGAAGTTCTGACAGCATTGGCTGGTACGGATGGCGGAGTTGTGAAATTAGCCACCATACATGGCGATATGCTACCCAGCTACATCAATGGTAGTCATCTCAAACCATATCGGATCAAATGACTATATGGCCATAGTAGCTGTATGAAGTGGGCTAGCCCCACCAAGGAAGGTAAGTGCAGTAGGTACCATGCTCCACGCAGCAGGAAGCCGCTGGATTGGTAGCCCAGGGAAGTGCGCCGGCAACATGGAAATAAATTTAGAAGCAATAGACTCAAAATGCAGCAGGTGCGCTGGGAGTGCAAGAGGTATGATCAAAGCACAAGGGTGTGCTGGGAGAACAGGGGTACGCTAAATGCACCCAGGGTGTGAAAACTAGCCGTTGGAACAGTCAAATTGGGTAAAAAGAAAAAATTACCGTTGGATGGAGTGGGTGGCTAGAATTTAATGAGGCAATTTCTGGAGATTTTTCATTGTTTACTTGATGGTAAGTTGCACGTGAAGTTTACGCTACAGTTGGGTGATCACCAAAGCTATAAAATGGGGGAGCTAGATCAGATAAGGGTTTCGTATCACTTGAATAGCTTGTACTTAGCCTATTTGTCCTTGTTGAATATGTGATGTAATAATTTTTGTGCCTATAGCATCTCTTTCATATTTGAGCAACCTACTCCATCTGACAGTAGCAATCCCAAGTTTGTCTTTCGTGCCAGGATGATGGCTACGAATCCTGCTGAACCCTCGGAACCAGTAATCTCGACAGAACAAAGCACTGAGGAAGTGGTGGAGATTAAGTCTGAGGGTGAAGAATTTTTCTCCACCCTTGTCACAAAGAAGGGGAATGAAAAAGCACAGGGCTCAGAAAAGCCCCCAAAACCCACGAAATAGGCTGGAGGGAAGCGTCATACTTCCTCGCGAAATGTAAAATCCCCACGAGCGATGCCCCAGGCACTGGTTGCGCAGGAAGAGGTTCAGGCCGCAAATACCATCAATTGGTTACCTCCTTTTGTTTAGTCGCATATTCCCTCAACACTTACACCGAAAAACCTCGATGATCTGATCACCTACTTGTAGATGCCGCTGACCCCGAGTGAGGTTCCTGTTATTGGTGAACCTTTTGTAAAGCTCCATGAGATCAAATTTGATGATCATGACTTGGCCAACTTGGAGGCCTACCCCGAATTGGTGCCCAAGCTATATCTGGAACGAGTTTAGGAGGATGATGGGATCAAAAATTTTCCCGTAAGCTGGGTATGCAGAGTGGCAGAGTCTGGGCTCCGCATTTCAGCCATTACAATGTCACGGACCGCCTGGTGCGTCAGTTGCTTGCACTGGTCCATGATGGGTGTTTGTGGATCAAGGATTGAATCCTTATTGATGTTGTGCTCATCCATTGAATCACTGGTCTTCCTATGGAAAGGTTGAACCCTCTCGAGTGCGTTGGCAAGAAGTATGAAGGAGAAACTGTTGAATATGTGTGACAAAAATACCATGTAGAGCGGAATACTCGCGGCTTCATGATAAAAACCATCAGTGATCCTGCTACACAGTTGGGTAACATGTTATTAGTGTGTAAAATGATGTGGAAATGTTAGGTAGCCTCTGTCCTCACATACGTAATTCAGATTGTAGGTCAATGCAAAAAAGGGGTTTGTTTCAATTGGTCACAATATTTGTGTAATGAGTTTTTGGCCAATTTCCGCGAATCCCAGGAGCAGGGACGGGCATATTGTTATTCATGGGTGCTACTTCTCATCGCATTGATAGCCTGGGAAGCCCCAGAGGAATCGGTCCTGCCAAAGCTCACCCCTAACATATGCGAAGGAGACCGATATACAAACTTATGGGATTTGAAGGATGCGCAGCATCTTGAGGACAACCAAGTCTTCTAGGTCCTCTTTCAGAGTAGCTTGGCAGCAGCCGTTAATTTCTGACCACGGTTGTCTCTAGCGGTATATGATAGATAAAAATGCATTGTGTCATTCCGAGTCACGATGCACAACGTCCAGATCTGAGCGCACAAGGACAAAGCCTGGACCTCTCTCCCTTATATGGTGGCAGACGAAGAAATCAACGATGTCATTAGGCTCTAGCCTCCTAACTGGAAGATCAGTTTCAAAACTGACATGAAGAGCTTTGCAGGAACCAGGACACCAAAAATAATCCCGCCTGTTGTCATCAAGGATACCGGAGGACCAAGCAAGAGTACTAGGAAAGACACGGGCACAGCAGCACAAAAGGATACGCAGCAGAAGCAGACCACTAAGAAGGACATTGAGGTGAAGACTTAGGTAGATTCACAGCCAGACCTGGGTATAGTAGAACTGGATGCAGGAGCACTTGCTTCCCCCCAAGGCACAAAGCGAATAAGTGAGCCTGTTAAAGGGCCCTGAAAGAAGCAACACTCTCAGCAGATGGAACGAGATGAGACAGTCACGTTGACCGATGGAGACCTTGAACAAATTGTTGATGCATTCACTCTAGCTGTGGAGGAAAGATGGGTAGCCTTAGAGGAATAGCAGAAATTTGCGCTTGACACAATCCAGGCTGAGCTCCATGTGCTACAACTGAAGACAGACACATTGCAGACCAGTGTGACCCAGGTACGCATGCCCTCAGCTGTCAGCAGTGCAGCACTAGTTACAAATGAAAGTCGCTTCTATTTTCTACCTGGGGCAGCCCTTGTGATCAGTCCACCCAACTTGGGAATGCAAGTCCAGGCTAGTACAGAAGTCTAGCTAAATTTAGCCAGGCTACCTCATGAGGCCTTGCAGGGTCTCCACGCCTCTTTATATCAGGAAATTCACCATCGGGACCAACAAGTGCACCAACATCTCGGAGTGGTTGAATAGACAATTGATGCAAAGAATGTCGAAGTGTGCCTTGCCATCGTGAAGCAAACGGAGCTTGAAAACGTGATTCACCAACTCTGCGCAGATGTTACCACAAAAATCCTGGCCAAAGCCACCCCTCAGGCTAAGGTTGAAAGGTTGGTCGCATCACTGAAGGCCTCCAGGGTAGAATTTCAGGTGGTCAAGACATGGATGGAGTAGTAGATTGTCAATCTGTAGGCTAAGTTGTAGCCTGAAACACCTCCGGAGGTACGGGCCCAGCGAACTACTCTGGTCACCGCGGCTATGAACGTCATTACAAGGAAAATCATGTAGGGTGCCCAATTACTAGAAACAGCCATGCAGTTATGGACCAAGGTACAATGTGACCCGATCCTGCGAGGCATCAACCAAGACCTGCGGCAGAAAGAAGAATAGTTTGAGATGTTAGAAGCCACCCTTCCCAATTTAGTTCCTTCTCATCATTTGACATGGCTACGTACCACTCATGCCCTCCAAGCTGATATTGATGAACCTCGACAGAAGAAGAAGGTCCTCGGCGACTGCCTGAAGCCTTGGGTTGTTGAGGCCCTCAAGCTTTCACAAGATGTTGATGTCACGGTTAAGCAGCTGAACTAGACTCTAGAGATTGTCACCACCATGACAGAATGCCCGATTTCAGAAAATTTGGTCAGAATTGCACAGAATGTTGCTACTCAGAGTGAAGGTGTGCTACCCCCATTAGCCGAGGTGATTAGATTATTGCAGGCGCAGGTGGAAACCCCACCATCACAGTGACTCAGGATGAGTCACAAGATTGTGTTGGGGGACTGTTGGAATAGGGTCTCCTAAAGCTGCAAATTTTATCCATTTTTGTATATTTTTTGTAATATTTAGTCTAACGCAAGGGTTTTGGGGTGGGTCAAGGCCCCTAATGCATTGTAACGGTTCAAGGGTAGACCAGGAGTCTGCAAACCACAGTTTGTGGACCATTGGATGCATAGGCTAAATCGGTATAAATTGATGAACCTTTTTTAGTCATAGGTAGGAAAGAATTGAGATTGATGTTAACCTCGAATTGTTAGATCTGTTGTTGGGTTTTTTTGGAAGGACTCTTACTGGCTGTGTGCGCAGAGCTCCTCATTCCTGCTCTGTGCGGACCCTACTGGTTGTGTGCGCAGGCGGTATTTTGGGATTGTAAGAAGACTCTGGTATTAATATATATGCGAAGTGTTGTTTATATCTGATGTGATCTGGATCTATGTTGTTATGATTTATGCGAACTTGGGTTGTATGATTGAGCTGCGAAAGTATCTGTTTGATAGCTGTGAAAGTATCTTTGTTTCTTTTATATGAATCTATAATTTTTTAATTACTACGATTATAGTTGTTGTACTGATAGATTGGTATTAAGCACGTGGATGTGAAGGTAATCATTAGATATGAGCTCTATGATATAAGCTTGTAACTAGATATGTTGGGAACGCAACTCTGCTTGAATTACCTACTCTCTCTTAGGGTGCGGAAACTTGGTTCCAACACCCTCCCATACTATTTCGAGTGAGACTTTGGCCTGCACAAGCAGGTCACTGCCAAAAGGACCAGTAGTATAGGGGTTTGTTGGCAAACCTTAAACCTTTGAACCTGGGTCAGGACCCCTTGAGCCAACAGGAACAAGAATCCCAAAGGGGAATTCCTCAACCATATCCTCGAAACAAACTTCTAGCTCATCGCCTCACGAAGCTTCTATTCATGGAAGCTTCGTTTCTATTTTAAAAATTTTCCAAAAGAGGATCGGCACGGGTCCGAAATTAAGACAGAGCACTGATCGGTGTGGGTCCCAGTGAAAATCTCTGCTATCGGCGTGGGTCAGATAATAAGACAAAGTGTAAATCTTGAAAACCAAGCTTTTATAGGGGTCTTCCAGAAAAGTTGTAAAGGGAGATGAATTGGCAGACAAAGTGTGGTTCAGGGGTATGTATTCCATGCTTTTAAATTACACAAGGGTCATTGTATGGGTCCTCCAAGATCAAGGAATGGGGAGTACAGGGATGGTGACAAATTTCTCTATAACATATGCCCCCTAAAGTATGAAGTTTGAACACGAGTGAGGGGTGAAATGCTTTACGAGTACGTGCAAGGAACCAGACGCTGCTATCAGGAGACCTTGTTGGAAATAATGAGAAGGGGGGTGAATCAGTATTCCTTTCAATTAGAGAATTAGTTAATCTTCAATTATTGTCAGTGTTTGTACAATGATAGCAGTAAACAAAAGGAACAAAATTCACACATTTTTTAAGGTGGAAACCCTCTCTGGAACAAAATCCACCTGAATTCTTTCTAATAATTCTTTAATATTCAACTCCAATTGAAAATAAAGCTCCAAATTCCTAGAATCTAGAAAATCATTCTTCTCCAGCTCTCACTGGATGGACACTCCAACGCTCGAGATTCTTCAGTAGTCAACTAAATGGATGGCCCAACATCCAATGAGCTACAACTCACCCTAGCACCACCCTACCACCCTAAATTTTTCATAGGCTTGAACCTTTTGGTGACTTCATGCACCAGCCTATCACCACCCTACCACCCTATAGAAGAATAAAAGAAGAATGGACTCCCGTACCAGGGAAAATGGTCCACTTTAAAATGATATAGAATGATGTAGAGGAAGAAAACACACTAGACCATAACCCCAACTATGACACAACCACCTAATGATGATCCTAGACCTCCTGACACTGCCTCTTCAACTCTTGGTAGATAGACACGTGTACAATTTTTACAATGAATTAGTACAATGATACCTTTATAATGACTGTATGCAGTGCTGCCTACTTGAAGAATTCATGTGGTGAAATTCTTGTTGCTTTTCTGCACATTGATTGTTGCTCTTGTCATGCTACCCTCTATTGCACCTTGCTTTTCTTTGCTGCCCTAGAAAGTCTGGTCCTTTGTAGCGCTTGACAACACATGATCTAGCTTTTTCTTGCCTTCTAGGATCTTGATATTGAATCTGGTGTATCTCTGTTATTTCAGCTCCCCAATATGTGATTTTCGGTTCTGTAGTATTACTTTGAGTCTTCTTTCCAATGACATATGTTTGATCCAATTTGGATTCTTAAAGAGAGAGTTATGCCCAATATATCACAATGACCTAATTATGGATTGTTTCAGTATAGCAAACTTGTATGGCATGCCACATGTCATTGTTTCTTCATTAAGCTCTGAAATTGATACAGATAAAACTAAATTATGTGAACTATATTTCACTTTTTACATAATCCCAATCTGATACTCAGA
The DNA here is from genome assembly GCA_034641835.2 of Pinus albicaulis. Classification (NCBI taxonomy): domain Eukaryota; kingdom Viridiplantae; phylum Streptophyta; class Pinopsida; order Pinales; family Pinaceae; genus Pinus; species Pinus albicaulis. The sequence goes on from CM076577.1 coordinate 1,164,796,857, forward strand.
GAGAGAGTTATGATGATTTTTCCAAGGTCACTTCTTTGAGATGAAGTTCAGGAGCCTGCAAAAACACTGACTTCCACAAATCATATCTCCGAAAATATTGTGCACCATAATCTAAAATTTTTATAGGAGCTTCCTTAGGATTTTTTATTTGCCTCATAATAATTTTAGCTTATGAACCTTTGTAGAAAAAAATTTAGAGCATAAATTCCACGATGCCCTGTTTCAGATAGCGAAATCCCTACATAAGGAGGATATGAGGATCACAATTTATATAAATGCTTAGGTTGAGAGGCACTTCAAAAAATGAACGTAGGAGGGATTTTAGGAGTTTAAAAATTATTATTTATTTACTTTTAAATGACCCATGCCACAACCCCATGGGGTTTTAATGTACTCACTGGGGTTACAAACTTCAAACATGAATATCTCTCAAACCGTAAAAAATTACGTGGTGTGCCATATATCAACGGAAACATCTCAACAAGTAGAAACCATTAAAAGCATTCTCAACCCATAATATAGTAATTTGGTAGGTAAAAATTAACATGAAATATTGGGGTAGCCCCTAGTGTTGCTTGGGTTGACATGAATGACAACCGTTGATCAACAGACCTACAAATAAAACATAGATACATATACATAACTAGAATATCTTATGAAAATACATGAATCAAGGTATGGATGCAGCCATCCGTAAAAAATACCATGGTATGGTCACAGCCATCCATCTGAGAAGGATCACATATAGACTCATGGTATGGGCGCATCCATCCATCTGAAAGAAACATGTATCCAATCATGGAAAAATCATATCACCTCGCAACCTGGACTCTAGAGAATAAAATCTAGGGTCTTGCGCTCCATCACAACCCAATAAAGTACAAATTCAAGCATGTGAATGAATGAGCTAAAGTTGAACACGCAAGAAATTCACCTAATTACCAGCCAGAGATGAAATCTCTTAACAAGTGTGAGAGATACCACCAATAATGGCAATGGCTCTCAAGGTACTACTAGTACAATCCACAGAATGTGAATAGTGGGATGAAGTCAAACACTCGTGAAATCACCCAATCAAAGGCCAATGATGTGAACCTATCATCGATTGTAAATAACTTGCCATCAGGGCATGCAAACTCTAAGGTACCAGAAAGGAGTCTCTAGATCAACTTCCCGGATAATGAGCTGAAGTCGACAGGAAGTGATCCATCAAAGGAGGGTCATAATGAATCCCACATCATCGACACGAAATAGAGAATGTAATATGAGTGTTAATCAAGACTGAAATAAAGGATCAAGGAATGTACAAACTGCAGAATGATTTTCTCTTGAACATATCGGCGACATGACTCTGGAATTTGGCAGCATTTGACTCAAACAGGTTCAGAGGTCATGTTGACAAGATTGGTAATTGAATGAGAGGCAAACGGATTTTCCAAACCCATGGAGGAAAAATGACAGAGTGAAGATATCCCAACCCGACATGAACTGTAGATAAGTGTCATGTTCAAGAGCAACATACTGCCGACATAACTAATGAATAACTTCCATTTTCCCCCACCATTTATGGCGAGTAACTCTTTATTTTTACATAAGCTTGAAGAGGATAGCATATGCTTATCATATAATTTTTTCCTTTGGACAAATCCATCCTAGTACATTTTACGATCCCTAGAAAGGAGGAACTCAGTTACGTCATGGTGATGGTTTTCGATGTCATTTAGGTTTTAACAAGTCTAACAAAGGAAGAACTCAACATCTTTTCATGTTTAGAAAGTTTGAAAAGAAGTGGAAAAGAAAACTCCAGCAGGTCCCTTTTTGTAGGTAGTCTCATAGATCCGAAAAGGTATAAAACCATATCTGAGAGAACCTCTTAGTCGCGATCAGATAAGGTATTCATTTTTCATAAATAATTTGTCCCAGCCCGAAAAAGGGGTAAACGTATACTAGGTAGATGACGTTTCGCAGCCTTTAATGAGTTCAAAACGACAAGAGCTCAGCAATCTTTTCATGTTTTTAGAGTCAGAAAAGAGCTGAAAGTTGACTCCTCCTGGAGGAACGAGTGGAATTAAGGGTAGCAAATAGTTCCGATGATGGTGGAACTTCTCAAAACAAGTAAAGGTTAATAGGTTGGCTAACAAGACCACTCATTGCAAATGTTCCTCAAGAATGGGTAAAACAATCAAGTGAGGGCATATGATTGGTCAAGCAGATGGTAATGACGGAATAAGAAATACCAAGGCTCATTTGGTAAAATAGGCTGATAAAATGGAAATCACGAGAGGAAAACTAAGAATGGTTTCATTTTTGCACAAGCTTGAAATCAGGAAACTCTTCTTGAATTTGGTTTCATTTTTACACAAGCTTGAAACTAAAACAAATTTTGCTTGAAACTAGTTTCATTTTTACACAAGCTTGAAATGGAAACAAATTATGCTTGAGATTGGTTTCATTTTTACACAAGCTTGAAACAAAGATAAACTATTCTTGAAAAGTTCTTCATGCCCTCAGCATGGTGATTCAATTTGAGGTGCATGCCCCCAAAGCTTCAGCACATTCACCTGATTAGACTGCTAGTTACTGACAGGTGGATCGAGTGAAGGTTCAATTACGAGATCAAGCGAAAGACTCGACTTGGATGTCACGAGATCTAATCAAAGATTCGAATTGACAAGGGAACCTGTTTCCTTTTGTAACGAGGTTGACATAGTAAAAGAACTATCCTCATGACCTAATTCATTTTTTAACGAGGTTGACATAGAAAATGAACTATTGCCAAACAACTTGTTACATTTTTTAAGGAGCTTGACACAAGAAAATGAACTATGCTCCGATGAGGTTGTTTCATTTTTTAAGGAGCTTGACACAAGAAAATGAACTCTGCCCTGAAAGAAGCTTGCATCATTTTTTAAGGAGCTTGACATAATAAAATGAACTCTGCTCCAAAAAAATCTTGTTTCATTTTTTAAGGAGCATGACACAAGAAAACAACCTCTGCTCCAGCGATAAATCATCATGGCAAATAAGAATTCATGGCTTCCAAGAGGTTCTGATTAGATAGGAGAACAACACTCTGGAAGGTAGGATCCAATGCCACCAGTACATGGTGTACTACCTTACTGACTGAATAATTAGTGGACACGGACATGGAACTGGTGGCCACATAATTGACCTGTGGAAGGGAAGATACAACCAGCGGATAAAGATAAGGAAGAGATAATGGTGGACCAGATGTCACATTAGGACCAAATAATGAAAGCTAATCAATGGTCACAATCTGACCTTCATGTGGAAAACAGATCACATGAAAGAGGGAAGAGACAAGTGCACCCATGGCATACGCATAGTAATGCCCCAAGAGTAAATTAAAATCCAAGGTGCCTTGGACCACCATCACGTATATATAGATGGTTTTCCCTCCCAAAGTAATAGGCAACTTCTGAAGGATCCCTAACGGTTGATTGGTTCATTTGTTAAAAGCCAATAGATTCTGTGTAACAGGCACAAGCGATGGATAACCAAAATCTTGCCAAGTAGTTGAAGACAGAACACTAACAGACACACCTTCATCTATGATTGCACTAGGTACAACCACATTGAAGGCTTGTATCGTGATTTCAAAGGGCACATAAGAAGGAAGATGTTATTCTACAAATCGACTCCAATCGAAAGAAGCGATAAAGCTAATTAGAGGGGGGACCATAGGAATAATATGATTACCCCCCTGCATTACGAAAGTGGAAAGGTCTTCCTCCTGGAATACGGGAATGAGATCAGGAGGATCACTTTCTCTAACTGTGGCGATAGGAATCGGAGGATCACCCTCCTGAATCATGGAAACAGGAGGATCACCCTCTGATCCTGGGGAATCAAAGGAAACAAAAATAACCTGACTGGGATGAGACCCACTCTCAACGGAAAATACCTAATGAATTGTAGAGGGAATCAGGTCGACCTTTTTATCAACCAATGATTGGTCAAGAATGGACTCCGGAGACTGAATTTTAGAGAGAGCAGAATCAACTGGAGATGAATCCCAATCAATGGGTTGAACAACTATGGGAGGACTCAAAGAAAAATTTCAATAACCGACAGGAAGACAGGACTCAAAAGCTGAAATCTTATCCAACACTTTAGAAGCTTCATCCATATGAGGACAAAGGTGAATGGGATGGTTCCCTTCACATAACCTACACGGAAATTTGAGCTTACCCTATTTCTTACAAGTCTCATTATCTTTAGCTGAAGGCTCATCATCAGCATGATGCCTAGAGGCTAATGATGAAGGATGAATCGAGCCAATAGACCACAGTTGTAGCACCCTTGGAATACCAGGGCAATCATGAAGAAGGTGATCACCCTCACATAGCTTGCAAGGGAATTTGACTCTGTGAGATGGAGTGGGGGGTTTCTCGATATTAGTTGCATGGGTAGAAACAGTTGTTGATTTTCCCCCTAGATTATTTTCCTTCTTCTTATTTGACTTATTCTTCTTCTTAGCCACCTGGTTACAATAATCTAGACTTTCACCAGGCAAAGAGGAAGAACGAGTTGAAGAAATGGGTGACGAAGGCAAGGGGTCAACCTTAAGATCAACATGGGTTTGACACAGTTTAGGCAAAGGAGAACTTGGTTGGACAGAGGTTGGAACACTCGAGACCACTGAGGTTGAAAATAACCAAACGGGTAAACCAATAGTTAACCCAGGAAGGGGCAACGTCGCCATATAACGGGAGCCAGCACTTCCAAAAGAAGGAAAAGGACCATGACCCTCATTGGACGATGATCCTTAATCGGTAGACCCAAGAAAAGTTTCCATTAGGAAAAACCCCAAATAATCACTAAGGAATATAAATTTAACCAGGAATATTTCGTGGGCAGTCAATTTTAAGACACTGAAACAAAACTCTTCCTTTTCATATTTTAAGAGTCAAGAAAGGGACAAAAGGTGACTCTAGTCGCTTTTAGTTTGAACGAGCTCGAAAGGAAAAGTGCTCGATGATCTTTTCAAGTTTTAAAGAGTCATGGAAAGATCAAAGTGACTACTCAGGAAATCTAAGAAAAAGGGTGTACCAAGCTCCCATGAACTACAATATACACCTTGGTGATCAAATGAAATAGAAATGACCAAGGACTTAATGTACGTGCAGGGAGTCTCCCCGAATTTTGTGTTTGGTGTATCACAGTTACAGGGTGGCAGACTTGGCTTCCTATGGATAAAGGGTTGCAACCTATGATGGTCTCCCTTTATATACTTGATGGTACAGGGAGCACAAGTCCGTGCTAGCGCTGTCTAATGCCAGATGGTGAACGACAGCTACTAGGTTTAATGAGATCGGAACATGTCATTAGCCTGTACCTCTAAGTGTGAGAGTTAAGTTTCAATGCTTCCTTAGATTGATTGAATAAAATTTATGTTTGATCTTGATTTATGTCTCGATTTCAAGGCCCTACCAATGTCATCTAAAAACTTCTATATGCAGCTATATGAGAAAAGAAATCTTTCAATTCGATGAATGCTATCTAGTTAAGGGAAGAGTCTCAAACAATGATGCAACAAATAGTAATATTAAAAATGAAAATTTTTCCAAACTATATGAATTTCACTATCCAAAAGTAATCTAAAACATTCAGCGATGCGAATTATGCAATGTAATCTATGCAAAATTCTCTTTTTGAAAACTATGCAATTGTAATCTATGCACAATTTCCTTTTTCTTTTGAATGAATAAGAATGCACTCAAAGCGACTTTTAGTTTTCAATCATTAAAAATGTAATCTAAGTTCAATGATAAATTTCAAACATTACTTTTCAATTCAACTTGATCTAATGCATTTTAACGAAAAGAAAACTTTGAGAAGAAAACTAAAAGAATGCAAATTTCCTTAATGCAAAAAGGATGCAACCAAACATTAAGAATACAATCTTGTTTTGAACACGTTGTAATGAAATTCCTCAAAAGGCTACAAGACATATTATTTCAAGCACAAAGGGGACTTCCAAAGCATGGGCTCAAAATAAGGCATTCATTCCCTTTTACATCAAGAAATCATACAAAGAATACTTTTCAGCTGAACAATGAGCAATGTAATTTATGCTCGCAAGAAAACAAGCAGACCAAATGAACTTAGAAAGACACTTGAGACTTGATAACTCAATCAACCAAAAATAAAACGGAAATCAACTAAAGATGGCTCACCAAGAAAATATATTGACTCAATCAGCAGGGTGATGTACCGTGAAGCATGCAACTAGGAAATTAATGCACAATCCTAGAAAAAACTAGGATGTTAGGATGCACGTTCCAACAGAATAGACAAAAAAAAAAACCTAAAACCAAGCCAATGAGCCAATCAAACCAACTTGAGTGAAGGGGAGAACATGTAAATTATACAGAGAAAAATACCTGAAGGGAAAAACACATTGGTGAAAGACTTAGGGAAAAAACCTTAATTTTTCACACACACTGGAATTGGTGTGACTTTAGCGGTTGAAACTAGTGCCAACGGCCAGATGGCGTAGATTTATTACTGAAAAATAGTGCCAATAGGTGTGAATGTCAAACAAATAAAAGCGCCAATTCCTAAAAAAGAAAAATACAAAGATAATTTCTCCTAACCAAGACCAGACTCACCACTTCAAGCAAAAACTAATATATTGTAATTGATGAAAAACATAGGAAAAAATAGGGAAATGGTTGTTCTACTAAACTCGTCGAATGACTAAGACCTCAAAGAGTGAAAAACTCAAAGGAAACTCCCTAGTGGAGTAACCAATTTATTGGTGAGGTAAATCCCCTCTATGGACAGAGGCGATCCCTCTAGCCCTAGAGTGGGTCTAGCAACTATAGGAACATACTAACATCGACCTTCCTAGATTGTAAATGAAATTCAGAGCAAGGAAGATGAACTAACTTGTTCTGATGCTATGTTTTCACCTTCCGTAGAAGCTTCTTGATACGTCGCTCTCCTCAAGCTCGATACACGCTGCTACCAACGCCCAATTACCTGTATAGACAATTATCAAGACACCACAAAAAGCGTAAAATCACGACAAACATAAAACAATTACAACCTATCTAACTGATCAAGGAATGCTAGAAATCTCATTATAAATGTAAACAACAATGGAAGATTAAAATCAGTTTCATTTTATTATGATAAAGACAATGGGAGTTTACAACCAAGCCTTGATGTTGTGGCTCTCCTTCGGTAGGTATGTATCCAAGCTGTTTGCAACACCCTCATACACAAAGGTCTAAGATCTCATTATGTTCTTAACACACAAAAACAATCACACTCTGCATTATTCTCCCAAAGCTATAATTGCTTCTCCTCTCTAGCTAACTAAGGCAGCAGAGGTGAAAGAGGTCTCCTTATATAAAAATGGAAGAGGAGGATATGGGCTCTCAAATAATTGGAAAAGAGCTTATCCTTTGGAGTAGTTCCTATTTCTTGGGAACAAGAATCCCAAAGGGGAATTCCTCAGCCATATCCTCAAAACAAACTACCAACTTGTCGTCTCACGAAGATTCTAGTCACGGAAGCTTCATTTCTATTTTAAAAACTTTCCAAAAGAGGATTGGCGCAGGTCCAACATTAAGACAAAGTGTTGATCAGCGCGGGTCCCAGTGCAAATCTCTACTATCGGTGTAGGTCAAACACTGAGACAAAGTGCTGACCTTGAAAACCAGGTTTTTACAGGGATATTCCAGAAAAGTTGTAAAGGGAGATGAATTGGCAGAAAAAATGTGGTTCAGGGGTATATATTCCATTCTTGGAAAGTACACAACAGTCACTGTATGGGTCCTCTGGGATCAAGGAACGCGGAGCACAGGGATGGTGACAAATTTCTCTGTAACAATATGTATATATCAAGGAGAATGGGGGGACGCCCCCTCCTCCTTCTCAACATCCTACATTGTTTCTTTGTGTATGGCTCGTAGGGGATATTTTATTTCTTATTCTACCTATGTAACAACACCCTCCCCCCTAATCCTCACCATAACATTGATTAAGAGGTCACGATTACTATGATGACCCAAGATCGAAGGTTTCATCATGGAAATGGTGTCTAAAAAATTTGATTGTTTCAACTTACTCAAATCTTGAGTTTGACATCACCATTTCATTCCTCTCCTCAAGATGATTCCATCCATATAAAAATTTACCTCAATTTGACCTCTGGATCAAGAGATGTGGCCATTGTAGTTCTAGATAATTAGATACTACCACATAATCATCTCAGCCACGTGGAAACCACATGGCTATACCTCCTAGATAATCTCCCAGTTCTAATTAACATTTGTTTAATTACTTCTAAACCACTCATGGGTTTGGGTTCCACAAACCTACACTAACAACAATAATATTGCCCAATTTTATGGGTTCTTAATTGCCACCAACTTTCCCATTACTCGGGCCTTGTTACTTGACCCTGTCACTTTTTTTCACTTGCAAATGCTCTGAGGTTGACCCTCCATGTTGAATTATGAATGGGGCCACATCGCATCAATGAGAGGAGAGTTGGGCCACATGTATACCATCATGTCTCGGCCCTACATCACCCTTTGCTCCTTGAACATACCTCACTTTTAAACCATCGAGTGCTCACTTCTAGGCTTGAATGTATGGTGGGGTTGTCTTGCACCAATAAATGACCTGTCGGGTCTACATACACGCCATCGCATCCAAACTTACATCAACTTATTAATTTAGAAGCTCAGTGACAAATTCAAACCATGGGATGAGATTCCTCTTTTCGAGAGGACCATTTTTTACTATTGAAGCTCTCAATTTGGACAAGGGAAGGTGTATATTTGAATTAAATCCCACATGTGGACATTTTAAATTGGACACTATTGGAAGCCTATTTTTCTACCCCTACATCACTGACCCCTAGCCCTCATAGTTAGATGTCATTTTCTTAACTTGGGGGGCCCATTTTTGCTATTTTGACCCTTAACCGTAGGATGGTAGGCTTGTGCCCATGACCAAGGGCCTCTAGTCATGACCTTGGCCTCTTATGCCCGTGGATAAACCCCTATTTTTCCCTTTTTTAGCCTGCGACCAAGGTAATATTCCTAAATGACTTAGTCCCTAGGATATCACCTCAATTACTCACTGATTTAAGTTGGCCAGGAGTCCTCCATTAGAATTTTCTCTAACTTCTCGTCGTCTTGAGCATCCACATTCATCCTCCTAGGACCTATCATCTACCAATTTATGTTGGATTGTTTGAGAGGGTCAAGTTAGTCTAGAAAGCCTTGATATAGTTGAGGTGAGCCATATTGTTGTCACGATGAGATCTTGATCCTTTGTTGCAATCTTTCTACCACATTGAAAGCTTATGATGTCTTAGTTTATATGTGAGTGCTCTTCACACTCATCCATCACATCAAGTGGGGAAAGTATGTCAGATTTTGGAGAGTAGACGCTGGAGCGAAGATATAGAAGTGTTGTATCATGTTTTTGAGATTAATGAAGATCTATTTTCTCTCCCTTACATGGTCGTGTTTCATATTTTTTGATTGGTTTTGTTAAACACCATGTTGAAGCACACACATGGTGTATGAGGAAGATGAGCACACACACAAGAGACTAAACACACAATGAAGGATAAGCGTGAGGCTTTCTTATTTTTCCATTATACATGATGTGCATTTATAATACAATGGTGTGACTCTTGGTTTCATATTCCAAGGTCACTTGGACTCCATTGTGACTTTTCATATTCCACACCTACCCATGTAGGATTAGGTGTTCCAAAACCCCCCTTAATCCGAAGGGGTATGTGTGAGTCCAAGAAAAGAGTTGTAATATAAATCTGCAAAGTATACATGGCAGCACTTGGGCTGAATCAACTCTCTGAAATGTTGGAAAAAAGAGGTGGTTTTAGGATGAACACAAACACTGGAACGCAAAACTTGTTGCAGTTCCCGGAACTCTTCCAAAACTGGCAAGAAGCTGAAGGCTTCTGCTAGAGGAATTGTCCCTCATAAAAAAGGGAGACCTTCGACCTAAAAGAACGGAGGTCTACTACCTGTGGTGGTTTTAGGTTGTCCACAAACCAAAGATGATGGTTTTAGGTTATCCACCAACCGAAAATGATGGTTTTAGGTTATCCACCAACCAAAAATGATGGTTTTAGGTTATCCACCAACCAAAGATGATGGTTTTAGGTTATCCACCAACCGAAGGTATGCTCATGGGCATCCGTGTCTCTGGCTACATCTCTGAATCCGGAATGACGAATTGTGGCTCAGGCTCGCTTGAACTGCTGGCTACAACTCTGAACATGGAATGAGAGATTATGGCTCAGGCTCGCTTGATCTATCGTCGAAGCTTGTACATGACCACCATTTTCCCCCCTGTCAGGGACAAGGTGATATGATGGCGAAAACTCAACTGCAAGTTTGCTCAATATCCGTGAACAAGTTCTAACATGTGTCGTAAACATCTTCTTGGCTGCTGATGCCCATTGCCAAGAAGCGATCCATCCAGGATGAATCTTGGTTCTTGCAGGAGGCTTGTGTCTAAAGCATCTGTCTGGAGAATGAGTGTGCCGACCACAGTGCTTGCATGGATGAAGATCAAAACAGTGATCTTTCATATGGCCAACTCGATCACAGTGTTGGCATTTCTCAATCTGTTGTGGTGGAAGTGGAGCATGATCTGAAACAGCTGGAGGTGAACTGTCATTCAAGAATCCGACACTCTGAAATATGATGGGCTTGGTGTAGTCTGGAATATGAAAGGACACATCCTTGTCATATCCAAGACCAGTTCGGTGCTTGTTGTGGACAAGCTCTTCCCAAGGTCTGATGATGGGCTTAGGAAGTGCAGGTTGAAATGCTGCATCTGCATGTACATCTGCTCTAGTACAAGGAACTGAATGTGAATCATCTGCAACTTTATCTTCTTTCTTCTGATGAGAGTCCTTCACAATGTTCTGAACAGAAACAGATTCAGAATGGTGACTCTTTTGCTGAAGTTCTTCTTGTTGGAGCTGAGATTCCAACTGTAAAAACTCAATCTTCTCATGTGCATCTTGTAAACAACTGTGAATTTTACAAAGAGCATCCTTGCTCATTTTTATCATGTCATCAACATTTGAATGAATGAGGTCATTCAACAACATTAATGCCTCATTGATTTTGGCCATTTTCAACAATTTAGGCTCAAAAATGAATGAAAGGGTGTCGGCTTCAACCGAAAATGCACCCGTTTACAATATGATGCAACAAGAAATACAAATGACTCAAGAGGACTTCCAACTATGGAAAGTACAAAATCTGCTCCTCAAATGATGGAGGGCAATCAACAATCCAACAACTCAAATACACTTCAAATCTTGAATGAAGAGGCAAATTCCACTCAAAATGTGAGTTCAATACAAAATCTCTGCAAAATATTTGTAAATCTGTAGCTGAAAACACATGCAAGAGGCCTTTAAGGTAGCTAAATTTTTTCTTCAAAGAGCTGTTCAAATGATGGCAAACTTGTCTTCAAATGTCAAATTCTTCAAAAAAAATCACCCTTATGTCACAAATCACAATGTCAAATCTTCAAATTTCTCTATATGTTCACTTCATTTTCTGATATGCCATTGTCTCTTCATTTCTGCTGTTCAAATTTTCTTCCTCTCTCTCTCCTCTCTCTCTCTGCTGTTTTTTTTTTTTTTTTTTTAATTAATTGAAAATTAATTAAAAAATGGGAATAAAAAAAGAAGGGAATGGGATTAATTAAAGGAGAGAGAATTTTTAAAATGGGTGGGAAATTTTAAAATTGGATGGGATAATGGGTGAGTGGAACTATTAAAAAATTTGTTAATGAATTTAAAAAGGGGAGGGGTATTAATGTAAATGGGAATGAGAATCGAATTAATGTAAATGGGAATTTAAATGAAGGGGTATGTATTATATGAAAAAAGGTGGGCGAATATTAGAAAGGGCGGAGGGGATTAAAAAATTTAAAGATTAAAAAAAAATGAATTGGAGGCGTAGGAGATGAATGTGGTCGAGTGAGTGTAGGTGGAAGACACAGCGTTGGAGCTCGTGGGTAGAGGGTGGAGTTTGCAGTTGGCGCAGGGGAGAATGTATTGTAAAATGGAGAGAGGCGGTGTTATTGGATGGAGGGGCGGTATAACAGTGGTGAGCGTTTAATCGCAGAAGGGATGGGCGTTATGGAAGAGGGGAGAAGATATGATAGCAGGGTGCCGAAGCAAGAAGCTGTAGTGGAATAAGGAGTGATGTGCGTTGAAAGGGGAGCGGCCAGCGCTGGAACAGAGTTGCAGAGGCAGCGGGTAGGGAGAGGGAGTCGTGGGAGCATTTGAGCAGAAGAGAGGACGTTTATAAGCCGGAGCAAGGTAAGAGATGTATGCGTTGAGGGGCGTATTGAGTGGTCGATTCAAAGGTGAGGCGTTGTGTGCATAGATAGGTATGGAGAGGGGTCGTTTGACAGTTGGGTTGAGCGGCGTATGGTGTGTATTGCAGTATGGGCGGATGTGAATATGGGAGAGGTGTGTGTCGATAGCGCAGGTGTATGTGCGTAGAGGGCCGCGGGTTGTGTTGGAATGATGCGCAGGTGTAGGGAGCAGGCGGGTAGGCGTGGGGAGATAAGGGAGTAGTAAGGTGCGGATAAGAGTATGCACAGGGAATGGTGGAGGGCCGAAAGGCCTGGAGCAGTGAATGTTTTTTTTTTTTTTTTTTTTTTTTTTTTTTTTTTTTTTTTTTTATAACGAGCGAGCGAGATAATAGAGAAACGGAACTAGTATTATTTCGACGGCATATATTGAATAAATGCAAACTCGAAATCTAGGTAATCCGGCAAGGAAAATTCTTGAAAAATTTTAGCGATGGAAACCACGATTTTTTAATGGCAATGACGAGAAAATGTAGAATTGCAAAAACTCAGAAATCTTCCAATGAAAACTTAGAAACTTGCAGAGATTTTTCAATGAAAAACTCAGAAATTTGCTTGAAAACCCAAAACTTTTCTTCAAAACCTCACTTTGAACAGTATTCTAGCAGCTCTTCCAAAGCAGAATTAAATAAGCAGAGATTTTTCAATGGAAAAATAAGCAGTGAGAAAACCTTCAGATGGGCAGTGCTGCCTTCTTCAAAACCAATGCTGCCAATTTCTGAATGCTGCTCCGGATTATGAATGTTGTTCCTTCTCAAACCAATGCTGGAATGCGGCAAAATGTCTGCTGCAGAAACTTTGAGTGCTGCAAAAATGTCAAGAATTTTTGCAGATATGCACAGGCCATACACAAATGGCTCACTCAATTTGGAGCAGGGCCAGAAATCGCCCGCTCTGATACCATGTTAAACACCATGTTGAAGCACACACATGGTGTATGAGGAAGATGAGCACACACACAAGAGACTAAACACACAATGAAGGATAAGCGTGAGGCTTTCTTATTTTTCCATTATACATGATGTGCATTTATAATACAATGGTGTGACTCTTGGTTTCATATTCCAAGGTCACTTGGACTCCATTGTGACTTTTCATATTCCACACCTACCCATGTAGGATTAGGTGTTCCAACAGGTTTATCATTATATCATTGTTTACCTAACAATATTCTAAGGAAGATCACTTGTCTTCCTTGTACGTTTGTGATTGTGTGTGGGTATTGAGATCAGAAGCAAATCGGGTAGATCGCTCATGTGGAGCGCAAGTATTATTCTTTGAACTCAAGATCCATCCCCCAAACTGTGAGGAGGCAAGGTAATTTGTTCTTCCTCATAGCATAGATCCAATTGCATGTTGCTTGTGAATTATGTGGGATAGGGGATATTGTATATCTTCTTAGTTGTGCTTGTGTCTGTCTAGTGATCTATTGGACACTAGATCACAAAGCAATAGATCCTTGTGGTTTTTATTGAAACAGAACTGGTGCTTTCAATGAGAGCACACTTGTTTTTGTATCTACTTTGCCTTAGATCTTGATCAGATCGACTTATTTATTATTTGATGAGCTTCCTCGAATTTTTGCAACTATTTTTAACTATTTTTAAGGGTTATTACCTCTATAATTTGATTCTATGTTTTTCATTGCATGAGGAAATGGGTAATTTCATCCTTTGAGCCCTAGTAACAACCTTGTAAGGCTCTACCCACAGCTGAAAAACCCTTAGTCATTTCCTGGCAAGCCTCTGCCCGCGGCCAACCGTTCCCAGGCGATTATGTGCCTGTGGCTGAGGCTTTTAGCCTTATGAAACCCTAGTCTTTTAGTCTAAAATATTTGTTTCTATATTTGAACAAACTGGGCTTACTATTTACTTGTTGGATCTGGTCCAAATCTGTTCTTTTTATTAGTTTTCTTTGATTTAGCTAAGTACCTCTTTAGAGGAATTGCTCTATTTCATTAGGAATCAAGCTTTTTTTTGCTTGTTGATTTGTTGAAAATATACTTGGATCCATCGTTTGTTGTAGATCAGTTGTCTTATGATCCTGATCTGATCTATCTGGATTAATTTGTTCAAGGAATTCTTTGTTTATCATTTCTCGAGTTTTTTATTGAAGGATTTGGATTGCTTTTGAGTTTCATCTCTTGACTTTATTATCAATTTCGATTGGATGTGTTCAACATTTGTTTGGATTTGATCTACACTTCACATTCATATTCTGATAATGTTTCTCATTTTCATCCTTTCTTGTTGAGTGATCTCTTTGATATTTTTGTCATTTGTCTCACAAATGGTGGTGTTGTGACCGGTTGTGCAGCTGTCATATGATCAAGTTCTTTTGAAATTGTTTTGTCCTATTTTATGCCTTCATTAGATATTGTTGAGGACTCTTTGCGTCTAGGGTTCAGTTTAGTCCTTTGTATAACATTGGCCCTGGTGGAGCCGTTGTATTGTAGCCCTAGCTTGATTGACATTGCCATCTTTTGTTCCCACTTTGGCTTTCATTTTTTATTTCTTTAAGTTTTTTTTATTGGGATTTGTTTCCCTAGCTATTTCACTTTTGGAGCACTTTGTGTTCTTTCTTGGGAGACTTGTGTTGGTATTTTTCTTGGTTTGATTTTTGGTTCGTTTTTGGGTCATTCATTCAAATTCTTAGGATATTTTTCATTCAGGAATATTTAGTGAAAATTGTATCTTTTTATACAGTGGTGTGTTATATAATCTCTTTCCCTCTTGTAGCTAGCATTCATCGAATTGAATACGAAAAAATTCATATAGTTGCATTAGGGTGACTAACTAAGATTCCTACACACCATTTCAATTTCACTTCGCTTCCTAATTGTGTAAACAACAAGCACTAAAATTAGCATGATAATAAAATAAACTTGATTCGTATTGTATTTTTATTAGTAGTACACCAACACTAGAGTAGGCTAGGGTCTTGGAGATAGGAGTGTGATTTAACCACTCCAAGACTGCAAAATCAACTTAGTAGCTTGTGGTAGGGAGTAAAATTCATTTGTAGTAGTGTGGTCTGGGAGGCCCTCCTCACAAAAGGGTTAAGCACGAGGTCACACTTGAGCTAAGCAGGGTGACATGAACCATTTCACTTAGTTTTGGGTGGTGCGATATAGCGTAATTGGCACACCTAAAAATGGTATTTATCACTTGGGGACCACTTGAGAGGTAAATCTTAAGGGGGTTTCAGTCTTGGCTCCTTTTGGGGTTAAATTTTTATGCCCTTGCAAGTTGGATTTTCCTACGACTATCCCCCTAGGTCGTGTTATTGTACATGGTGACCATAGTGCCCTTTCTAGGGCTCATACATAGGTGCAGGATTGGGGTCATCTTATTTGTACCTGGGATGTATATTAGTCAGACTCTCTTAGTCCTCTCGGGGGGTGTTCCACTTCTGGGGGAACTTGTGCCAAGTTTACAGCTAAAAGGGCTGGGAAGCAGGTCACTAATATAGTTGTTCCACCACCATCTTATTTTTATTATGGTTGCATGTGCTATCTTCTAGGACTTTTCTAGAGTGTGTTGTTTGGTTCGAGTTCATATTTTGGCCTTAGGGTGTTTGCACGAACTTAATTTTTTTTTTTTTATTATCACCTTGGCTGAATTTTTTCGTCGACGTTCATGACGTCTTCAAGGTTTACTACCTGAACGAAGTATACTTATTTCTCCTACACAGAGATTGCCTTTCAGCGCTCATGACTTAAACCATCACATAGTGTTGGAATATATGTCTGGCCCCACGGATAGTGCTTTGGTTTCTATTGAGACTTTGGTCGATGACTCTGACACTCCTTCCAATCCAACTTTTATTGATCCTTTAGGGCCTACATTATTGTGGTTGAATCATGATCGTTCTTCACCAAATTACACTTACGTGCCTTTATCTACCATTTAATCTATGGTTGATTCTTAGACTTCATTACCGTCTGCCACGCCTCTCACTTCTTCCTAGAGAATTCCATCAATCTCAGCTATGGCTCCCACTAGTTTCCCGAATGTTTTCATGCCCACACCCTCCTCTATGCTGACTATGGTACCCCAACCTAGTCAACAAGCAGGTCCAGGAATTTACACACCGTCATTTTCCCAACCAACTATTCTTGTTCCTTAGTTAGGCATGGTTACATTCAGGAATCCGTGGGGGGGATCATAAGTTTTTCATAGTCATCCTGGGGGCAATGTAGCTTCTAGTTTGTCTTAATATTTGTATAGTTCACTCTTTGGAGGGATGCCACCCACTAGTACCTCTACTGGAGGGGATAATTTACTTGGGGGTAACCTCGCTACCAGTACCGTGTCTTACCTGGGTCATTCCCCTTATGTCGGTCCTACTCTGCAGTCTGGTCCTTCTTTTCACCCTGGGTACAACCCCATTAATAGTCATGATTTTGGGGGTCCATTGCTCTCTAGATTTTTTTTACCCTAGGGGCAACATCCATCTACTAGTTACGTTGGCCCGCAACAACCATTTTCCAGGGTGAACCCCTTTCACCACCATCAAACGCATCCATTGAATCCATTTATGGGGGGGCGCAAGGTTGGTCCGGGGATTCTCCTACCTATGACCCATTTAGTCAAATTCACAATCCATTTATATCCTCCCTTGATTTAACAATCTCACTAAATTGACTAATTACCCCATTCATCATGATCCCTGGTGGCCACCGATGCCCGCCAAATTAACATCTAATATTCCAAAGTTTGAAGGGAATCCTAGGGATAATTTTTCCACCCATATCAGCACCTACCATCTATGGTGATCATCTAATTCTTTGGTGGATGATTCTGTTAAGATTTTCTTGTTCTAAAGAAAATTAACCAAACATGCTTCCAAGTGGTACATCAAGTTAGATACTACATCCTACAGTGATTTTTCCTCTTTAGATCAAACTTTCTTGACACATTTCTAGTTGCCTACTCAGTATGATCTCGACTCTGACCTTTTTTCCAACTTTAAACAAGATGATGCCACGCTTATCTATGATCACAATCATGAGCGGTGTCATCACAAGAGGTTAGTGAGAACCAAGTTACTCGATGAGATTTACGTAAATGGTTCATTCGATCTCTCTGACCTCAAATTTCCAAAGATGTGTCCATGTTTCGATTCTTTATTGAGGAGCAAGCTATTTTAGCTGCCCAATAGTTGTATCTCATATATTCACATTTGGGTATGCTATACGAAGTCTTTCCCAATTCCCCTAGGCCTTCCATTGACCCACCTAAACCTACTCATGGCCCACATTCCTATGGCGTGATTGGGTCGATTTCTGATCCCATGAGCCAACTTGTTGCCCACCTTGGGAAATTGATTGTTACATCTCAAGCCCCATCAAGTGTGTTCGGCTCTTTTAAAGCACTCCCTCCTAAGAATTCCACTGATGCTCATACAGTGAATTCCACTCAACTGAAGAACAACTCTCAAACCAGTGGTTAAAAAAAAAAAAAACATCAAACTACCCAGGAGTCTCAGCCTAATCCTTAGAGCCAGGGAGGGGGCACTAGTGAGCATCACTAAAAAGTCAAGTTCCCTTGTAAAAATTTTCAGGGCGACCACCTTAATCATGAATTTCCTCTGATGGATGAAGTTCATAGGCTTCTTTTAGCACCATCCACTCAAAAGGCTGTTATTTAAACTCATCCATTCCCTACATAACAACAATAAAAAATGATTGCTCAACCTTCTCAGCCCCCACAAGGAGGCAACGAGGGGTCATATTCCCATCCACCTCACAATTCAACCGTATTTATGTGCAAGAAATATGTCAACGTGACCACGCGAACTAAGTCCTATAATGTGCCTGAGACGATTTCTCCTTTGTAATGTTCCCAATTTTAGCCTCAAGCTAAAATGGAACATTATAGTTGCATATTTTTATTTTGTTGAATAAAATGGGTAAAGTAACCCATTCATGTAATAAACTGGAATAAAATCCCTTACAATGTAAAAAGGGATCATCATGGAGCTGGATTTCACACCCTCATGTGCGAAAAGGGGTTAAAATGCAAATGGACAAGGCCTAATTGACCAAGTCAAACTGCGTTGGCATGAGTTGGAGAGCACTAAGTGGGAAAGTGAAATTTTAGTGGACAAATATTCCATGAGGGAGGAAACTTCTAGAGGAAGGAAGGTGAAGGCTCATTGAGTTTAAAAGAGTAGCAAGCAGCTCATTTGGATTATCTTGGATCATTTGATTATTTGTCCATTGAGACAAATTGCTGCCTCTTGCTGTTCAGTAGAGCTGCAGTGCCCTCGGGCATGAGGGAGTCTTGTTTAGGAATTCCTCCCCTTACTGAGTAGCTCATGAAGGATTTCACTCATCCTCCATATTCTAGCATTCAGGCCATAGCATCAACCATCTTCATCAGCGCAGTTTCTGTAGCAGATATTGTGCAGTGTTGCTGGATGTTGTTGGGGAGGTTTCCATACACCATTTTGAGCTGATATTTCAGAGGAGGGAGTTTCTCTACTTCCGGGAGGTTAGTGAGGATGGTTCCCAAGCTTATTCCACTATCATTGGTAGGAAGCCAACCACTTCCATCAGTTACAGCACAGGCCCTCTCATAGACTGCGTTCTAGTTGGAGCACATTTGCAGTGAGGGTTTTGCAGGCATTTCAGAGAGTGAGATATTTGGTGTAAGGATCAGCCTTGCACTTAATATTTCCAAAGGAGAAGTGCTCTTCATCAGCTTCAGCCATTCAGCCTTCTCCATTCCATTCCATGTATTGAGTTGTTGCAGCTACCCAGCAACTCCAACATTTCACCAGTTTTTCATATTTCAGCCAATCCTTCCAGGATTGACTAGAGGTAGTAATTGGGAGGTTATATATTCTCTCCCAATGATATATGAGCCATGTATATGCATATCCATTTTTTTTTCACTCAGTACAGCAGTCTCTCTCTCTATGACTGTGCAGTCCCTATCCATGGGTATTCTGCTATGGAGTAGCACTTGTATTTTGGAATGTATTTTCATGGAAGGCTTCTAGCCTTATTCTTCTTGTTAGTGTCAGTCTAGTCACACTACCATCAGTGATCAATTTTTTTCTTTTGCATTTACATATTAGGAGTCCCATACCAATAAATTTCACCATTCCGCTAGGTCATGGATTCATTGATGGTAGTAATTTTTTATTAGTTTTCCCTCATGTGAAGCTTGTTGATTCTCCTTTCCATGGTCTTTAGTTACGAGTCACTTTCATTCTCAAAATCATGTCAGTAGGTCATAGGATGGGTCTCATTAGTTTCTAGGGTCTCACCATGGTCAAATTAATGAGTCAATTGTCAATAAATATCAACAAGGTCATGAGGAAGTCAATAAACTCAAAGTCACAGCACCTGGAAGACAAAAGATATATTTCATTCATTTTGACGTAATTTTCACCTCAAAACCATGTTTTGAGGTGAAAACATGATATTTTCCCTTTATTATCATTCATTGTGTATTTTTTTCCAGCATATGTAATAAGTCACATTTCAAGAAGCTGCCATCTCCACAAAGTCATCACCCTGCCTTCAGAGACGTTTTCCATAGCATTTTCAGCACCAAATCATCTTCCAAGTAGATCCATCAGAAATATCCTGGAAAGAGCTTTCCAACGGTATACTACACTCTCAAAACTGACTTCTGGATTGAAATTTATGCCTAAGTGAAGTAAAAGTCCCCTATACCCTTAAATTATCCCTTTTCCCACCTTTCCCCAAATTTTATTTTATTAAAGTTTATATTTTCTTTAATAAAATCCCTTTTCTCCCCCCTTCTGATTATAAAATCGCATTATAAAATTATTTAAAACACAAATGCAATTTAAACTTAACCACTTCCCCTCCATACCATAGGACTTTATAATAAACAATTCAAAGTTTATTATTAAAAACCCCCCGCCATTCCAAACCACCTCCCCACCATACTTTCAAACCTTATAATAAAACTTTATAAAAAAGTTTTATATTATAAGACTCCACCGCCTTAAGTGTGCCTGATTGGCACATTTTGTAAGTGTGCCTGATTGGCCCATTGCCCAAGCTCCGATGCGATTGAAAGCCCGATGGCCTGTCCCCCGATTGACTCTGCCCAATGTTATTTTGACCGTCGATCTGACCATCCGATTGGACGGTCCAGACTCGATTGGCGCTTCTGAATCCTTCCTTTCGATTGACCCCCTCTGATGCACATCTTGACCATTGATCAAACCCTCCAATCTGATTGCCCATATGCGATCAAGCCATCGCAATCGGCGACTCCATATATTGTTTCGCTCCCGCTCCCCTTTCACCTCCTGATTCCGATTGACATTTGGGCCCACTATATAATCTTTTGCCCGTCAATTACAAAAGACCTTTCCCCTTTGTAAAATTAAATTTTGTTTTATTTTATTTATACAAAGGTTTTTCCCAATCGCTGCGTCCTCATCGCATCAGAGGTATTGAAATTTTTATGTTATACGCCCCTCTCGTTCTCCTGATTCTGATCTCGCCGATTACCCTGGTCCTACTTTAGCCCTCCGCCCTTTCATATGCAAAGTATTTCCTCCCTTTGTACCGGAAAAAAAACCATTATTATTCACTTCATTGATGATTACCCCATCGGGCCTTGCCAAATCGCATCGGAAGTTTTGTTTTTCATTTCAAATAATATCCTCCCCATTCCCCGATCGTCGATCAGCAATAGCACTATACACAACGCACATTACCGTGTTTTATTATATATTGAATCCCATCCGATCCCGATTGCGATTATAGCGTGGACCCCGCCTCCTTCCCTTCCCTTTTTCCCATTCAAAGAATTAATCTTTTTTCCCTTCACCGAAAGCATTATTTCATTTCAGTTTTATTTCAAAGTATTTTATAAAGGTCGGTTTTCTTCAAACGGAATATCGAAAACAACAGTCAAAGGCTGAGAAATCTTATTTAAAACAGAAATTGTTACAACAACAGCAAAATAGGAAATCTGTTTCCGGATTTCCTATTTTTCCTTCATTCAGTATAACAACGAATTTTCAAAGGGTCGATGTATTGTTGTTCCTTGTTTTCAGAGGCAAAACATTGGTTCTCTTTGCCATATTCAGATTTTAGTTCTGAGTTGTTAAACAACTCCCTCTTTTCATGGATCTATGTTCCCACATTTCAGCTTATTTATTGCAATTGTAAATCATTTGTAAATCAGTCTGTAATTCAGAAGTAGGGGAATAGTGTGGAAAGAAAGCTCTGTGCTCCATTGTACAGTTTGACAGGGAATTAATAAGAGATGCAGCTCTGATTTGTGGGATCCATGTGGTATGAGTTTTAGCATGTTCATATGTAAATTTTTATGTTTCCCCTCTTAGCCATAAACATTTCCTTTTGAATGCTTTCAAGATAGAAAGGTAGGATCCATTTTCATGCCCTGCCTTGGGAAATCATTCATACTTTGTGTTTTTCTTCTGTTTGAAAATGATCCATTTATTGTGCCCTTTTCAGCTTCTCACCATTCTTTCCATCCCATACTTATTAAACTTTAATTGCTAAATATCTTGCCTACCTTGCCCCATGAAATACCCTGTGTCCTGATTTAATTCCCTAGTTTCAGCTATCCCTTTTGTCCCACACATCCCTGAAAAATTCATTCATTTATTAAAAACCTTTTTTCCCCATTATTATACCTAGCCTAATATCAGATCATTATTGCACCTTATTGAATATCTATCTTTACGAAGAGAGCCCTCTCCTATCCTTGTAGGGCTAGCTACAAGGCTGAGCGTGGTTTAGTTGTTACCCTATTTTTCCCTTTTCAGCCTAGGGTCCATTTCAAGTGCTAACATCTCTGGCGACCATACTGGGGATGCGGATCTAACTGTCTGCGAGCTTATATTCTCGGCACTCATCAACTGCATTTTTTCTGTTTGAAGAACAAATCGTATTAAGGTCGTGTGAATAGTAAGTATTAAGAAACCCTGCCTAAGGTTAAAAACCTTGGTTACATTGAACATGACGCTTTTAAAGAAAACTCTGTGATTGAAGTAAAAGCTTGGTTTATTTGTCGACGGAGAGATTGTATTAGTGGGACCCAGCATTGAGTTAACACGTGGAGTTAAAGGGCTTAACCACGGTCAAAGCTCGGTTTGATTTACCAATGGCGGGTTTTGGAAACCAAAACCACCCATTTCACATTGCTTTTGGCCCGGAGCAAAACTACTCCATAAAAACGCGATCCAGTGAAATTTGGGCACGTCATCACCCAAAAACCACCCATTTCACGCGGCTCTCAGCTGTTAAACTTCTACCGTGGAAAAAACGCGGTATCCACGAAGATCGTCCGATTTGGAGAGCGCTAGATCTGACGGTGATTGTGTAGTAAATTGCACAAGTGATATCTCAAGGTATGATCTAGCGGTTTGATATTATTTAATGTTGATTTTATTCATAAAAGGTGAAATACGGATGCGTGGGCCCCTGTCGAATCAAATATATGTCGCACTGGTAGCATAAGTGTGTGTTATGATATAAGTTTGAAAGGTTTAAAAGGATCGCGCCATTGATATATTTTGTCATTACAACTGGAGTAAGGTTCATTTAAGTGTTTAACGTATTCCCCTATGTCACGTTAATCTTTAAACATTTGTTTGAGAAGGAGGACATTGTTAAAGCATTGTTAGAAAAGAATATAACTACAGCCACTTATTCCAGTCATATATTTCTGTTATCAGAGTATAAAGTCAGATCACCCCAGTAAAAAAAAAATTGTAAATTATTTTTAGAGTCTATTAGGCTGAAACAGAATTTTTGTACAGTAGAAATTTACACACGCTGGCTTTAAGAAGATACACCAGGGCTAATCTAGATCCAAATCCTCCCCATGTTTTTGAAAATATAAATCTTATTCCAAGAATTGTCAGAAGACAAGAAGGATCATTAAGTCCCAGACCCATCTTCATATCCCATACTTGGCCTAGTGAGTGTTTTTTTGTAAAAGATCTTTCCTTTGACAAGAATTTTGAGTTTTATTTATTTAGAAATAAGTCTGAAACTAACATTGATAATACATTTTTAGATCCTGAGTTCCTTGTAGATATTGAAGTTCAAAGGGCAAATGCTTCAATTGATGATTACACTTTGAATTCTCCTCAGTCCATCACTTTAACTAATATACCTGAGCCTTCAGAATCAGCAGGAACAGCATTTCCTCCTCCCAATTCATCATCATTCCCATCAGTCAACTCTTAGTTGTCATCTCCTCCATCAACACCTCCCTTAAATCCCAATAATACAAATCCTGTTGTAAATCCACCTAGAGTCATGGCTACCCAGTATGCACCTCTGGTCTTACCTCAGGTTCTCAATAATATGCCTGCTGACTATCAAAGTAAAATCCCCATCTTTGATGCCACCTAGAGCATCACAGCCCAGCAGCACGTTGATAAAATGAATGACTTTTTTTATCTACATGAGGTAGAAGCAGAGAATGTAACTACCAGGCTGTTTGTTCAAATTTTCGAAGGTGAAGTCAGAAAGTGGTTCAGAGCCTTACCCGCATGCTCAATTCACACTTTACAGGAGTTGCACACACAATTTTTAGACCGGTGGGAGGTAAAAAAGAACCCACTCCAAATCCTGTCTGAATATGAGAATATTAAAATAAATGTGGGTGAAACTGTGCAGGACTATTGTTTAAGATTCAATGATGTATATAATGCTATTCCAGCTAACCTGAAACCTCCTGTGGGATTAGCCTTGCTGAAATTTCCAGATGATTTCAATGCTAATATGGAATATCAGCTGCGTGAAAGAGACTCGTCTTCACTTGAGGACATGTAGAAGATAACGGTGAGTGTAGAAGCTAATCTGCTAGCCAAAAGAGCACGCGCCAGAGCTGAAAAAAGAGTCACGGTGAAAGAGGAATCCTCTCCTTCAGACAGAAAAATGGACACCTTGATTCGTACAGTTGAGAATATGGTTGATAGATTGACCATTACAGATAGACCTCAACCTTAGATAATAAATCCAAATTTCATAGAGCAACAGCCACAGTTCAGAATTAAGCAGAGAGAACAAAGAACGCAGGACCAAGCACCACCACAGCAGAAAATCAAAACTCCACTACAATAGAATTACATGCAGGGAATAGAAACAGATGAGGATGATGATCCTCTTATTGAGGCCAATCACTTTTTCACTTTTGATGGTTCCCCTATCTTCCTTACAGAAGAAGAAGAATACCTGGTGACTCCAGACACTCAAAAAGATGAAGATTTCATCTTGGCAAATGACGTTGTATTAGAAGAAGAGTCCGATGACTACCAAAGAGGGTACATGAATGCTCTATCGGCCCAACAATAATATTCTTTGAGGAACAGAGATGTTCAAATCAGTCCCATTCAAAAGAGAAAAGAACTCCAAATGAAGAACAATGCACAAAAGAAAGGAAAGGAGTCGGTTGATCCTTCCTCCAGCAAAGCACCTGCATCTACTAATACAGCAAATGAAAAGAACCAGCCGAGCACGGTAAAGGAGAAAATAGAGAATAAAGACCCTCCTATTAAAGAGGTATAAAAATCTCCCTCCTTTAATTTAGAAAATGAAATTTCTAAACTGAAAGTGTCTATGCCCCTGACTGAGTTGGTGAAGAATAGTGCATATAAAAGTCAAGTGTCTAAAGTCTTGCAAATAGACTCTGTTTCTGATATGGTTAATGTAGAAGATGACTACCCTGAACTTACTTTTGGTCTAGCCACAGAAGAATCTGAAGAAAATGAAGTCCCTCCCTTTTACCTGAGTCTTAGAGTACATGAGTTCATCTTGCATAATGCTATGTTGGACTCCGGAGCCTCACATAATTTGATGCCCAAATTTGTCATGGAGAAGCTAAGCCTTGATATTACTCGAAAATACCATGATTTTTATTCCTTTGACTCAAGTAGGGTCCACTGTATTGTTCTAATCAAAGATTTGGTAGTGTCTTTAGATAAAATCCCAGCCAAAAATGTTTTGATGGATGTAATAGTTTCTGATGTCCCACCAAGGTTTGGAATACTTTTATCTGGGTATTTGGGTGAAAAACTTAAGGGAACCATGTAGCTTGACTTCTCTTATGCCACTATCCCTGTATTTGGCCAGTTGAGAAAGCTATATAGGGAGAAGAAAATGAAATATATGATTACTATCAAAGACAAGCCAGTAAACCATCCCATTAATGTAGTCCATACAGATTTAGAATCTTTTGTCTTGTATTCAGATGGTGGTTTAAATGATATGAACGTTCAGTTGGTACAAGTAGATGAGATACCTGAGATTTCAGAGAATTTAAGGGAATTCCTCAAACAAGAAAAAGACAAAGCAGTAAACACTTCTGAGCCTCTTGCCTGCCAGCAGCAAAAAGACAGTGAACAATGAGAAACCAGCCAAGGTATAGAGCAGAAAGAAACAAAATTCCAGCATCTACAAGAGGAAGAAGAAGGCCTGTGGAGTATGGATTTTGATGGAGTTGTTGGTAAGGATGGAGCTGGTATTGGAATATGGATTAGGAGCCCTATTTTCCAGCCTGAAAAGGTTCCCAGCAATGTTAGGGTATGTACTTATAAGTTGATTTTTTATTTCTATAACAATGAAGTGGAGTATGAGGCTTTGATTGCAGGTCTAAAAATTCTGAAGAAGCTGAATGCAAAGAGGATTTCTGTGTATGGCGACTCCGAGCTGATAATCAAATAGGTGAAAGGAGAATACCAAGCTAAGCATCCGAGGTTGAGGGCATACAGGAATGCAGTCCTGGATATCTTGAAGACATTCCCTGAGTACTCTTTGATGAAAGTACCCAGGATGCAGAATCTTATTGTTGATTCTCTAGCCACTACCGCCAGCAACCTGAAGATTCTGATGAACTCCAGCAACAAGTTTGAGATCTATGTCAAACATAGGCCTGTTTTTCTAGACAATTTAAGGTATTGGCAAGTATTTTGGGATGATAATGATATTAATGCATTTTTTCAGGGTGATGGAAAATTCAAAGACACTCCAATAGAAGGTGAGTATGAGGTTGATGATCAAGAATTGGAAGAAAATCAGATGGACATATTGCAGCTGAAAGACAATGTCATTCCTAGAGGTCTCATACCTCTAGAGGATCGTTTTGACCAGCATGATGTTGCAAAGAAACCAAGCCTGGTACCTATTGAGAAAGTAATTGAGGATCTGAATCTTGGAACACCTAACAAGCCCAAGTTTGTGAAGTTGTCAAAGGCATTTTCCCCTGAGGTAAAGGAGAAGTATGTTAAGTTGATTTCTGAATTTTTTGATGTGTTTGCATGGGATTATTCAGATCTGAAGGTGTATGATAAGAACACAATCCAGCATATTATTCCTATCAAGCTGGATCAGAAGCCATTCAGACAAAATCTGAGAAGAATCAATCCAAAGCTATTTCCATCCATCGAAAAAGAGGTAAACAGGTTGTACAAAGCATGTATCATAGTTCCCATTAAATTTCTGACTGGATTTCAAATTTGGTCTCAGTGCGTAAGAAGACTGGAGAGATAAGATTGTGTATAGATTTTTGGAATTTGAATAAGGCATCCTTAAAGGATAATTATCCACTTCTGAAGATGGACCATATTCTGCAGAGAGTATTTGGAGCATCTAGGATGTCGCTACTTGATGGCTACTCAAGCTACAACCAAATCTTGGTGCATGAGAAGGACCAAGATAAAACTGCCTTCACAACACCCTGGGGAACCTTCCAGTATGCTAAAATGCCATTCGGACTGAAGAACGTTGGAGCCACTTTCCAGCATGCAATGGAAATTGCTTTTGCCAATGAAAAAGATGTTTTTATTGTTGTTTAGTTGGATGATTTGACAGTGTTTTTAGGTTCATATGATGAGCATTTGCACCATTTGAGAGTTTTTTTTTAGCGATGCAGAAAATTTGGGATTTCTCGCAATCCCAAGAAGAGTATTTTTTCCATGGATGAAGGAAATTTGTTGGGGCATATCATCTCTAAAGATGGTATCCGCATCGATCCAGCTAGAGTGGAAGCAATTCAGCACATATATCTTCCACAAAACAAGAAGAAGATTCAGGGTTTTAATGGTAATCTCAACTTTTTGCACCGATTTATACCCAATCTGGCTGAACATCTGAGGGAAATGACTAACATGTTGAAGAAGGATAGCACTGTCAAGTGGAGTGAAGAAGCTATCAAGTCATTCAATCTGGTGAATTTTGCTTTGTCCAATGCCCCAGTTTTGATTAGTCCTGACTATACTCAATATTTTATCATATTTTCATTTGCATCAGAGCATACTATGGCTGTTGTTTTAATGCAAAAGAGAGATCGGGTAGAAAATCCAATTTCCTTTTTCAGTAAAACTATTATAGATGTTGCTTTAAGGTATAATATTATTGAAAAATAGGCATTGGCTCTTATCAAGGCATTGAAGGATTTTAGGGTCTATATTCTGCATTCACATGCTATAGCATATGTCCCTAACGTAGCAATGAAGGATGTGTTGATGAAAACTGATCCAGAAGGTCGAAGAGGTAAATGGATAGTAGCTATGTTAGAGTATGACTTGGATATCAAGCCCATGAAGTTGATAAAAGGCCAAGGCTTGGAAAAATTTATGGCCCAATCAAATCTGCATGCCCTAGATATAAACCTCATTACAGCAATATCAGAGGATGAAGATGAAGGTTTTCTTGTGCTCGTTTCAGATATTTTTTTGCAGTCTCCTTAGTATTCAAATATTTTTTATGTCCTTCAACATCTGTCACCTCCTACAGGCATGTCTAAGAGTAAAGGTAGATCTTTGAAACTTAAATCTACTAAATATTGTATTTTAAACAATGCTCTATATTGGAAAGATCCAGGAGGTGTTCTGCTAAATTGTTTGGTTGAAGAAGAAGCTCAGAAGGTAATGCATGGTTTCCACAAAGGTGATTGTGGGGGTCATTTGTTTTGGAAGACTACAGCTAACAAGGTATTGAGAGCAGAGTATTATTGGCCCACATTATTTTCTGATTTATATAAAATAGTTATGAATTGTCATGAATGCCAAATTTTCCAAGGGAAGAAGAAATTGCTTCCACTTCCTTTAAAACCAGTTTCGGTGAAGGCTCCATTTCAGTAATGGGGACTCGATTTCATAGGAGAAATCCATCCGGCATCCTCAGCACAGCATCGATGGATATTGACAGGAACAGATTACTTCACTAAATGGATCGAGGCCGTCCCAGCTAGGCAAGCTACAGACACGGTAGTTATTCAATTCCTAGAATCGAATATTTTATCTCGTTTTGGCTGCCCTTGTAAAATTGTGACAGACAATGCAGCAGCGTTCAGATCCAAGAAGATGGTCGATTTTTGTGAGAAATACAACATCACGTTGGGACATTCGACATCGTATTATCCACAAGGAAATGGCCTGGCAGAATCATCGAACAAATCACTGATAAATATAATTAAGAAGATGCTGGAGGCTAACAAAAGAAACTGGCATCGCAAGCTCATCAACACTCTCTGGGAAGATAGAGTTAGCAATAAGAAATCAATAGGTATGTCTCCTTTTGAACTAGTTTATGGTACTAATGCTATTTTTCCTACATCTCTTACAGTCCCAATTATGAGATTATTGCAAGAATTTGGCAGTGAGGACAATGAAAATCAACGAAGGATCAATTAGATGATCCACCTTCAGCAAACAAGAGAAGAAGTGTCACAGAATGTGATTCAATTGCAGGAGAAGATAAATAAGATCTATGATCGAAAGACCAAAGCAGAAAAGTTTCAACTGGATGATGTAGTGTTGAGATGGGATGCAAGAAATGAAGATAAAGGGAAGCACAGTAAGTTTGACAACCTCTGGAAAGGACCATACAGAATTTCAACATACAGGGGACAGAATGCCTTCTTGCTTTTAGAGATGGATGGCCAAGATTTCCCTGGTAGGCTTTTGAAGCACTACCATTGTTGAAGACAAAGGATCAAAATCTATGTCATCATCATTGTATATACCATGTTATGTTTTATCAGAGTTCAAGTACACAGTCATTCAAGTTTGGGGCCCGAGGTGAAGGCTATAAAACTTGGATGACATGTGTATGGTTTGGTTTGATTTCAATTTTTAGTCTTATTTTGAGTCAGAGTCAGTCTGCATCGTGTCATTTTTTAGTGTTTTGAATCCATGCCCAATGGATAAGGCTACTTGGTCTATGGTGTTCTTGGCACCTCTAAGGAGCTACCATCCCCATTGGAGCCATTGTTAGTGTCATTCTAGTCACACTGCCATCAGTGATCAAATTTTCTCTTTTTCATTTTCATATTAGGAGTCCCATAGCAATAAATTTCACCATTCCGCTAGGTCATGGATTCATTGATGGTAGTAATTTTTCATTAGTTTTCCCTCATGTGAAGCTTGTTGATTCTCCTTTCCATGGTCTTTAGTTATGAGTCACTTTCATTCTCAAAATCATGTCAGTAGGTCATAGGATGGGTCTCATTAGTTTCTAGGGTCTCACCATGGTCAAATTAATGAGTCAAATGTCAATAAATATTAGCAAGGTCATGAGGAAGTCAATAAACTCAAAGCCACAGCACCTGGAATATCAAAGATATATTTTATTTAGTTTGATGTAATTTTCACCTCAAAACCATGTTTTGAGGTGAAAACATGATATTTTCCCTTTATTATCATTCATTATGTAATTTTATGCCAGCATATGTAATAAGTCACATTTCAAGAAGCTGCCATCTCCACAAAGTCATCATCCTGCCTTCAGAGAAGTTTTCCACAGCATATTCAACACGAAATCATCTTCCAAGTAGATCCATCAAAAAGAGCCCGGAAAGAGCTTTCCAACGGTATACTACACTATCAAAACTGACTTCTGGATTGAAATTTATGCCTAAGTGAAGTAAAAGTCCCCTATACCCTTAAATTATCCCTTTTCCCACCTTTCCCCAAATTTTATTTTATTAAAGTTTATATTTTCTTTAATAAAATCCATTTTCTCCCCCCTTTCGATTATAAAATCGCATTATAAAATTATTTAAAATGCAAATGTGATTAAAACTTAACCACTTCCCCTCCATACCATAGGACTTTATAATAAACAATTCAAAGTTTATTATTAAAAACCCCCCGCCGTTCCAAACCACTTCCCCACCATACTTTCAAACCTTATAATAAAACTTTATAAAAAAAATTTATATTATAAGACTCCCCCGCCTTAAGTCCCTTTCCCATCGCATCGGCACATTTTGTAAGTGCGCCCGATTGGCCCATCGCCCAAGCTCCGATGCAATTGAAAGCCCGATGGCCTGTCCCCCGATTGACTCCGCCCAATTTTATTTTGGCCGTCGATCTGCCCATATGATCGGACGATCCAGACTTGATCGGCACTTCTGAATCCTTCCTTCCAATTGACCCCCTTCAATGCACATCTTGACCATTGATCAAATCCCCCAATCCGACAGCCCATATGCGATCGGGCCATCGCAATCGGCGACTCCATATATTGTTTCGCTCTCGCTCCCCTTTCACCTCCCGATTCCGATTGACATTCGGGCCCACTATATAATATTCCTCCTGTCCATTACAAAAGTCCTTTCCCCTTTGTAAAATTAAATTTTGTTTTCTTTTATTTATACAAATTTTTTTCCCAATCGTCGCGTCCTCATCACATCGGAGGTATTGAAATTTGTTATGTTATACGCCCCTCCCGATCTCCCGATTTCGATCACGTCGATTACCCCATTCCTACTTTAGCCCTCTGCCCTTTCATATGCAAAGTACCATTATTATTCGCTTCATTGATGATTACCCCATCGGGCCTTGCCAAATCGCATCGGAATTTTTGTTTTTCGTTTCAAATAATATCCTCCCCATTCCCGGATCACCGATCGGCGATAGCACTATTGCACAAAGCACATTACCGTGTTTTATTATATATCGCCTCCCATCCGATCCTGATTGTGACTATAATGTGGACCCCTCCTCCTTCCCTTCCCTTTTTTCCATTCAAAGAATTAATTTTTTTTCCCTTCACCGAAAGCATTATTTCATTTCAGTTTTATTTCAAAGTATTTTATAAAGGTTGGTTTTCTTCAAACGGAATATGGAAAACAACAGTCAAAGGCCGAGAAAGCTTATTTAAAACGAAAATTGTTACAGTAGTAGCAAAATAGGAAATCTGTTTCCGGATTGCCTATTTTTCCTTCATTCAGTATAACAGCGAATTTTCAAAGGGTCAATGTATTGTTGTTCCTTTTTTTCAGAGGCAAAACGTTGGTTCTCTTTGCCATATTCAGATTTTAGTTCTGAGTTTTTAAACAACTCCCTCTTTTCGTGGATCTATGTTCCCACATTTCAGCTTATTTATTGTAATTGTAAATCATTTTTAAATCAATCTGTAATTCAAAAGTAGGGGAATAGTGTGGAAATAAAGCTCTGCGCTCCATTGTACAGTTTGACAGGGAATTAATAAGAGATGCAACTCTGATTTGTGGGATCCATGTGGTATGAGTTTTAACATATGTTCTCTCTTCGTGTTCATAAGTAAATTTTTATGTTTCCCCTCTCAGCCATAAACATTTCCTTTTGAATGCTTTCAAGATAGAAAGGTAGGATCCATTTTCATGCCCTACCTTGGGAAATCATTCATACTCTGTTTTTTTCTTCTATTTGAAAAGGATCCATTTATTGTGCCCTTTTTAGCTTCTCACCAATCTTTCCATCCCATCCCTATTAAACTTTAATTGCTAAATATCTTGCCTACCTTGCCCCATGAAATACCCTGTGTCCTAATTTAATTCACCAGTTTCAACTGTCCCTTTTATCCCACACATCCCTGAAAAATTCATTCATTTATTAAAAAACATTTTTCCCCATTATTATACCTAGCCTAATATCAGATCATTATTGCACCTTATTGAATATCTATCTTTAGGGAGAGAGCCCTCTCCCGTCCTTGTAGGGCTAGCTACAAGGTTGAGCGTGGTTTAATTGTTACCCTATTTTTCCCTTTTCAGCCTGGGGTCCATTTCAAGTGCTAACACTTTTGGCATTCATTGTATCATTTGCTATTGTTACTTTATAATAAAATGGCTCAAGGGTTTCCATACATTTTGGCATAATGTTTATTCACTGCTTTTTCCAGTTTATGTCTTTATATTGTTGCAGCTGCATGTTTGGGTTATCTTGAGAGATTCCCAATCTTGTTGTATTCCCTCTTCGGAATATTGTCCCTTGACAATGCTCTATAGAGAGAGTCTGATAGTGGGCCAGGAAGCCTCTAGAGCTCATCCTTCTTTATGAAGGTGACAAATCCAGTAAATGCCCCTTCAGTCTATCTCTGGAATATATTTTCTTGTCGATTGAAAATGTTTATGAAAAAGGAACATTGCATCCTTCCAAGGACTCACCAGCTCCACCTAGTTCCACTAGACCTCTCACTCTAAATAAGCCTATAGAACCTATCTATCGCCCCCCCAAGGGTATTTTACATAAGAGAACACACAAGCCTACTGCTAGGGTCGCTCGGCCTTATAGTATTATTGAATATCTTTCCCAGGTTCCTTGTGGCATGTCTACCTTGGAGGTCTTGCAAAATTTTCCTCAACAATGCAAAACCTTGTTGTCTTCCATTGGTGGAGTTGACCTCTCTAACTCTGGTGTCATTGCTTTTAATGCCAAAAAAGTTGCTCCTCGTCTTGCCCATCAGATTTATTTCTAGATTATAATGTGAGTTTCCCAAAATAATATCCATCAGACTCTGGTAGGTGAGGTCTCTTCCACATGTGTCATGTCCATATCTTGTTAGAAATTTATTGGTGCTCCGTCTCTCGTAGCATCTAATACCACTCTCCAAGAATTTGATGGTCACAACTTCACTCTTAAGGGTGTCCTACCACATTTCGCTATCAAGTTAGGGGGTAAAATGGTACATGTTAATGTTTAAATCGTCAACACTCCTTTATATTATAACCTACTCCTTGGTCGTAGTTGGTTTTATGCCATGACCGGAGTGGTCTCATCTATGTTTCATTACTTTGCTTTCCTCATGAAGGAAATATCATCGCTATTTACCAACTTGACTATTGTGTTCCATTGGCCCAGCTTTCCACTACCATTGGAACTACTATACCACTTTTGGGGGACCATCTTGGTCAATTTCAGATTGTTAGGGCTGGAATTTTCAAAATTTTCATGGTTATGGGAATTTTTCCTCAACTTATGTCGCCCGACACTCCTTCCTCTCCTACCATTTCCTGCTGCCATATGGTCTCTTCTCGCACTTGCGGACCCCATGTTCTTGATGATCCTTGAGTGGTGTCTGCTGAATCTGATATTGATTCATATGGAACGTCCATGCCTGTAATTCCATCGAAGCTTTATTATCAGACTGTATAGCTCACTTCTTCACATGATGAGTCTCGCCCTTCTGACACCTAACGATTTATTCTCACCTTCTTGGGCTATTGACTGTTCTTCCTCTTGTGACTTTCTTGAATTCTCGTTATCGTCTGATGAAGCTATTAAAGAAGTCATGTCTATCTTTGATCATCCTTGGGAACCCCTTCATCATCGATCATCGTTCCTCTCTAATGTAGAGGTTTTGGATGAGCCTCATCAAATTCTGAGTTCCTCTAGCATTGCTAGTCCTTCCTCACATTTTCAATGGATTTTATCCATTTCTTTAGAAGAGAACTTGGCAAAAAATTATTCTACCATTCCGATCAATATTTCCATGAAACCAGGTGTCGTGGAAAATATCTTAATTGGGGTTAATTGCACTCCCTCTGAGATTGCCACTTATATCGCCCTTTTCAAATAATTTTACAATGTTTTTGCATGGTCTTACAAAGAAATGTCTGGCATTGATCCATGAATCATCCAACATGAAGTTAAGATATCCTGGAGCCAAACCTATTTGGAAAAATATTCAGCGAGTTAACCCACATAAAACAGCAGCCATTAAATCCTAGGTGCAAAAACTTCTTGATGTTGGTTTTATCTATCATGTCCCTTTGATGGAATTGGTTTCTAATCATATTCCCCTTGATAAAAAGAAAGGAACTATCTGTGTCTATGTGGATTAACATGATCTTAATCTAGCATGTCCTAAGGATAATTATCCTACACCATTTATCAACTAGATCCTTGATGTCTGTGCCGGTAACGCTATCTTTTCCTTTATGGATGGTTTCTCTGGCTATAACCAGATCTAAATTAAACCGGAAGACCAACATAATACTACTTTTATCTCTTTGTGGGGTACATTTTCCTATCATAAACTGCCTTTTAGTCTTAAAAATGTTGGGGCTATGTTCCAGCGGGCCATGTCATATGTGTTTCATGATATCAAACACATCGTTGAAGTGTATCTTGATGATCTTACTGCTCATTCTCTGCTTCGTGGGGACCATCCTACACATAGTCTTCTTAAAATATATATATATATATATATATATGATTTTAAATATCATATATTATATTAATTATATTTATATATATATTAATATTATATTTGAAAAAAAACTTTATATATACACATTTTGATTTCCACACATTTTAACAACCCAAAATTCCAAATATATAATACGTTTGTATTAATATCACATGGTGGCATTTCATTTTATATATGGTGGAGGAGTTAATTAACTCAACGTGGAAAATATTTATATGGTGGGAAATTAAAATCCATTGCAAAGTCAACATAAGGTTGGATGCATATATTTAAATGGTGAACCTTACGTTCGTTAATATATCACGGTGGTGGGGTATTCAATATGACCAAAGTTTCAAAGTCCATTAACGAAGGTTGGAGCGCACATTTTAATGGAGCGTTTCATTTGCCAAAAATGTGCATATGGGGCGAGGTCGGGGATCACCCTCGACCTCCCACACTACAATCCGCCTTGTTACCAACGAGCCACCACCCGGAAACTTGAAAATCATTGCGGGGAAATTTTATTTAATGTCGATTTCAGATTCAATGGAGGAGCAGAAGGGGCCAACCCCGTGGGCCAGCCCTCCTCCACATGACCCTTTCATGTGCCTAGGACCTAAGCGCCCCACTAAGTGCCCAGGATTAGTGCGTAGTTAACATTAATTAAGTGCAGTTAGCATTAATTAATCTCCAGATTAATTTCGCGGAGATTCTGGCAACACCTTCAAATCTGGCACCACTTCCAAATTTGTCAAGGTTAACTAGCAGTTTTCCAGATTTAGAGGCAAAATCTAGGGAAAACTTTAATGAGGCCTATCTTAGTCAATTTTCAACTAATGTTTGCTCAAGGATAGTCATTCTTATTATATTGGCATGCTCTGAATCCATTGGAATATCTTGTAGAGGCAATGGAGCTCATCTAAGTGTGTTTTTGGTCGCTTGAAGAATTTTGAAGCCTAGGGCCACCAGGAGGGAAGGCCATGCCCAGATCAGAAGAAGGCCAAATAGAGTGAATGAATAGTAAATTTTTTATTTATTTAATGCTATGAACACATTGGTATAGTTTATAGAGGTTTCGTAGCACATATGAAAGTGATTTTGTCACTTTGGATATTAAATAAGCCCATGGCCAAAGGGATTAGAGGTCAAACCTAGAGGAGTTGGTAACCAAATTTAGAGATTAAATAGTAATTTTTGGGTTATTTGAGTGTTTGGAAGCCAATGGTGTAGTCAGAAAATCCATTTCAGCAATACTTGTGCTTTTAATCATACTTTTGACTCATAATCCTAAGAGGACCTAGCTAGTTAAAGTAGGTCCATGGAGATGTAGCCCAGGAGGGGTGAACTCCATCATCATCCATTGTGTTATGTGATTGTTGTGAGTCGTATTTATGAATTTAATTTTCTATATATGATTTTTTAATTGTTAATTAACTCATAATTTGATCCTTAAAAACACATGAAACTACACACATAAACCCCTTCACAAATTATTAACATGAGACGATCCTTAAACACATTTTTAATATTGATGAAGGAGCTTGCATAGAAATAAAAAAATTTCCCATATTCAGATCAATTATCCATCTACACATGCTTGAAATTGTGAATTCGGGCCTCTTGAGAAACAGCGCAGCAAGTACTCGTTGTGTTTCTGTAGAGTGTTTTTTACTATGTGCACAAAAAACTCAAAAAACTCAAAATTTTGGTCTTTTTCTTCTCTAGTTTCTATTATGATTTCAAGCCACCAATGAAGCATCTTCCAAGATTTCTAGGTTATCCTTATTTTTTATTTTTCTTAGGGTCTTCTTGAGCTTCTCTTCATATTCTTAACCCTAACCTTGCAAACCATGTTTCTTGAATAGTAATGCCTTGCTATATTCCTTTGCATAGTGGTATTCTTGTTGGCCTTTTTAAATAGATTTTCCAAATGTTCATTTATTACCCCAAGAAAATACTCCCTTTCTTCTTCAATTTCATCAGTTATGATGCCATTTATGTCTTTGTGGGCTTGAGGAGGAGATGGCTCTTTTTCA
The DNA here is from genome assembly GCA_034641835.2 of Pinus albicaulis. NCBI lineage: Eukaryota > Viridiplantae > Streptophyta > Pinopsida > Pinales > Pinaceae > Pinus > Pinus albicaulis. The sequence goes on from CM076577.1 coordinate 1,164,833,754, forward strand.
TGTTTTTCCTTTCTTGTAATTTCTCTAGCTTTAGGCCTAAATGTTTCATCTGAATGTCCTTATCTTCCAATTGCTCCACATCAATTATGGCTTTACCTTTATCCTTTTATATCAAATTATCTGCTTGGCTAGATGATGGAGGGTCATTTTTTGGCTTACCCTGCTACATTAGGCTTAGTTTCAATTACCTATTTTCTTACTGCAAGAAAACCACCATGAAATTGCTTTGGCAAGATCATCTTTTAACTCCCTAATATGTGCCTCTTTTTCCTTCATGATGTCTTCTGATGGCTTATCTCCATGTTTCTCTTCTTCTAGGTTTGCTATTTCAAGTTCAAGAGCTATCTCTTCTTCATGTTGCAAAGGTGCATCATCTCTATCTCTAGGTGATTTCGCTCTTATATCTTCAACCTACACTTCTTCAATGACAACCTCCTTGGATAACCTTCTAGCCTGAGATCTAGTTTTAGGCCTAGACCTAGGCATCTCCTCTTATGCCTCAGGAACAAAGACCAGCTTCTTACCTTTCTTATCTTCCCTTGAAATCTTTGTTCTAGGTTGAGCTCTTTTCACTGATGGCATACTTGATGTTTCAACTCCCTGTGGTCGTGATGGTGATGAAGGAGAGCTTTGACTCTTTGGCTAACTTGAGACATGAATAAGTGCATCTGACTCAAATAAGTTTTCCCATGACATATTGACCTGTGCCAACTAGTAGAGGACTATCAATTTGACTAGATAATGATGGAAACTACTTTCTTGGTGATTTATTCATTTGGATTGAACCTTCTCAGTAATTTTCACCAAACTTATAAATAGATAGTTGGGTAGGTTTAGGGGCTTGATAGAAGTGAAATTCATCAATAATATGATATGATACTAATATGACCTGTTAAAACTCCCATCACAAGTGAAATACTTTACGATAATCTTCATCAAAGGGATGTACTTGTCCAACAACTATCTGCTATGAAATATATGAGAAGGGAATTGCTTGTATTGTGATTTCAAGAAAATTTTATAATTCTCAAGGTCTAAATCCATCCCTTTGAACTGAATTTCACCTTCATTAGGGATCTTGGTTGTTGAAGATATGATCTTCGTTGACACCATAAATTTTACCCCTGCAATTTTGACATTATATCTTTTGAAATTGAGAGAAAATAAAATTGTTAGATCTGGATTATAACCCACCTCTCTCACTTTTCTACAAAACCCTAGACAACTTGCCTGCTCAAGTGACCTTCTTATAAAATCTGATGAATTGACCTCTTGCATATGAATGGGATCATCTCTTGAGATATTTCCTCCTTTGAATTTCATCTTTTCACTGGTCTCTGCCATGTTTGACTTTGCTTCTGACATGAAACCCTAATTTCACATAAGAATGGGTAAGGGGACTTGAGCTGCAAAACAAGGGTGAAAACGTAGCAAGTTGAGAGTATGGAATGGAGGGGATGGAGGGAAAGGAAAAATATGAAAAAAATATGGGGAGTAGGGAAGTGTTCTAGGAAGACAATGAAAGTGAATTTCTTCAATTTGAGTGAGGGAAAGGGAGTGAAAAAATGAAAAACACAGTCCTAGTCTAGAAGTGCAACAACTAGCTAGGGTAGTGAGAGAAAATGATAAAATGATTGAATTTAAGTGTGGAAATGGTGGGAAATTTCTTATGAGGGATATTCGGGATGTGTAAGCTTGAAAAATATGAAATTCCTTTTGAAAATAAACCAAAGACAATGAAATTTAAAAAAACGCAGCAGAAACCTTAGGCAAATGATTTTAATCAATTCTCTGAAGAAATTTGTAATATTCCAAATAGGAAAACGATAGCAATACAAAACATACACGGACTAAATCTACATAAATATGGAAAATACATTAAAACACCATGAAAAGGGCCAGAACTGCTGAGCCATTTTATTAAAATAATGGAGATGAAAAATAAGTACAACAATGGTCAAAAGATAGCGCTCTAGTTGGCTAAGCTGGATGGAATGGCCCTCAGATTCTCCCACCCAAAACATTGTTCTACTTTTTCTCTACTAGAATATCCCTCTACGCTGCCCTACTGGAAATGCTAGAAAACGTTGTTGCTAACTGAATAGGGATGCATAGATGAGGTTGATCTAGTGCTCAGAAAATTTTAGGATTTTAACCACAAGTTGTACTCAAAAAACCCAGAAAAAACCGAAAAATGATTTCCCGAAAGTCTAACTTTGGAAAAATCACCCTCTTAGGGTTTGAAAACACACAACTGCTGGGTATGCAGAGTTATAGGTTCAACTGAAAGATAAATTGGATGCAACTACTCCCCAAAGCATAAATATTGAAGGGATGATCCCCTCCCTAGATTTCAAGCAGAAATACCTTCTAATTTCTCCCTTTGTAGAACCCCTCTGCTGCTGGACTGTGTAAATCACTGTGTGACTCTTGTTGGAATGTGTAAGTCACTGGGTGACTACGTTGTTATGGGAGGGTCTGCATGTGGCATGATTCCCATATACTAAATTAGCTCCCGTCGAACAATAAAAGTCCTCTCCTGAGCGGGCACTTGAAATCCCTCGAGGATGAGTTTGGGATCTCCGCTTGGAGACACCTGTGTGCTAAACAGCAGCGCAAACTCCACTAAACAGCTAAAGCATGCTCAAGTCGTAAAGACCAGAAAATCAAAATATGCAAGAATGATTTCAATGGTTTCCCTCACCCCCTTATTATTCTTTTGAAGCCATACATCCTTGGATCCACTCATTAACTATGCTACTACTTGGCCCCTTGACTTTCACACTTGTTGCACATCCACTCATTAATTGTGCTGCTACTTGGCCCCTTGGATTTCACACTAGCTACACTTCCCTCTTGGCCTCTTGGCCCCATAATAGTTGTGTTGTCCACATTAGCTCTAGAAAAGTGGTTTTATTCTAACTATTGGGTTTATGGGTCCCTTCACCCTTTTATTTACCTACTAAACTTAAGGAAAAAAAAGAGTAAAGAAAAATATATTTCTAATTAGTTTTCAGCTAATTAGGAATATTAGAGTCCTCCCTACCAAAACATTTCTTGTCCTCAAGCAACTACAAAGATAGATGTTGCAAAATTATCTCCCCCTCCCAAGTGGCATCCTCATTTGGAAGGTTCCTCCATCTGACCATATATTCCTTGACTACCCTACTCCTTATCTACCTCTCCCAAGTGTCTAAAATGGCCTCTGGTTATAAAACCAAATGCCCCTCATCATCAATAGGTGGGAGTTCCCCAGTGGCAACCACCTGCTACCCAAGAGCCTTTTTCAGGCATGAGATGTGAAAAATTTTGTTGATACTGCTCCCAGTTGGCAGATCCAACTCATATGCTACCTCCCCAACACGTTGGATCAGTCTGTATGGCCCATAAAAGCAGGGTTTGAGCTTCTCATCTCCCTTCCGCTTCAACATAGACTTCTTGTATGGCTGAAGACGGACGTAGACCAAATCATTTACCTCAAATTGCCTCTTCACATGGCCTCAATTTGCATACAAATTCTGTTGGTTTTGCATTGTATCCATGTTTTCCTTGAGAGAATAGAGTATGTACTAGCTCTCCTAGATCCATTCCTTGGCCCTGGGAGCCTTGCTTGCTACATCATAAAAGTTTAAAGTATCATAACCATATAAATCATAAAATGGAGACATGTCGATCGACATGTGAAATGTTGTGTTGTAACAGTACTCTCCTAAGTGAAGCCAATGCAACCATGCCTTCTTCTGCCATAATACATAGTTCCACAAGTAGCCTTCCAGCCACTTGTTTACTATCTCTGTCTGTCCATCCGTCTGTGGGTGATAACTGGTACTGGGTGTCAACTTAGTACCCACCAAACGAAAAAGCTCCTACCAAAATTCACCCCTGAAACAGTTGTCCCTGTCACTAAATATGGTCTTGGGAAGACCATGAAGCCTAAAGATATCACAGAAAAATAATTCAGCCACCTGTGAAGTAGTGTACCATGTGGAGATGTTGAAGCAATGTGCATAATTTATCATCCAATCGACAACCACATAGATACAATCCTTGCCCTACACCATAGGCAAACCCGTGATGAAATCCATGGAAATGCTTTCCCAATTCCCCTCAGGAATGGGGAGTGGTTGTAACAACCCCGCAGGATTTCTCAACTCCCCTTTGTTCCTCTGACAGAATTCGTACTCCCTAACATGTCGAAGTACATCCTCCTTGAGGCCTCTCCAAGAGAACATCTCCCTGATGGCTTGGTATGTTTTAGTGAACCCTTGATACCCTAAAATCGGTGAGTCATGTGTTACATGCAATATCTTCTCCTTGAGCTGTAAGGCCCCTATCAAGAAAATCATGTCCATGTAATAGATGACCTCATCCATCACCCGATATTGATCATCGATCACCTGTCCATCCAATACTTCACAAGCGAAGTAGTACTTGGAATAATCTACCAACAGTTGAGCCCTCTAATCTACATCAAGGCTCATCAAAGACAGTTTTTTTGGCCTCCGAGACAAGGCATCCACCATCATGTTTTTCTTCCCTTTGACATACTCGATGTCAAAATCGTAGGCCTAGATTTTGCTAAACCAATTTTGTTGTCTCTCCTGCAACTATTTCTGCTCAAGGAGGAACCAGAGACTGTTATGGTTTATCCTTACCTGAAATTTGTTACCCACCAAACACTGCCAAAACTTGGCCAACGCATGCATGATGGCTAACATCTCTTTTTCATATATTGAATACAACCTCTCACACGGAAATATATTCTGATTCATGAAAGCTATAGGATGGCCCCCTACATCATAATTGCACCAACTCCCTCTCCTGAAGCATCACATTCCAGCACAAAGGGCTATGTGAAATCCGAAATTCCAACACCGGACAGTTGCTCATCACCTCCTTAAGTCTGTCAAAGGCCCTCTGTGCAGTTTCTGTCCAAAAAAAGGCCCCTTTCTTGGTGAGGTCCATGAGAGGTGTTGCAAGCTATGAAAACCCCTTGACAAACTTCCTATAGTACAAATACCCAAATTTTTGTCACATTCTTTGGTTTTGGCCAATCCTGAATGACCTAGATCTTCTCCTCAAGGACCCTCACTCCATCCACTCCAATGTTGTGCCCTAGGTAGAGCATCTCTGTAAGTCCAAATTTGCACTTGGATAGCTTGGCATATAAATGTTTCTCCTCCAAGATATGCAATACAGCCTTAATATGCTGCAAGTGTTCCTCACATGTGTGGCTATAGATGAGAATGTTGTCAAAGAATACCAGCACAAACTTCCTCAACTGACCATGGAATATGTGGTTCATATAAGACTAGAAAGTGGATGGAGAATTGGTCAACCCAAATGGCATCACCAAGAACTCGAAGTGGCCATAGTGGTATCTAAACGGAATCTTGGCGACATCCTAGTCCCTCACCTTGATCTGATGGTACCCTGACCTCAAATTGATCTTGGAAAATAACTTTGATCCCCTCAACTCATCCATTAGCTCATCAATCCTAGGAATTGGGTATCATTTCTTCTTGGTTTACTTATTCAGTGCCATGTAGTTGATGCACATCTGTAAGGTGTCGTCCTCCTTCTTCAGCAACACTACGTAGGAAGTAAAGGGGCTAGTGCTGGGACGGATGTGTCTCAATTCCAAGAGCTCATGGATGGCTTTCTTAATCTCATCCATGTAGGCCTTATGGTTCCTATAGGGAGTAGTGATCACTGCCTGGATCCCCTTCTCCAACTCAATAGTGTGCTCGAACCCTCGGTCTGGCAGCCTCCCCGGTGGTATGTCCCCAAAGACTATGGGGTAGTGATCCAATATAGACTGCACATCGGGGTGTACAGAGTGCCCTATGACTCATGCCTCTTAAATACGTAGCTTCACTACCCACTCTTTGTCCCCCTTCAAAAAAATTTCCTCCATCCGATGTGCTGAGACTTTCTGGGTTGAATATATGTGCATGACTCTGATCATCTGGTGCTTCCCACTCTTCTTTTCTATCCACTCCATCTCCAATGTCATCCAATTTGTAGTGACTTTTCCCAGTGTAATCAGCCACTTCACACCCAATATCACATTGATGTATGGGATGTCAACCACAAAAAAATGATTTGGCACCGTATATGTTCCCATGGTTACTACTAATGTTGGAACATATCTCATGCACTGCATGGTCTTGGCACCTAGAAAAAATACAGAGAAACCATCAAAACTCTCGGTTGGTTTACCCCTCCTCTGTACTATTTGAGAATCGATGAAATTATGTGTGGACCCACTATCCACCAATATCGTAACACATTGTCCTTGGACCGTTCCTCGAACTCTCAGTTTCAAATACTTGCAAACTCATTGCAAGGATGCAAGGACTCCTCCTGTTGGTGAAAATTCTCCTCCTTCTGTTGTTGTTGTTGGTGGTGGTGGATCTCCCCCTGGTGCATCGACATTGGAATCTCCTCCCAACTCCTCATATGCCTCTTCTTCTCCCTCACTGTCGAAGAAGACCTCAATGTAGTGTGCCTTCCCTGCGTCACAACGATGACCCAGCACCCATGGCTCCTGTGAAGTGAAGTGTTAGCCATCTATAAAATCTGTTATATCTCATGATGGCTAAATTAGTCTTTCAGTTTTCAAGAAACAAATTTGATGAAAAAATTGTGACTTCTTGAAACCTAATTGTGTTCATTATCTTTCAGAAATCCATTTCATTGATAATCTTCATTCAAAATCCTTCAAGTAGTCCTGCTGTTAGAAAAGAAGACTATTTCAGACCTTTTTCCATGATTTTCACCTTCACAATTTCCTCCCAAAGTCCCTCCATTTCACCCATTTTTCACCTACCCTAAATGATATTTTCCTTATCTAAAAAATCCCCTTTTCTCCCTCATTTGCCATGTTAGCTCTCTATAATTTTCAATATTGGAAAATAAAAACTACAAAGGCTACATATGAACTACTTTGGGATTCTAGGATCTAGCCCTCCTGAATCCAGAGAGGGATCTCTCTATGAGTGAAAAGATTGATTTATCTTTAAGGCTTTTGAATGTGATATTAGGCTAGTTATGAGGAACGAGGTTTTTTTTGTTTTTGGTTGGGCAAAGATATGTGATGGTGAAGGAAGTCTAAATGAAGGGTGAAGGTGAATGAAAGTGAAAATTGATTCAGTTAACAAGATAGGCAAGAAGCATCTTCAATCCATTGGGCTATGGAGTCATAGTAGGATTTAATTGAAACAACAAGGTTCAAGAGTGGTCCATGGGGCAAGTCATCTATGTCTAAGGATCTCTTTAAAGTTGATTTTATGGAATGGAATGAAACAATAAGAAGGGGAAACAAACAAATGAAGAACAAAGAGCAGCCTAAGATCAATTAAGTACTTTGAAACTATCCTGCTTTCGGCATACACTTAAAAAGACATAAAATTAATCTAAGATCAGGTAAGTACTTTGAAACTAGCCTGCTTTTGATGCACTTTCAATAGAAAAAATTTAAAACACAAAAAGAATAGCTTAAGATCAAGTAATGACTTTGAACCTATCCTGCTTTCAGCATATTCAAAGGGAAACTTTTCAAAGCAACCGTTGGAGAAGAAACTAGAGGACAGGGCTCACCATAGACTTCCCTAGCTCTGCTTTACTTAGTAAACTTTCAAGATAGTACATAAGATAACAAAGAATATTCTAAGATCAGGTAAGGACTTTGAACCCAGCCTGCTTTCAACATACTCTTAGGGAAACTTTCAGACAACCTTTGGAGATAAAACTAGAGGACAGGGCTCACCATAGACTTCCCTAGTTCAACTTTACTTGGCATAAACTCAAAATCACATTCAAGAACAATGTTTAAAGTTTAGACAGTAGAACGAGGGAATGCCATCATTCCTTAACTGCTTGGACTATATTAAATCATTCTTAAACAACACAATTTAGGAAGAAAACATGTAGATAAATCTTATCAGTAAGAGCAGGGTACCTTTGATAGTAAATCCTAACTCTGTAATTGTTGTTCTTTATTAGAGAAGATGGACAGAATGGAAACATAAATAAAATAACAATTTACAATAAGAAAAACATCACCGTTGACATAGACCAGGATCCCACAAATCATCTTGTATTTGATGCTTCAAACCAGTTACAATCTTCAAGTCCAGTGGATCTCTATAGCTTCAAACTTCTCATCTCAACTTAGGTATCTTCAATTAAAAACAGAGCTTACAACAGCTTCAGTAAACTATTTACAAGCAACAGATATACAATGACCAACATTATCTCATCTTCTTTAGAAGTATTTATAGAAGAAATTAGGAGGTGGGATGTGATAAAAGATCTTCTAGGTTCAATTAATATAGTTTAATGCTTCTCGGCCTTTGAGGGGCTCAATGGAGAAAGTTTCTAATATTTCCTCTGTATTAATTGGTTTATATTAAGTATTAAGCTTGCTGGGAAGATTTTGTTGACTTTAAGGCTCTTTGTTATCCTTGTAATAACTCTGCTGACAGTTTACAATAAGTTCCTTTGGTTGAATTAACTATTCAGCTGCATTGAGGCAAATATCTTCTGTTCCAGTCATAACTATGCCTATTTTGAATGCTTTGAGGCTACAGGTGGCTTTTGGTAGTTGGTGAGGATTCAATTAGCCTCTGATGTGGCAGTGGAAGCTTCTCGAACTGATAGATATTATTTTTTTTCTTTAAACATTGTTAATTTGTTTTAATTCTGTGTGTTAGGCTTAATTAAGCCTAATTTCCATCTTTTGTTCTTCAAAATGTGTTTAATTGAGAGGATTAGACTTTTGATTTGCTGAAAGTGGGCCTTAATCCTCCAAAATTGCATAAACAATCTTCAATTCTTCATCTCTGTTGTGACTAGATCCTTTAACACCGATACTCTTTGCTTGATTAAAATTTGATGTGTCTTGTTGATGTGCAGGAATTACAGAGGTTTTATAATGGCGCCAGTGCTCATGAGGCACTGATGAAACATAATTCGAAACCCTGCAGAGTGATATTTTTCACGCATAAAGGCCTGGGGGATCGTCATCCCCGGCCTTCAAATTTTCTTTAAAATAATTGAAAAACCATTAAAACCTGCACAAATAAAGAATAATTAAGGAAATCCTGTGGGGAAGGGTTCAGACTGCTTCAGAGTTTTTGGTTAGATCGCAGTCGTTGGATGAAAGCATCCAACGGCGAGGATTTCTCGCTAGGTCAGATGGGAGGCAGTTGGATAAATGGTGCAAGAGATTAATTCCGGGCCGTTGATGCATATTGATCAACGGTCGAGATCAATCTGGGTTTTATAATGCGGGGGGGGACTTTATAATGAAATGGGGAAATTACAAAGAAAATGGGAAAAAAACTCAGGCGGAAGGAAAATGTGTTAAAACGAAAATTTTGGGTTTCTGAAAGATTCTGGGCCGTCGGAGTAGATCGACCACAGAGATCAACGGCGGAGATTTACTTATAAAGCCCCTTGGAGGATGGGTGGAGGGTGATGAATTAGAAGGTGAGATTAAACTGGGACCGTTGATCTGCAAAGATCAACGGTGGAGATTAAAAATGACGGAATGTAATATAAACGGAGTAAGGTGGTTTCGGCCATAGAAACTACTATTTTCTTGTGATGAAAAGGAAGGAAGGCGGTTTTAAATTTTTGAACATGATATGCGTTACTGGCCGACACGTGGCCTTTTAAAACCACCCATATCACGTGATTTGAAAAATTAACACTCGGGCTTAAAATCATGCGAAACCGCGCGCTGGCCGTCAGATCTGGGGCATTAGATTGGATAGTCATGAGGAGAGCACGATGGCAACAAGATGCAAGGACGGAAAGAGGTGGGGCAGGGTCAAGGCATTTTTAACCTGGACCATCAGATCAGGGAATGGACGGCAGAGATTTGATCTAGGGAAAGGTAGGACCCAAAGGAGTTGGGCCTATCGGGTAAAATATGGACCGTCGGATGAAACAGATCAATGGCTCAGATTCAATTTTGGGGTTTATGAAATGGGATATGAGGTGAGGGGTCGGGTGGATAATGGATCAATGCGGGCCATTGATCTACAGAGATCAACAGTGGAGATTCGCCGAAGAGGTTACACTATCGGGATGGACGGCCCAGATGCAATCAGAAGATCGTGATTGGCGGGGGAAAGGGGTAAAAAGCGTCGATGCGATTGAATAAGGACCATTGATCTGAGGACCAGATCGATGGTGAAGATTGGTTTGTAAATGCCAAAGGCGAAAAAAAGGGCTTTGGGAAAGAACAATGTGGGTTGTCGAATCTGGGTATGGCGGAACAGATCGATGGCTGGGAAACCATTGAAAGGTTGCCAATCAGAGGGGGGAAATAAAATATTTTAAATGCATCCAATGGAAAACTCTAATGCGAGATCCCGCATATCGTTGATTCGTTTAAATCAACAGTTGGAATTCACTCAACCAATGAACCGGCGAGTTTTCTTTTAACATAGGAAAAATGGGTGTTTTATGAAATACAAAGGAAAATTTGTATCGATGAGGGGTTTTTATAATGCTTTAGCGCCCGATTATGGGGCTTGGGGTTATATGTAAAGACAAAGGAATCAGGAGTTTAGAAGAAAAGGGGCCAATCGCAATCGGAGATTTTAATGAAACAAAAGAAATGTGTTTCACATGAATGCCCCGATTGCGATAAGCGCCCAGGGCCTTAACGCTTGGTTCCGGTGCCAGGTCACATGGTGGGGAAGTGGTTTAGGGCTTAGCCAAAAGGGGCTTAGGCCTATAATGTGAAAGTGGGTTTTTTACGATTTTTCAAGGATTTTCAAAGGATTTTGGGGGTTTCAAAAAGGTTTAAAAAGGAGTTTTAAACCTTATTAAAGGGGTTTTTATGAAGGGAAGAAGGGAAATGAGGGAAAATAGAGGAATTTCATGGGGAAAAGGGGGATAAAATGGAGGTTAATTATGAGTGAAAGGAGGGAAAAAATAGAGTTTTTGCAGCAGTCTTTTCTTCAGGAAAACAACAGATTTTCAGAATTGAGAGGGAAACAGCAGTGAAGATTAATTCAAGGATAAGTCATCTTCATAAGACTTCAAGAACTAACAATTTGGCAATAAAATTGTTTCTTGAAAGCCGCCATTTGATATGAAAAATTTTTATAGGTGGCTAACAGCGGCTCCAACTTGGGATGGTAGCTCCTTGGAGGTGCCAAGAACCTCAGATATGTCTTCTCTGGAAGTTGACCAATGCCTCATCCTTTGGGCTGAAATTTTCTTCCTTTTCTGATCTTATTTTCTTCTGAAAATGTTAGCAGCTATGAAAATCAATAGAAATTTTGTCAAAACAAGCTTTCTACCTACCCAATCCTACTGATCTAACGTTTTTTTTTCTTCTTTGAGAGTGCATTTGGATTGGCAAACTCTTTTACAAACATTTTATTCTTTTGAAAGCAAAAAACTAATCTAATTCTACTTCTTATTTCTCCATGAACTCGGATTAAATAGTTGAGTTCATAAGCTTCTCTACCTAACTACTATTTGTTAGGATTAGACTGTCTAACAGACTTTTATTCTCTAACTTCTAAAACAAGAAATTTAAAAAGCAGCCAAGTCAGGATTGAACAGTCTAACTTGTTGCTGATCTATGGCATAAAAACAAGTTGCACATAGATTATTATTTGCAGAAAAATTAAATCAAAATGGTGAATGCTTAAGATCTAAAAGTTTTAAGCACATCCTTCTCTTTTCTTCAGCTCTGTTTTTGAGTTTGTTTGAGTTGTTCTCTGTTGTTCTCTGGTTCAAGTTTTGGGCTTATTAGAACCAGTTTACTTCTATCTTTGACTCAAAATTTCAACAGTTTAGAGTCATTCTTCTTTTGAAAACTCATAGGTTCAGATTTTGAGCTTTTTTGAACCTTCATTCTTCTATCCTAATCTACCTAACTGATAAGCCAAGATTAAACTGTTTGGAAAATTTATTTCACTAACGTATCAGCAGTAAATTTAAAACTAATTAGTCATGATTAGGCTGTATGAATAACTATGAGTGAGTTTCTTAGGAGTGGAATTTGAGATTGCACACTTTCAGATTTTATTTCTTTTTTTGGTATGGGGTTGTACCTTTCTTGTTTTTACAATCTGCGCTCTTTTCTATCTTCTATTGTTTTTGTATTTTTTCTTTTTCTTGAAGACAAAAATCAACAACTATCTAATTGCTCAAAACTGAGCTTTATTGACATTCCTATATAACCTATTCTAATTTGGAGTATTTACATCCTCATATGATACAAAATTGCCAATGTAGCCAGTTGAGTAATGTAAGAAAGAAGAAAAAACTACGGCTGTTTGTCAGGGGTATCCATAGTACATTTTAAAAATTAATCTTCAAAACCAAGGCTATCACAGAAGGTTACAGATTTTCATGTCTTTGGCTCTTGCAAAGGATCCATGCTTGATAATTTGAGCCAGTTGGGACTTCCACACACTCTTCTAGAGGATCAATAAAGAAAAGATGAAGATTCTCTTCTTTTTGGCCCTCCATGTCTGGTAGATTGTCTGCTTCCAAGACTTCAGCTTTGAGGACTATATCTTCATAATGTTGCTTGGAAGCATCATCATCCTTAATCTGAAAAATAGTAAGCAGTGAAATTTATTCTTTCTTTAAATCTATGCTTGCTTATGATATAAATTCAGGTTCTTTGGATGACAGATTGACATTAGTGAAGGGAGAAGTTTCTTCTTGAAAATATGGTATATCCTCAGTAGGATAGTCTTCTATTTGTTTTTCTCCTTCAAATTTTTTCCAGTATCTTTTATTATTTGGGACAGCTGGTCTGAATTTTTCTTGAATTGTATATTTTTTGCTCTCCCAAGGTCTGAGACATGGACTAGCCACAAGGGCTAATCCACTAGAAAAACTGTTTTGGTCTTTAGGAACAAGGATAAAATGGAATTCTTTAAAATATTTTAAAAAATCCATGGCATCGTTCTTATAAGATTTAAGTCCAGGATGTTTAACCATGCATTCTTCTTTCACTTGCCTAATTACCAATTTTTCATTTCCATTAACTATTATCTTCTGGGCTCCTAATTTCTTCAATAAATGTAGCCCTAAGAGGAGTGCCTCATACTCTACTATGTCAGTTGTGCATTGGAAGTTCAATTTATATGAATAGGCTTCAGAATAATTTTTTTCTGTATCATAAAGCCATATTCTTGCACCTGCATTAGTTTTAGTACATGACCCATCAAAATTCATATTCCAAAGAGGACTAGTTTCAATATTATCATTAATTTCCTTACTATCCTCTTTGTCTTGAGTTCCATTGGATTGTTCTATGGAATAGGAACCATGTTCATGAATGTCTGGTTGAGATGATGGTTTGGAGGGTAGCTTCTTGCTTAGTATTTGATCAATTTGTTCTTCTATCAAAGGAGAGATTTTTCTTTCAGTATAAACAGAAAAAGAGCTACCCTCTTTCTCATGATCAACAAAAGAACTTTCTGCATATTTACAACAAATTTCTCTATGTGACTGAGCAAGAGTATTTGTTTTGCAATAAGTTTCAGAGACTGACTGTTTATTAATAGTCTGATCTATCTCTTTTTATGTCAAAGGGGAAGATGTTTATATGTTCCTTTGAACAGAAGTACAGCAGTTCTCTGCTCCTTGTAAAGGTTGATTTTGAGGCTGGATGTTTTCTTGATCCTCTTCTAGAGGATCTTGACTTGTGCTTGCAGGGAAACTTTGAGGACTTTCTATTGTTTCCTGATCTTCTTGTGTAAAAAATTCCTCATGATTGTTATGATACTCGGTTTGCATATAAGGTTCATGAGTTGTTTTTTCTACATTATCAAGATGCCACTCTTCCTGTGTAATCTAATATGGGTTGTAATCTAGAGGGGGGGTCCTTATATGAGCTGGTTCTCCTCCTACATCAGATTCTGCATTTTGAAAGTAGCTACTTGTTTCATCAAAGCACTGCTCACTATATGTTTTTGCATTTTGGTCATGAAGTTCTCTTATCAGCATAGTACAAGATAGAGGAAGGCAATCAAAAATTTCCCGACAACCTTCTTTATTGCTTTCTTTGTAAGTTTGCTCATCATCTTCTATAAGGTGTTGATCATAATACATATCTTGGTCATTGTCTTGGTCTTGAGGTGATTGGGCTTGTGTTTGATGAGGGAAAATCATAGGTTGCTCTAGATCATCAATATTCATATTAGCCATCAACCTATCCATTCTCTTTCCAAGCATGTACATCATCTTTTCCATCATGATTAGAAATTTTTCTTGATTATTTTCTCTATAATCTTGTTCATCATACATGTCTTGTAGTGGTACAGTTTTTGTTTGCTCAGGGAAAGGTATATGTTGCTCTAGATCACCAATGTTTAGATTAGCCATAAACCTATCCACTCTCTTTCCAAGCATGTACATCAATTTTTCCATCATGACCATACGTTTGTCTTATGGGTCTATATCTAAATCCATGTTTTTAAATCAGAAAAAGAGGTCACTGTGTCTGTTCAATCAGTTCAAGGTCTTCTACCAGTGGAGTCATTTGGTCTTTTGTGAGTTATAAGGAGTGGAGTCGCCAGGTGGAAAATTTTTAGCTCCTAAGGAGGTAAAATGTTTTATGGTTCCACCACCATGTTTATTATGAATACCAATCTAAAGAGATCATGGGTGTTCCGAGTCTTAGGAGTATTTAAGATGAAATTGACTCAAAACCGCCAGTGGAGTCGCCAGAATGTTAGCTCTCTGTAATTTTAAAGATTGGCAAATACAAACTGCAAAGGCTACATATGAACCACTTTGGGATTCTAGGATCTAACCCTCCTAAATCCAGACAGGGATCTCTCTATAAGTGAAAATATTGATTTATCTTTAAGGCTTTTGAATGTGATATTAGGCTAGTTATGAGGAACAAGGTTTTGTTTGTTTTTGGTTGGGCAAAGATATGTGAAGGTGAAGGAAGTCTAAATGAAGGGTGAAGGTGAATGAAAGTGAAAATTGATTAAGTTAACAAGATAGGAAAGAAGTAGCTTCAATCCATTGGGATATGGAGTCATAGTAGGATTTAATTTAAACAACAAGGTTCAAGAGTGGTCCATGGGGAAAGTCATCTATGTCTAAGGATCTCTTTAAAGTTGATTTTATGGAATGGAATGAAACAATAAGAAGGGGAAAAAAACAAATGAAGAACAAAGAGAAGCGTAAGATCAAGTAAGTACTTTGAAACTATCCTGCTTTCGGCATACACTTAGAAAGACATAAAAGTAATCTAAGATTAGATAAGTACTTTGAAACTAGCCTGCTTTTGATGCACTTTCAATAGAAAGCATTTAAAACACAAAAATAATAGCTTAAGATCAAGTAAGGACTTTGAACCTATCCTGCTTTCAGCATATTCAAAGGGAAACTTTTCAAAGCAATTGTTGGAGAAGAAACTAGAGGACAGGGCTCACCATAGACTTCCCTAGCTCTAATTTACTTAGTAAACTTTCAAGACAATACATAAGATAAAAAAGAATAGTCTAAGATCAGGTAAGGACTTTGAACCTAGCCTGCTTTCAACATACTCTTAGGGAAACTTTCAGACAACCTTTGGAGATAAAACTAGAGGACAGGGCTCACCATAGACTTCCCTAGTTCAACTTTACTTGGCAGAAACTAAAAATCGCATTCAAGAACAATGTTTAAAGTTTAGATAGTAGAATGAGGGAATGCCGACATTCCTTAACTGCTTGGATTGTATTAAATCATTCTTAAACAACACAGTTTGGGAAGAAAACATGTAGACAAAGCTTATCAGTAAGAGTAGGGTACCTTTGACAGTAAATCCTAACTCTGTAATTGTTGTTCTTTATCAGAGAAGATGGACAGAATGGAAACAGAAATAAAATAACAATTTACAATAAGAAAAACATCACCGTTGACATAGACCAGGATCCCATAAATCAGCTTGTATTTGATGCTTCAAACCAGTTACAATCTTCAAGTCTAGTGGGTCTCTAAAGCTTCAAACT
This sequence comes from Pinus albicaulis, assembly GCA_034641835.2. Lineage (NCBI taxonomy): Eukaryota > Viridiplantae > Streptophyta > Pinopsida > Pinales > Pinaceae > Pinus > Pinus albicaulis. Next base: position 1,164,849,755 of record CM076577.1, read on the forward strand.
TCTCATCTCAACTTAGGTATCTTCAATTACAAACAGAGCTTACAGCAGCTTCAGTAAACTATTTACAGGCAACAAATATGCAGTGACCAACATTATCTCATCTTCTTCAGAAGTATTTATAGAATAAATGAGAAGGTGGGATGTGATAAGAGATCTTCTAGGTTCAATTAATATAGTTTAATGCTTCTCGGCCTTTGAGGGGCTCAATGGAGAAAATTTCTGATAATTCCTCTGTATTAATTGGTTTGCATTACGTATTAAGCTTACTGGGAAGATTTTGTTGACTTTAAGGCTCTTTGTTATCCTTGTAATAACTCTGCTGACAGTTTACAATAAGTTCCTTTGGTTGAATTAACTGTTCAGCTGCATTGAGGCAAATATCTTATGTTTTGGTCATAACTATGCCTCTTTTGAATGCTTTGAGGCTACAGGTAGCTTTTGGTAGCTGGTGAGGATTCAATTATCCTCTTATGTGGCAATGGAGGCTTCTCGAACTGATAGATATTATTGTTTTTCTTTAAACATTGTTAATATGTTTTAATTCTGTGTGTTAGGCTTAATTAGGACTAATTTTTGTCTTATGTTCTTCAAACTATGCTTAATTTAGAGGATTAGACTTTTGATTTGCTGAAAGTGGGCCTTAATCCTCCAAAACTGCATAAAAAATATTCAATTCTTCATCTCTGTTGTGACTAGATCCTTTAACACAATACTCTTTGCTTGAATAAACTTTGTTGTGTCTTGTTGATGCGCAGGTGTTATAGAGGTTTTATAATGGCATTAGTGCTCATGAGGCACTGATGAAACATAATTCGGAACCCTGCAAAGTGATCTCTTTCACGCATAAATGCATGGGGTATCGTCATCCCGGGCCTTCAAATTTTCTTTAAAATAATTGAAAAACCATCAAAACCTGCACAAACAAAGAATAATTAAGAAAATCCTGCGGGGAAGGGTTCAGAATGCTTCAGAGGTTTTGGTTAGATTGCAGCCGTTGGATGAAAGCATCTAATGGCAAGTATTGCTCGCTGGGTCAGATGGGAGGCGGATGGATAAATGGTGCAGGAGATTAAGTCCGAGCCATTGATGCATATTGATCAACGGTCGAGATCAATCCGGGTTTTATAATGCGGGGGGGGCAGGGGGAAACTTTATAATTAAATGGGTAAATTACAAAGAAAATGGGCAAAAACCTTAGGCGGAAGGAAAATGTGTTAAAACAAAAATTTGGGGTTTCTGAAAGATTCTGGGTCACCGGATTAGATCGGCCATAGAGATCAATAGCGGAGATTTACTTATAAATCCCCTTGGAGGATGGGTGGAGGGCGATGAATTAGAAGGCAAGATTAAACTGGGACCATTGATCTGCAAATATCAACGGTGGAGATTAAAAATGACGGAATGTAATATAAACAGAGTAAGGTGGTTTTGTCCATAGAAACCATTGTTTTCGCGCGATGAAAAGGAAGGAAGGCGGTTTTAACTTTTTGAACATGATATGTGTTATTGGCTGACACGTGGCCTTTTCAAACCACCCATATCGCATGATTTTGAAAAATTAATGCTCGGGCTTAAAATCACACGAAACTGCGCGCTGGCCGTCAAATCTGGGGCATTAGATCAGACGATCGTGAGGAGAGCGCGATGGCGACAAGATGCAAGGACAAAAAGAGGTGGGGTAGGGTCAAGGCAGTTTTAACCTGGACCGTCGATCAGGGAATGGACGACGGAGATTTGATCTAGGGAAAGGTAGAACCCAAAGGATTTAGGCCTATCAGGTTGAATCTAGACTGTCGGATGAGTGGAATGAATGGATAGGATTCGATCTTGGGGTCAATGTAATAAAATATAAGGCGAGGGTCGAGAGAAGAATGGGTCATTATTGGCCATTGATCTGTAGAGATCAACGACGGAGATTCGTTGGAGGACTTTACAAATCGAGGTTTATGAAATTAACCAAGGGTGTGAGGATTGATCTGGACCGTCATATCTTTGAGTATGGATGGCCCAGACGCAATCGGAAGATTGCGATCGAGGAGGAGAGAGGAAAGGCACGCAGAAAATTTCTGATGCGATTGAACAAGGACCGTTGATCTTAGAATCAGATCAACGATGGGGAATGAATCGGAGGTCCAAAGGCGGAGGGATGGGCTTATGGAATGGAGCGATGGGGACTGTCAGATCTGGGAATGGCGGAATATATTAACGGTTGAGAATCCATTGGAAGGTCGCTAATCGAGAGGGGGTGATAAATTCATCCAATGGAAAACTTCGATGTGAGATCCCAAAGACCGTTTGATCGGTTTTAGATCAATGGCTGATAATTCATCAAACCATGAACTGTCGGGTTTTATGTAAACATAGGAAAAATGGGTTTTTATGAAATAAAAAGGAAATATTGTATTGAGGAAGGGTTTTATATAATTTTTAGCGTCGGATTGTGGGCTCCAGGTTATGTGAAAAGATGAAGGGATCGGGGGTTATAAAAGAGGAACCAATCGCAATCGGAGAATTAACGGAACAAAAGAAATGTGTTTCACATGAATGCCCCGATTGCGATAAGTTCCTACGGTCTTAGCGCCTAGTCTCAGCGCTCGGTTGTATGGTGGGGAAATGGTTTAGGTCTTAGCCAAAAGGGGCTTAGGCCTATAATGTAAAAGTGAGTTTTTTATGAATTTTTCAAGGATTTTCAAAGGATTTTGGGGGTTTCGGTAAGGTTTAAAAAGGAGTTTTAAACCTTATTAAAGGGGCTTTTATGAAGGGAAGAAGGGAAATGAGGGAAAATGGAGGAATTTCATGGGGAAAAAGGGGATAAAATGGAGGTCAATTATGAGTGAAAGAAGGGGAAAAATGAGGGAAAAATGGAGTTTTTGCAGTAGTCTTTTCTTCAGGAAAACAACAGATTTTCAGAATTGAGAGGGAAACAGCAGTGAAGATTAATCAAAGGATAAAACATCTTCACAAGACTTCAAGAACTAAAAATTTGGAAATAAAATGGTTTCTTTAAGGCTTAAAACATGATTTATCCACCATTTGATATGACAAATTTTATAGGTGGCTAACACTCAAGCAACTGATAGGGTGAGTGTTTCAACACTACTCCTCCATTGGAGACACCATAAAAAATCAACCTTTCTTCACAAGCTTAGTGTTCACCAATCCAAGCCTCCATGAATTTTTCCTCCAAAGTCATCATGAGATGTACATAATCCATCCCACAAGGAGTCAAGAACTCAATAGAAACAAACATGGTTGGACCAATACTCTCTCTAAAACATGTAGCATTAGGTACATAGAGAGTTTCCATACCATGTGGTACATACAAACTTCCCATCCTCCCTCCATAAAATCCCATAAAAAGTACAACTATATCATCCAAGTATGGAAGCATAATTACATATATACAAATAGAAATTTGAGCATGAGGAGGTGGGTCATAGTCCCACATATGGTACGAGCGCAGTGCATCTCCTACCTACATCAAATCAGGGTATGGTAATTGGTTTCCCCACCACTTACTTTCTACACAAGTCATCTCTTCATGGCTGAAAATGTGAGATATATTTGGTGCCTTTGGGAAGCACCCATCATGAAAGAAAATCTCCCTTTGCACAACAAGGGAGTGGCCAAATTCAGAAATTTTAGTGGCCCAATGTTTTCCATGAGATTTAAATGATACAACACTCCTCTTTGGAGTCATGGCCTGCATAAACATGGTGAAAGAATGTGTCAAATTAGAAAATGAAACTTGCATTACATGATCATATTTTTAACCAACAATGTCTCTCCTACACATGGAATTGTGCATATATTTTTCTCTTCTTTCAAGAAAAGGAAGAAATGGCTGAAATGACTCTTGCATAGAATCCTTTGGCTGCCCAAACTCCACATAGCTCTTACATTCTATAAAATGTTGATGTAGCTCTCCTCCAAAGCCTTCCCATTGAAAGCATCTCATGATAGTGTTGTAGATCTTCATAGAATAGGTAGGGATGAAACATAAATCTTTGTAGGCCCTTTGTAGCATCCTCTCCTTGAGCTTGTAGGCTCTAGGTAAGAAGATCTTATCATGATGATAGATGACTCCCTCATGGACTAGATAGCCCTCTTCATGTATCTGGTCATCAAGCATCATACAAGTGTGAAGATGTTTGGAATAATCCACCAACAGCTGGGATTTCCAATATAGATCTACACTCCCCAACAATGACAACACTGATGATGCATCAATAGGAATTCCTGCCAAGTTTTTGATCTCCTCTTTGACATATCTTATGCCAAAGGTACAATTAGGAAGGATATACCTTCCCTTCTTCTTCTCCAATATCTCAAAATTATAAATGAAGGTGGGTGATGATGATGAGAGAAGAAAATCTCCCTCCTTCTTGTGCTTTCCCAAGCCTTCCAACACTGTAGTTGTGTCTTCTAATGCTCCCATCCCTCCTGGATCTGATTTTGGAGCATCAAGTAGTGAGAGATCTCTCACCAAAACTGAGTCAGGTGGCCTCCCAGGTGGTTTGCCACTAGATAAGAGTCTCCGTTGCAGAAATCTCATGAACATAATAGAAGGGACAATGAGGTCCTTGCTTCCACTGTGAAAATCCATCTCTATTTTTTGTGTGGATGTGTTGTGTTAGGGGTAAGTATGCATGCCTTTGATAATTTGAGGTTCACCACTCTTCTTGTCCACCCATTCCATTTTCAAAGCCTCCCAATCAGTGGTGACTTTCCACAATGTAATCAACCATTGAACACCCAAAATAAATTGGTGTTTGGTATGTCAAATACAAAGAAGTGATCCACCAAAGTGTAGGATCCCATGGTGACTGAAAGTGATGGGACATAATGCATGAATTGCATTGTTCTATCTCCTAGGACCAAAACAAAGAATTCCTCAAAAGTATCAGTGGTTATTTCCCTCCTTTGCACAAGATGGACATCAATGAAATTGTGGGTAGCCCCACTATCAATCAATACAAAAACCCTATGATTCATGATTGAACATTGAAATCTTTGGGTCAAGTACTTAGGTACTCCCCTCAAAGATGCAAGAGTTCCTCCAATAGGATAAAAGGCTCCCTTCCCATCTCCTGATGGTGTTGGATCTCCTTCAACATTGTCAGCGCTCTGACCCCTTCTCGGTTCATCATCTTCATCTTCTTCAAGATTTGAGAAGACCTCCATATAATGTGCTTTACCAGCAGCACATCTATGTCCAGGTACCCATGGTTCTTGGCAAGTGAAGCATAGATTCCTCTTTCTTAGATATTTTTGGACTTCATCATCAAGAGGCTTCTTGTATGAGCTCTCCTTTGAAAGAGCAAGTTTCTCTTCCTTCCCTTTAAAAGAAAAAGATGGCTTGTTCTGAAAATTTTCCTTTGCTTTTGGCAAGGCATCTTGAAGGTCTCCAACCCTCTCAATGGAATCATGCAAGGTAGTGGGCTTAGTATATTTAACCAAACCATGCAGAGGTTAATCTAGGCCATCAATGAGCATGTACACCCTCCTTGTTGCAGAAAAATCATGAACCATAACAGATAATCTCAAAAATTCAGAGATATAAGATTCTGTATTGCCTGACTGCTTCAACTTTTTAAGGCTCATGAAAGGTGCTTCTGGATCCTTTCTGTCAAACCTCTCCATGAGTCTTCTAGTGAACTTAGAATAGGTAGTCACATTAGCATGTCCCAATGTAGACAACCCATGGAACCACTAGTTGTGTGCTTCACCTTCAAATTGCAGCGTTGCAATTTTGATAGCTTCCATCTCAGGGAATTTGTTCAACTTAAAGTAAATATCCAGTTTTTCTATCCATGCTTTGCTAGAGAAAGTGGATGACCCATCAAACTTGGGTAAAAATAATCTTCCCATAGAGTGATGTCGATCATGATTCTGATGAATCCACCATCTCTATGCTGATGCCTTGGTCTTCTTTTGTCCTTGAGGTGAAAAAACTATTGAAAACTCAAGTGGTCCTTGAATCTATGATTCTGAGACTCATATTCTTCAAAGTAGTCTTCAAGGGATGCTTGCTCATGAGGCCCTTCATTATCCACAGCCAAGAAGGTAGGCATGGGAAAGCGTTGTGGAGCTTGTGGCTAGTTCATTAGTTGATCATTCCAGTGATGAGACATGCCATAGCTTTCTCCAGGATGAAATCTCATATGATATTCCTTAATCCTATCCAATCTCATCTCTTTGATCTCTCTAGAAAGATATTTCATGGCTTTCATAAGGGTTTTTGCAAACTCCTTCCCATCTTCATCACTTCCATATTTAGGGGCTTTTCCCTTGTCTTTATCATCATTGGTGTAATAAAATTTATTTTGTCTTCTTCTTAGGTACCTCTTCTCTCTATCAGGGAGAGGATCACATTATTTTGAATATATATTGGTTCTTTAAGAAATAAAATCACAGGCTGTGCCAAGATGATTGCTCTGATACCACTGTAATATTCCCAAAATGGGACTGTCAGCCATACATGTCTAAAAAACGCATTTTTCAGAAATAGATGCTACAGAAATCTAAATCAGCCCTTGGATCCCTTATATATTACAATATAAGTCCTAAATCCAAGAGGAGATCAGAAAAAAATCATTCTAGGTGAGGTAAACAGGTCTCCCACACCTAGTATGGCTTGAAAAATGCCCAAGGAAGGGACTGCAGCAACACAAAATAATACTACTCAGGAAATAACGTAGTTTAGAAAATTAGAAGTAGGAGACCAATATGGAGGCTCAATATGATCATTTTTAACATCAAAATAGATTTATATTGAAGCCCTTTCATTATAGAATAGAAGGAAGAGGACATTACATGAAGAAATGCTCAAAATAAGAGGTTGCAACCAGATGATATGAATGTACAAGCTTGACAACGTTATTTTATTAGCTAAAAAGAGCTATAGATTACACTTCAAATATAGAGCAGGTATGTGTACAAAAATATAGATCTATATTAGATATTTACACTATAGAGTCTTGTCTTCAAATGCCCCTTGGGGTTTTCAGCAAAAAGTGAAGTACATGGATTAGATCTGAGATCTAATGGAGAATATTTGCAAAATGATTCAGAGTTTCTGAAGCAAATAAATTAGTATTAAAATCATATCTGAATGGAACATGAATTAGATCTGTAATCTACGGATCACCATAGTGAAAGGCAGATTCCCAACACTAGAGATCTCTCCTCCTTGAAGTGCCAAAAGAACCTGCAACTTTCTCCTCGCAAATAACATAGTTCTGGAAGATGGATTGCACTGCAGGATCTAGAACATGATGTGGCCTCAAGCCAAGATCTGAAAATGAGCTCTCCTCATTCAATGCTCTCTTGCCAGGGGGATAGAAGGATTTCCCACTGAAAATAGGCACTAGAGTGGCTTAGATCTGAATAAATCTAGCCTCCACTTGCTGCAGCTTACAAAGACAACCAAATCCTCAACAGGATATGCGTTGTATCTGGAAGAAGAGCTTGGCCAAATTCCTGATAGTGGATAATAAATGCAAGACTCCTCCAAGAGCTACTCAATGGAAGAGGTGGGATTCCCGAACAGGAACACCCTAGTGCTAAACAACACTATCCTTAGCTAAACAATAGAGAATGATATATGTCTAAACAAACAATATATTCAAAAATATACTTAATAAAAAACCTTCTTCTGCTGTCCTCCTCTTCCTTTTATAGGATGAAAGTCTTGTCAAACCCTAAACCATCTCAATGATTTAGCTCCATTCACATGTGTAGCCTCTAACTAAAACTGCGTAGTGCATCTAGGAGATTCACTGTATCTAGACAACATTGTTGATTTGGTCCTGGTTGACTTGGTCAAGTGATCCAGTTCCTTTCACACCTAAGTGTGCTTATGTAAATAGCCCAGATTTAGCTATGTTCACATGTGGCATTGATTTATTTTGCAGATTAGTGGTTTTATTAATCCTCCTTTACAATTTTATTCATGAAATAGAAAATTGAAACAAAAATGTATATTCCCATTAGCTTGGGCTAATTGGGAATATTACACAAAACTTGCTTTGTATTTATCAATGTTCCCATTTGTAGCATGATTTATCTTGTAAATCCATTTTGAAAAGACTATAGACTTGTCACTTGACCTAGGGGAAATCTCCCAGACATCATCTTTCATTATAGAATGGTATTCTTCTTGCATTTAATTCCTCCATTATTAATGTTTAGCTGCATCTTCAGAGGACGAAGGTGAAACCTCAATAATCCATTTCATATATGCACCATACCCATAATAACTTATTGGTCTTTTACTTTCCCTAAAGGTCCCTCATGTTGTATGTCCTTCTGATTCTTGTAGAGTAGTTTTCAACCAAACATGTCTCTTCTGATATTCTGGAATAATTACTTGTTTTATAGGCTCACTAGGACGTTCAACATTTTCTTGAGTAGATTTTTGATCTTGGCCATCATTGTCCCTTGAGATGCCCTCAATGATAGGTATATCTTCTTCATCAAAGTCAACCAAAACATCCTTTGATTTCTTGTAAGTTATGCTCGGTCATGTCCCCATTTTTTTTTTCATGTACTTTTACAGTTTAATGAGTGTCATCCCTCCTTTAAACTTCATGAGTTGTGATTCTCTAATCATTACCCCTTTTAACTCTTAGTTGTGTTATCATGTGTTATTGAAAGAGTCCTAATCATTTAACTCTTTATTCACACATTCCATAGGTTAATCTTACTAACCTATCTACGCATAAACTAATCTATACATTATCCTTGTCATATCTTTACATACCCTTATATATCTTTATATACGTTGAAATTTTTTATTATTTAACTTATACTCTAACCTAAATTTAATAATTTCATTACCTATGGTCCTATTGTATTAACTCTTCTATACCCCTATTCCTATATTAAACATAGGTATGATCCTTCTATGGTTGGTACAAAGGGTACCAAGGTTTTAACCCTCATTTTATGGTTCCATTTCAAATTAATATATGTGGCCTTACCTGATGACTTGTCTTGCTGGGCGTTGCCATGTGGAAGAGGCCATTTTCTCTCACGTGGCCTTCACCCTTTTTGATATCATAGATGGACGGTGTAAATCGTAGGTGTTAGTGTAGAATCCTGAATTACGAATAAATCATTCTTCCCTGGACAGGTGATAATATAGGAAAACAAATTAAAGACTATACGACTATTTTTCTTAACTAAGAACATACACATAGAATGGATTAGAGGCTTACTTGGAATCCAGGCGCTTCCAAATGATTCCTTATGTTGCTTCCGTTGTAGCTTCAAATTCCAGTTGGTTGTGCAAAATATTTCCTGTAAGAATGAACAATAAACAATAGAAGATAGCAATAATACAGTTGTCTATTCAAGTTAGTTTGCTAAATCAGTAAAGAATAAACCATATACATCAACTAAGATCTTAAAATATGAAAAATCAAAGCCAATACAGATGCATATATGGAAAAGTAAGTTCTACTCTTTATTAATGATAGAAGGGGAGGTTACAACCTAATGACTAATTTAGTGTCACCATCTCCAGCAGCATCCCAGCCTCATCACAATGTAGATATCTCCAGTAATCTGTCACTCAAATCAATCTCCTCAATGAAAAATCCACCAGCATTTCTCTATCCAAATTTTTCCTTCTCAAGCACTAGGATCTGTGCTCAATTTATAGAGGAGCTAAGGTAGTTTTACAATCAATGAATTTCCAATAATAGGCAAGACATGTTCCCAATATTTTAGATGTCAAATGGACACCTGGATTCAAATTTTGACACATGTGAACTCTTCTAGAAGGCACTGGCCAAGTGGAGATTCCAGAACAATGAGAATTTCGCTCCCAATGTGACCAACACACCCATGGATGTCAGAAAGTGGTTTGCAGAGCAGTTGTTACACCATTTTTTGGTCATATAACCTATTATCATTAGATGGACCCAAGTGCACAAAGATCTAGAATGACCTAATATTTTGTTATAAATAGAAGGGTTTTTCCTACCATTATTCACCTTTTGTTGCCTCTTAGATCACTTTGGATCTACACTCTTGGTCTGAATTTGAGCCATTATCATTGTCATATTTTCCATTATTTTCTTTGTGAGATCCATTTGAGTTCTATGTTTTTCTGGGTTTTCTACACCAACAAGAGAGAGAAATTCTAGATCTGAAGTGTTGAGGACTTCCAAGAACCCATCCCATTGAGGAGAATTGGAAACACCTTTCTTGTTTTCCTCCCAAGTGCCCTTAATACAAAATTCTTTAAAACATATTATTCTTGTCTTGTCTATTGGAAGCATGGAGTGAAACCTTATTTTTACTTCTTAAAGTATTTTTATGCATAGATCTGGATTTTTGTAGCATTTGTCTTGATCAACTAACTGCAAGTCTGAAGATATTGGCAGCCATATTTGATGTTAGGGCTATAAGTTATGCATGGCTAAAGTGTTCTTTTTTCGTACACTTCGAATCAAGATTCATACTAATAGCAGCCTTGCATAGGGCTACCCGCGTATGCAACACACTTAGTCCCTTTAGAGGTAGCGTTGGTGAGCTCTCATATGATATATTATATACTTCAAACTTTGGAAACCTTTGCAGATGGAATTCTTTGATTGATTTGTCTTGTTCTTTGTCTTAGAGCATATAGAAACTGAAATGTTAGAGGATGATAGACCCTATACATTGGTCCTGGAGATGATGTCGAGTTAACCAGGTCATCGGGAATGGTGCCCAAATTGACCTATAACAATTGCCCCCTCAAGCATGAAGTCAGAATAATAATAACAATATTTTGATTGATATGCTTTACACTGTGATGAGCTGGAGATGAAGTGGAGTGGCGACCTGCATCAATCTTACAATACATTACCTCATGATATATCCTCTTTATCATAATTGTTGAGGGTAGGCATTCCCATGTTCAACACATAAACAATCTAATAACATGTACATAATTCAGAAAGTTTTCGACATTGGAATGTTGCCCAATGCAGACATGCCTACAGATATAGGTCCATGTCCGGATGAAAATCTGTATGTAAGGTCACCATATAGATGATGTGTACAACAATCCTGAAATTGCAGCCCAGATGGCTGAAACTAGATCTGAGGTATTCTTATCTCATTCTCTCAATCATTCGAGTACAAGTCTAGTCATGAAAATATCTGATTTGTCGTCTAACATGGAAAGACATCGTTTGATTACTAGCCAATGATGTGAGCTGTTAACAAATGCGAGAGAAACACCATTGGTGTCAATGGCCCTCAAGGTAATGTAGTAAATTTCGTAAGGCGTGAATATATGATTTGATGTCAAACGCCAAACAAAATATTTCGGTCAAAAGTATGGAAGCGATGATCTTGTCGATGCTATAACAAGCCTCATAGTACTGAAATCAGATGTTTCTAAGTGAACTTCCGGGATATGTTGGACCCTTGGTTAAACTGAGAGGGGGGGGTGAATCATTTTAATGCAGTCATGTTCTTATTATACTTTCTTTTATTGGAAATTGAAACTTTCTTATTTATATACAATGGAATAACAATCTTAATAAATGAGAAGCAAGTATTAAGTAGAACAAATACAGAGTGTCAACACATAGTCATTGTGCATATAGAAAATAGATATAAGTGAAAACCTATAAGGGAGAAAACCACATCTTATTATTGTTGTGATGCAAAGGCAAGCTCCAACTCCCTCTCACCAATGATTTTCTAAAGGCACCAAACTACAAGAGGCTCCT